>OLKM01000095.1:297813-495336 GCA_900291075.1 Melanogrammus aeglefinus
CTCTACGAATCAATAGACTCTAGCCTTCTTGCTTTTTAGACGTTTAACAGTTTTATGAAGGTTATTGAACAACACAGGCATATATTTTTACATGCCAACATTGATTAAAATACATTCCTAACCTGCCAAAAGAGTGGTGGAATATCCACTTGTTTGGCCTACTCCTATACCAAGAGTATTGCATTTACCTAAAATCTTCCGCAACTCTTTTAATATACCCCACCTTTTGGCTTTCCAAACGACATGTGCTGCGTCGGCCGTGTTAGACAACAGCCCGCAGGGCTAGGAGTGAAGTGTCTTGGTGTTAGTGTGTTAATAAAACCTTCATCATTGTCCAGGAGACATGGTAAATGCGAAATGAGTTATCCCACCACTTGTTTAAAGGATAAATGATTATGCACAAATTGGCCAGGAACATGATACTGAAGTATTTCTTCTGTCAGTGTTGCTTGGGCCCCGTGCCAACCTCCCACCTGGGGCCGCTCATCGACTCAACACACACCTCCCAAACCACGGCCAAACTCACTGAAATCATAATACGCCTGAACTATGGGAGAGTTCGCCTGTTAAACCTTCCAGCCACTTATACCAAAGAGTAAAAACATTTTCACTTCCAAGGTGGTTTCACAAATCCTGTGGTCTCGTTGCGTCCGGTCTTCCCCCTCTGATGACCCACATCACTCCTCCTCCTCAGAGCTATTGGGAGAAAGTCATGGCAAGGGCAGCGTGAACCTGGAGTCCTTCCTGGAGTTCTTCCAGAGCTCCCGGAAGACCTACCACATCCGCCGCGCCCAGGTGGAGAAGGTCCAGGAGCTGTGCCGGGCCAAGCGGCCTGCGAGCGAGACCAAGCCCGCCCCGGCGCTCCAGAAGGCCGTGCCGGAGGTCAGGAAGGACCTCGAGACGGCCCCCCCGGAGGCCCTCGTGCGGCCCAACGGCTTCGTGGCCCAGGGGCCACCTGTGCCGTGCACTTGCGCTACTGCGCTGACGCCCTGCCGGGCGCCATCCGGGCTGCTGGCCCACGATGGCCCTCTACCGCTCTCGCGCGGCCCCAGCCAGGCGCTGAGCCCCCAGGGCGGGGCCCCTCCACCGGTGCACCTGGACCAGCAGCTCCCCAGCCCGGGCCAGGGCCACCTCCTCAGCCCCAGCGCCCATTGGGCCAGCCCGTGTGGGCCTGGCGCGTTCATCGGGACAGCTGGGGCCGGATGGCTGTGCCGGGCGAGCGCGCACAGCGAGCGGGGAGGCCCCGTGCGGGTTGCAGCACATCTAACAGCCGACCCCCACCCGACCGGAAACCCTTTAGTCCGGTAGACAAACGACCCGCCCCCCGCCCTCTCCTCTCGCCCTACGTAGGTGAGACTTGGCTTGGAACAAAAAAAAGACCCAGACATGGGGGGAAGGAGGTGAAACCGATAAAACTGTGAGCAGACCGGTGGTTCTGCTACCCCACCGCCCGTCCTCTCCTCTCTCCTCTCCTCTCCCGCTGGAGACTACTCAGACCCTGGTCCTGCACCCCCCCCTTGACACGCCCATGGAGATGAAGAGGTGTGGTGCGGGGAGCAGGGATCCATCCCACTTTATTGCGAGAGAGAGAATGGGAAGGGAAAGCGATGCAATCAAAATGACGCGCAATCCGATTGAGTTTTAGAAAGAATCTTATTTTTCAATCATGTGCGCCCATTCCTTGGAGTAGAGACGTCACCATGAAGAGAGATCGTGGGCTAAGAAGCACAGCTACGGCGGGCATTAATGGTGTAATAGTTGGGTTTTAGGGAGACCCCACCGTCCATTTGGCTTACCAATACCAATAATGGCCGACTTGTCACAGACAAACTGCCATTTGTTGTTCATTTGTCTTACACTCCTTATTACAAAATGGGTAAAGATACAGTTGTCTAAATTAAGGTTGCAATTGAGAAATGTTGTGTATTATAAGCCAGATGGTATTTTTATTTGTTTAACCTGATGTAGGGCGTGTACGGTGATATTGTTTGGCCGGTGATGTATGCAGCATCACTTTTTATCCTTTTGAGACTGCCTTCCAAAGAGATTTTTTTTTTTTCTTTCTTGCCCAATGTAGATTAATATCACAAATGCAACACTAGAGGAGTACCCCAAAACAATCTGCCATTGGCTTTTTGATGAACGGTGCTGGGTCACACGTCTGTAAGGGAGTGATTTTATTTATTCATGTAAATCCTATTTTAAATGCTTGGCTTCAAAGGTTCCTGTGTACCGTGGTAAACATGAAGCAGCATTTTTTTCTGTTGTTAAATGTGTAGTCTTTCAGTGTTTCCAGACCCTGAAATGTGTCTGTGTATCATTGCAGTGAGGGTGCCGTTATTTCAAAAGCCTTATGATTTTGTGATTATAAGAAAGCATCTCAAGAATAGGAAAGCATTTCAAGTCAAAATCTTCGGTTCAAGTCTTTTATTTTGAAAGGGAATGCATCCGAGTGCAGTTGTGGCGGTTACTTGTACTCATCTCCAGTTAGTTTTTTACAATTTTTCTTTCTGAAGTATTTAACTCTGAATGCATGTGTGTACTATAGAAGACCAGGAATCTGGTCTGCTATACGTCAAGAAAAATAATTGCCTTGTGCAGGTCAGGAATTGAACCAAACATTGCCATGTTGTTGTCCACTCAGGGTCATTTACAAAAAAACGAAACAAATGCATTTTTTCCTATGCATTTCTTTTGAATGATGTATCATGTGTTTGCTCCTACCAAGCCCTGTAGCACACTGAGACCCAGGTTAAAGGGTTAGTGCCCAGGAGATCTACTTATGCTTGTCATGCCTGTGTTGGCCTCAAGTATTTGACGTATGTTGTCAGTAATTTGAGTGTGATCATGTGTTTTGTTTTTTGTTTCTTTTTTAATACAGGGATTGACTGCTACAATTCAAAACTTTAATCGGCCTTTCATTTCATTAATTTTTCTGGGGGGGGGGGGATAATCTTTTTTTCGACTGTACTTGCTAGTTCATACAATACATCGTCCTCAATTGACTTGAACTAACGTGACTGATGGTTCTCAAATGGATGGTTGTTTTGAAGCTGGTGGCCATTACAGTGATGTTTATATGGACATCCTTTCACAATGCCCCAGTCCAAGAAAGCCCACTGTACGTCACTCGTGTCATATCAAGAATCGGCTATTCCCAGCAGCCTCCTAAAAGGGCCTGAAATACATTGATAATACGCGCTTCGTCCAAATAACCAGATGCTATACACTTGACGTCTCTGTCAATTGGCAACACCGTCTCGTGTTCTTAGTGTGAGTGCCGGCGCTGATGTGAGACGAATACGCACCGTGTCAGAGCATATCAGTGTTGCCCACGAGTGACGACAAGCTAATAAGATTCCTGTCCAGCCAGATATGGATGGCAGTGGTCGCATTCCCCTAGTGTGTGTGTGTGTGTGTGTGTGTGTGTGTGTTGTGTGTGTGTGTGTGTGTGTGTGTGTGTGTGTGGCCCCCCCATGGCAGCTAAACTATGTGCATCTGTGTAGTGCCCCCTAAGCAGGACCTTCTGAATTTGACCTCCCGGGCCTCTGGGGATAAATGTTGCTGCAAAGTGGGTACTGACATGATGACATGGATGGTGACGGCCTGGAAAAGACCTGAGCTTATACCCAGCCAGCGCACGCCATTATACAGCTAATGGAACATTTGATATTCAGCTGAATTATTTGGGTTATTTTTTTTATTATGGAGAAAATGTTGAGGTTTTGTTCTTGCCTACTTTCGGTCACGCAACAAGTAACAGATGTCGGTACTCTACAATCAGGAAAACTGGTCCAAACTAGTTCATATAAGAGTAGCATTTCCCCCGTTGTTGAAGTAATGGTAGTCGATAAAATCCAAAATATTAAACATACTACTCTTCACCCTGTAGTGGTTCAGTGACTGAAGCTATATTTTATGTTTTTCAAATGGGTTATCACTATACTTGGTGTGATAATGTAAAACCATTGTCCCTGTTAATGGTGATAAAATAAAATAGTGAAAGAAATGCAGCTGTTGTAACCCTAACCCTGTTTGAGTGGGGGACGGTTCAGTCATACTTCATTGTCCTCTGAAAGACCAGCTCTATTATAGGCTTAGTGTAGCCTATGCACATTTCATTTAGCAGGTCTCCAGCAACTAGGAGATTAGTATAATGGCAAAAGGACCACTTGTTTGACCTATTTGCTTTCTCACTTGTCCTGGGTCATGGATGCATATGTTTGTGTGTGTGCATTTCATTGCATGCATACGCAAATGCATATTGTGTATTCATGTATTTGATCTATTTTGATCTAAGTATATTAATAATGAAGTATTTAAGGACAAGCGGAGCACTTGGTAGCTATGAATTCTCTGACTGCTATGTCATGTGAATGTGGTCTAACGAAGACCACTGCCCACGTGATTTGGTCATGGTTACCTTTCGACTGTTGTAGTGAAGTTGACGTTATCCAAGTATCAAAACAAAATTTAAAACACATGAATGAGATGATCAATTCTCTGGAATCCCCTTGATATAAGACAAACTATGCAATGTGGGCCAAATATAGTCCTCATCCAAAGAGAGAATACTTTCAAGTGATTCAACTAATTGAGTTATTTGTTTTTGCCATACGATGGCTGCACAAATATAGTTACAGCTAAAGAAAGCAAAGTTATCTCTTGTGACATCAACCTGACATGCGTTCTTTCACACTAGATCCTAATTATCCCTTTTTTTTTTCTGTATCTTTGCTCAGTGCTTATGGTTTGGCCTTACAGAGATCAAAGAATGACTTGTTTTGTTCTCTTTCAATTGCGTTTTGTCCTTTATTGACAAGTTAAAACACATCTCGCTTTGCCTTAGGCCTATTTTAAAGAGGAAACGTCTCGGAGGCTACTGGGGTACGTTCATGTGCATGCTTGTGAACTGTTCAGGCATTCTCCGCATACAACCATAAGAATTACATTAAATTATCAGCAAGATAATAGAGGAAATATGAAATCAAGTGGAGAAACACCTTGCTGCTGTGCATTCAGCTACCCTCTTTGCAACATTTAAGTGACCTTATGAAATGTGTTTACATGTGAAATAACCTTTTTTTTCTTCTTCATAGAAGCACACGTCAATAAAATGCATTGTCAAAGTGATCGTAGTCAATGTGAATGGCTGTGAATAAAATTAACATAAACCCTCTCCATCTCCTTTTCTGTGTGAGAGGGGGATGAAGATATTGTAGCTTAAACCAGAGACTTCCCTTTCAAATCAAATAGATGGTGTTTAATATTCATTGTTATGTGGATCCAGTTATCAAATGGTATTTCATCAGCATAAGGAGAAATACAAATGTTTTGAAAATACTTGATGGAGTTGACCCAATAATGTTTTTTTGCCAGATGAATGAGGCATGCTATAAATGAGGCACACTATAAATATCTCATTGAAGGCTGCAATTTGAATCTCAACCATAAAAAACCGTTTCCATAAATACATGTTTTTACCAATTAATCTAAGCCTATTGGGTCAGGATCCCATGGACCAATAATTCTACTCAGTTATCGTTTTTTACACTCAAAGGTGTGATATATTGAAACATGTCTTGATGGACAACGGTATCCAACCATTACATTAAGTCCATGTTTATGAAGAGATGCCTAATGGTCGCCTTCATTGTATGAATTAAATTGCTATTATAGTCTAAAACAGCTTTCTCGAGGTCAAAGTGTTCCCTCTAGTGGCCAAAGTGGCCATAGTTATTCATGGTCATTTAAATGTTTTTCTCACAATATGATGTTATCTACTTTGATTAGGCTAGAATGGGACAGTTGCACTTCATACCGATGGTTTTCACAGTTTTTGCCATCACCTTCACCTGGTTTGTTGTCTGTTTTGTTGCCAGTTTCTTCTACCTCCGCCTTTTCCTGTAAAATAAATTCTGTCACAAAGACACACAAAGTCACCTGTCGTGGCCTGCCGTCGTTGGTAAGCGGGATGCACTGGAAACATCCAAACATAGGAAGGTAAGGTTACCCCTGGGGCCATATGGCTATGTAGGGTATTATTAAACCTCAGCCAATTATCGTATGGTGTGTGTGTGTGTGTGTGTGTGTGTGTGTGTGTGTGTGTGTGTGTGTGTGTGTGTGTGTGTGTGTGTGTGTGTGTGTGTGTGTGTGTGTGTGTGTGTGGTGTGGTGTGTGTGTGTGTGTTGTGTGTGTGTGTGTGTGTGTCGTGTGTGTGTGTGTGTGTGTGTGTGTGTGTGTGTGTGTGTGCTGCCTACCTCCAGTCGGCAAACATGTTTGGAAGTGATTTTCTTCTTGGAAAATCAGTCCCAGCTTGTCGTTAATTTATACTATTTGCATATATGGGCCTATTTGAATTTGCATAGGCCAAGGATTGCGATTTGGACATTAACGAGACAGACAAAGCAGCTTAAAAACGTAATGACAGTTCAAATATATAGAGAACACCCCCTGTTAACGAATTAAGATATTAGGTTTAAATATTCAGCTCACCATATACGCTTCTGTAATCGACGATGCAAAGCAGTTTCCCAATTATATGTTTTAGTTTAGTGCTCTGGGATATTGAAACGCTTTGATACTATTTAATTCCCATTTTCATGGATTGCATTTTTTTGGCATGTTAAGATTGTTCCTCTGTATAATGAACTAGTAATGCGTATAAGCTATAGGTGGTACATAGTTCATAAGGCGCAACCGTGCCAGTCCATGAGCATGCTCAGCTCATGTGTAAGAAGGCTTTTCGTTCAAACTCTTTTAATCCCATCACTTTCTCTCACTCTCAGGTTCTACCAAAGGGCATTATTAAAGTATACATTAAATCCTACTGTAAATACCAACATACACTGACTGCATATTTCATGCTTTAAGTTGACGCACATAGTCTTCAAACATTCAAAGATAGTTTATTTATGCTAACACGTTTCCCTGAGATCAGTACATAATATGATCTACAAAGAGTAGGTCACGACATTAACAACAACAACAGACATTAAAGTTAGCAGCTATGTTCACAATTTCCTAATTATCAGCGCTTAAAATACCTGTCAACATGGCGACAAAAAACCTAGGCCTTCATAGCCTACATTTTGTAGGTTTTGCAAACCAAACAACCTTTGAGAACAATTTTAAAACACCTAAAGGCACTGTTCCGCTTCTCCTGCTCAACCTGCAAAATTCTCTGAATTTCATTATATTGGGCCTAGCTCCTAATCTTCTCAAAGAGCCAATGCTTACTAATGCTTTCTTTACTCCTTTTCTGCCGGTCTCAACCATTTTCCCTCCTCAAATTCACAATAGACTTTTACTGTAATGAGCAGCTCCTAGAAACCACTTGACGCAGCTTGATTTTTTTTAATTCTCAAGTGATTATTGAGGTTACTTACTGTTCATACTGTTTTAAAGGTGCTGTAGGTAAAGAGAAGTTAGAAATGGCACAGCCATCTATCAGTTCTTAGTTAGGGAAATGCGGTGTGACAAGATCTGTTTCAAGTCGACAGCACCTGCCTATTTTTGAGCCAATTTAGATTTCAGACCACTCAAGGCTCAATTATGACCAGTCAGGGAATCTTTTTCCGCAATTGGTTGGGGGAATCCATCTTGCAGGTCAATCTGCGTGAAATTCAACCCTTCTCAATGGTTTAGTCTCAAAGACGTCTATTTCTTCTCCCCCTATCTTTACAATTCTCAAATCTTATGTACAGCACCTTAAAGTACTGTAAGCAATGAAGCAGCATGTAGGCCTACAATTTAATAACTTTATGGAACAGCTGTAACCGGTGGCGTAACAGCTGTATTAGGAGGCACTCTATCTTTACCTGATTTCCATCTCATACTCAAAGGGAAGACCTTGGCAAAGGTCCTGCTCAGGCCAAAATAGCAAAGGCTAACACTAACCAGACCCACACTGGGTAGTTACAGTCTGTTCCATAACATGATATACAGGGTGCTACATTGCTTATTACATGTGTAATTGCACTGCAACAAGGGCACTGTGGTGTAACGTTCATTAGAACTCGGCTCCTTCATTGAAACAATCTCCACACACCTTGCAGTTACAGTTTACAACCTGTGCAAACACAGGGATGAACCCACATCTTTCCTCGAGGTACCACCACCAGCCTCACATCTTAGTGATGTCCATCGTACCCTGAATGTCAATCACCTGGAACCCACGGTTGTCAATTCCCTGCTTCCCACTCTGATTGTGGTCAGGATTGTTCCGGCTGTTATGGTTACGCTGGTCCACGTCCGTCTCGAAACAGTGTGCGCAGTGAGGCGTGGTTACGCACACGCTTCTGGAAAAGTTGGAGAAGTCCACCCGGTACTTCCCCATCTTGGTGCGTGAGATGATGGGCAGGAAGCTGTAGCCCCACTGGATCTCCTGTGGGACGTAGGAGGTCCGCACCTGGCAGGAGGAGCTGGTGGACTCTGCCGTCCCGTCCAGGAACACGACCAGCTCAAAGTCCTGCTGGGGCAGAGTGTCCACTGACAGCTCATAAAATGGACTGTGCCTGTTGATCACGTGGTAGAGGGTCAAGGGGCACACAAAAAACAAGTTGTCCTTGCCTGCGTCCACCGTGAAGTCGATATCCACCTGGTCCAAAATGATGGTCTCGCCGTCGGCCATGACCGTCGTCCTCAGCAGCTTGCCGTAGATCTGGCTGCCGATGAGTAAGGTCTTTCGCAAGTTGGCCACTCGGATCAGAAGGCAAAGACTGCCCTTCTTCAGACAAATGACGGCCGTGCTGCTGAAGGTGATGGTCTTTGCCCGCTTCTTGGGTAAGGAGATCTTGGCCAGGATCACCCCGCACATGAAGCAGTTGATGAAGACCCCGACGAGCGACTGCACGATGATGAGGGCCACGGTGCCCGCACAGTGGCCGGTCAGCGCTCTGCCCCCGTAGCCGATGGTGGTCTGGGTCTCCAGGGAGTACAGGAAGGCCGT
Source organism: Melanogrammus aeglefinus (assembly GCA_900291075.1). Classification (NCBI taxonomy): domain Eukaryota; kingdom Metazoa; phylum Chordata; class Actinopteri; order Gadiformes; family Gadidae; genus Melanogrammus; species Melanogrammus aeglefinus. The sequence goes on from OLKM01000095.1 coordinate 306,764, forward strand.
GGTGAGACCGTTCACGTTGTCTATGCAGCGCACATGATCCTCTGTGCGGTTCTGGCCGTACAGGTCACCGTTGCTCTTGGCAACCCAGTACCACAGCAGACTGAAGACGAACCAGCTGCCTGTGAAGGAGGCCACGAAGAAGAGGAGGACAAAGCGCCAGCGGATCTCCACAAAGGTGGTCCAGAAGTCGAGGACGAAGGAAAAGTGGTTGCCGTACTCGATGTTTCCGAACTCGATGTTGCAGTGGCCGTCTTTTGTGACCAACCGGGTGTGGTGGCTCTTGTTCACGCCGGGCTGGGCATGCTTGGGACTCTGAATCATCTGGAACATGCTGTGGCTGTAAGGAAGGAAAACAGAGAACATCTGAACATCATATCATACTGGGTCAGACACTTTGTCACTGACACTTTGTCACTGTTAGGCTGTAGACTTTGATAAGCCATTTTGTAAGCCCTTTAAATGCCTGTGTTCCATTCATTTTGCTGAAAGAATTGTCATGGTATCCTGCAGTGTCTTATGTAAATGTGCCACTGTAAGGCAGCCTGAATCTTGTTTGCATAGAAATGGCAATTATAATGGAAGAGATATTCTTATACTGTCCTGAAAACCCCCCAATAATTCTTAAAGAAAAGACGACTATGATAATAGGTTGCACATTTAATGTCAATCAAGAATATTACTACTTATTCAATGTTATTACTTTGATCTTAATTAATCAGCAGTTGTTTTGAAGTAAGTATATTAGAGCACAATGATGAACATTGCTTGTCCATAACTGCCCCGCTGCGAAGATATGGGAATAGAGCTAACAGTAGGGCATGGATAATGATGTTTACTCCATGGTTTATCCTCTGTGTGGTCCCTCGGCCCATTAAATCCTGTGTTATTAAACCATGCCAGTCATATGGATTTTATTAACTCTTTTAATAATACTGTTTAGAAATAAAGTGTTTTAGTGTTTAAGTGTAATAAAAAAGTGATAACACAACTTAGGTCAATAGAGGGACATTTTTAAGTAATGCATTGGACAATTCCACAGAATGATCAACAGCATCATAAAAGCTGCAGTTGTTTTTTTGCAGAAAGCAAAGAGCTAAGATAAAATATCCGAATAAACTCTAGGTCTAACTTGCTAATGTAGTTGTGCTTAAAATCCCCTGCAAATATATTTATATTTATCAATAACCCCTGATGAACAGGTGGCAAATAGACGTGGAGGAAACTTTGTGTAGATTGATTTATTTTTGGTTGTTTGCTATCTTTTTGAATGCAAAATGTTGTCTACAACCTTAAATGATCCCATACAGCAACTGTTTTGCCACGTGCATATAAAGTACACTGAATATTTTGTGAGGAATGTTTTTTGTGTGGGTCTTTTCATTGAGCTCATTGTTTGAAATCGCTTCTCGTGTCCTTTGTGATTTTCTCTTACGTAACTGGCAAGCCATCTAGCCACCACACAGTCTGCTGAGAACCACAACAGAAGAACTTGGTAAAACTTATAACGTAACGATCCGGAAGATCTTCAGATAACTTCATCCTATCTAAAACATCACCGTTACATAAGCCATCAGCAGAAGTGATCAAGGAAAGCCTCATTCATCTTGTGTGCATTTTAGTACAGCCAAGTACAGCCAATAACAAATACAACAGGAATCCACATTAACACCATTCACAATATAACTATATCACCAAACACCAAACCCTGGATCAAGATACACTTGTCTTGTCGCTTGTCTTTGTTGAAACATAGTTGTTATAAATGTACAGTAAATTCCCACCTACCTGCTCAGTGCAACCATGGGCCCGGACTGCAGACTGAAAGTTTTCTGGTCCTTCAGCCTCCTTTTCACACCAGCAGCAGCCATCAAGGCCTTGAAAAGATTTTAATCCACAATGAAATTTCCTAATCCCAGCCACATGCCGCCATGTGCGCTCGGTCCCATACAGACACAGGGGCTGACCGGAACGCTCCCATCCTGAGTTATTTTCTATTAGACACCCTTCAGTGTACCCCAACCATGAAAAGTCCACTGTGCCCAAGAGCCACAACAACTCTCTCTCCGGTCCCTTGGCAGTCCTGCTTGGCCCCTGGAGAGCCTCTCCAATGCAACTCACACAGAAGATAGGAGGTCCCCGATGAGTGTGTGTAGGGGGTGAGGGGCCCTTTCCGTCTGAAAGCAGAATATTCTGGTTTCAGTGGAGCCGGTAGTTTCAGACCAGCAGAAGGCCCTATCTATTGACCGAGGCCAGTGCTGCAGCCCATGCTGCTCATGTTTTCAAGCCCCTGACAACATTTGAGACCTCACAAAGAAATCTTTCAACTGTGCTACAACCCCCCTACCCCCCCCCCCACCCCCCCCACCAGCCCCTGATTCAGCTACCCTCCCTTCCCCCCACTACCAAACCTCTCCAAGGCCCTTGGAGATTTGCATCAAAATGAAACGCTGCAGGCAAACTTCTGTGCCTCCGTGCCATGCTGTCATGGCCGAGTTTTTATACATGTGAAGCATATTTTCATTTGTTTGTTGTTGTTTTTGGACATGCAAGAGGGAGACGTGGCGCCAAACAGAGGCAGTAAGAAGAGCAGGCCGACTGTAGGCTTATCAGGGCGGGATTCAGCGTCTGGGACCAGGGCAGGTACGACCTGCACTGCACATGTAGAGGGTGCAGTGTACAAGTACAATGTGTACCCTGGCATGCACACAGTTTGGAGGAAGTAGCACATTTTGACATTTAATGGTGGTTTTAAATGCCACAAAATATGCACCACTTTCCCCCCACAACTTCCAGACTATATATTTATGTACGTATCTCCAGTAGACAACGAGTCACGCTTTTGAAGGTTAAAGGATTTGGCCGGTTTGTTAAAACCCCAGGTTAATTGGTGTCTATTGTCGATGTCGAGATGAACCCAATTCTTGTTCAACTCAGCCCCTCTCCACAGAGCAGGCGTGCTATGAAAGGTGGCATGTTGGTGAGTCATAAATGTACGATTCTCTGTTTAGACTATGTGCATGCCCCGCTCGCTCAGGGAGTCTGAGGTAGTGGCTGCAGGACAGTGCCCGACTCAGAGACAAGTCCCTGAGCATGTCCAGTGGTGTTAACATACAGAACCGAAACTTGAGGTTTGGCTCGTATGTGGGCCCTATTGGAGAAACCTAGCTAGCCAGGGCAGTTTCTATGGGCTTACATGTGTTGGGACAAAACAAAAGCATAGCTTAAGGAGCTGTTAAACACTAGATTTGAATAGAACGGATTTCATTGGATTGCCAACGGCCCATTTTCAGAACGCTCCTACACCGCACAAGTATCAGTTGACATGTGAACAAAGACATTTTCACCTCGAGTGACTAACCTGGGGTCTTAATCAAATCTTTCTAGGATTTATTTCCAAAAAATGTAAATCCATTATGTATATACATACTTTTTGTGTCTTTGGTAGAATCCATCTGTTATCCTAATGTAATAATGATAATCAGGTTCATTGTACTGATAGAATTAACAGATCCATATTATATGCAAGGCATGAAACACCTTTGTCTCATGGATTCCATGCTTTGGTTAACATATTAGGATTGCATAATTTATGTTTTTTGTATGGCTCCCTTATATTGAGCTACCTCAAACAATGATTTAGGTTTCAGACACAAAACAGCTAGTGTTGTATAATGAAATATAATTAACCACAGAGAAGATACAAATACTCAAAGAACCCAGCAAATTTTATAATGTTGAAGAGAAAAGATGAGCCTATAGAATTGGAAAAGTGAACGCAAAATACAGCTTTTCCAATCATAATAGGACATTATACAGGCCTCAATAACATGAAATGCTCCCTGCCATTTCCTCCATTTTAAAACATTTTGATACAAAATACCCTCCAGATCAACCTTGATTGTAAAATTGTTTTCGCTGAGTTTTAAGGACCTCAGCATCTTAACAGAAGACAATATGTAAATGTATATTTCACACAAATATGGCTCTCTTTATACACATATGTCAAAGTAAGTCTTTGCATTGTTCATTTCTTGGATCATTCCTTCTCACTGTTTGTTTAAAAGGTTTCAGCAGCTTGCCTTGACCCCCCCCTCCCCTGTTGAACCTTTAACTCGTCTGAATAGTAGGCCCAATTGCTTTAGGGTCTGTGTTGGGTAAAGTATTCACCACTGGCTAACAAGTAACTCAATCATTAATACAAAGCTTTGGCTGTTCAATTGCTTAAGTCTGTGCCTACGCAAGTTAATGCACACATTACACATTTTCATTTAGCAGACCCTTATATCCAAAGCGACTTACATATATAAGTATATATTCTCTGGGATGTGGATAAATGTTAGAGGGGCCCATGACTCTTACTTTGAAATAACTACAGTAATGGCTCCCTCTAGAAAGACTTTTAGGAAATGCTTGTGACAAAATAATTCCAGTAGGTTGGTGAGAATAACTATGACAGAGTAAAACACAATAGTTATTTAGTTTGAGTGACAATATCACAAGTCAGCATTTACGAATGATATCCCAAGGCAACAAAGTAAGTGTCTAGGTAATGTTGTCCCCCTCCATTCTCTTCCACTTCCCAATTGCTTAAGTGTTCCTTAATGATTTATGTGTTTAATTCTTCTGTGAGACTGACACCAGGCTTCATTCAAGAATTTGGCCATTTAGACAGTTAAGACCCCGGGTTAAGTAAAGACGTTTTCTATGTAGAGATTTAAAAACACAAGTTCAGATTTTGTGCTTACATGTCACAGTGCATGCTCAAAGACTGAAGAGACTGAGCATGGCATGTAAGTTAAAACAATTGGGAACTGAGCACTAGATTTTGATTCAGAACTTAAGCAAATACGAAGGCATCTTTCCAATCAGTTTTAAAACAGCCCCTCCTACACTTATCCTGGCAAATTATTGAAATGTTATTCGGGGGTCGAAATAGTGTTTTCTGTTGGTTTGCCAATAACCTGGGGTCCTAGTAAACTACAGTAAACAGTTCATGAACCTTCTGTCTTCATGCTACTCCCACACAACTAGACGATGTTCTTCTCTAGCAGCGGCTCATTGGCCATGATGCGCTGGAAGCCAAGCCCCTTCAGATCCAGCGTCTGGTAGCTGCCGATCCAGGATGAGCTCCGCCACCGCGCGCCCAGCGGCGGGCGATTGCTGCAGGCCGTGCCCACTGAAGCCCGTGGCGAAGAACATGTTCTGTGCCAGCGGGTGGAGGCCCAGGATGGCGTTCTGGTCGAAGGTGTTGTAGTCGTAGTAGCCGGCCCATGCGCTAGTCACCTGGGAGAGAGAGGACATTGGGGGTTGTTTTGAGCCAAAGTGTTTGTGGTGTCCGACAGGGTTGCTCGTATAATGATACTGGTATTGTCATACTTGGGCTGAGGGGATTCCTAAATCCGTATCCAACCACACAATGCACATTTTTTGCATTGCTCAGATATTATGGAAAAACAAGAATACTTTTGGTTTGATCTTGACGTAGAATCTTTATCATGCATTAAACATAGAATTCTAGTGTCAACATCTACATGTTTGTGTACTAGCAGTATTCATAGGGTCAGACAATTTCAGAAAGCCCATAAATCTCATTATTACTCTTTTGAAACAACAACCCCAGAGATCTGGTTTTGGTGGCCCAAGGACAAGGATTCTCTAATCGTACCTTAAGGCTCTCAAAAGCAGGGACGCGATGAGCCAACGAAGGCCAAATTTTCTCCTGGAAGAACTCGTGGTCCACATCAAGGTTGCTGACATCGGGCTCTGCATCCTACACCCAGGCAAGCATAAGAAAGAAACGTTTCCAAACACAAATATGTTTTCCTGCAAAAAGGTATGCAAAGCCAAGCAGCGCATTTCCAAACCTCCTCTGGGGATGTCCCAGTGATGTAGTTTCCTCCGAGGCCCTCTCTCCGGAAGTAAATACCAGAGTAGTCAACCAGGAAGGGACAGTCCAGCCCTGGCCCATCCGGACAGTTGACTACATAGATAAACCTGGTGATGGGACAGTAGTGAGTGAAGTGACAAATATGAATGTAAAGTGTCCGTTGAAATACATTTGTGGCAGGGCCTACTAGTTCAGTAACTATGAATACCTATCCAAATTATTTTTTAATGTTCTAATAATGATATGATTTGAAACTTTATTTCAGACTCCGGTCCATAAATTTATTCACTTTGAGTGATCACTGACTTTATCACTACACCTAATGAATGGCTATTGCAGATCAATAGAATGACTGGGAAATGGCAAACAAATCAAACAAACAAAGTTTGTTTATTCATTGCGGGCAATGAACTTGACATGGATTACATGTTCATATTCCTCAGCTATAGCAAAGTTATCATAATAATAGTAATCAAAATGATCACGTTGATTAAAATTTGCGTTATTTTGCCATAATAATAATAATAATAATACCACCAAATACCTACTACTCATTGACAAACAAGTTATTTTAGTACTAAAGGAAGAATGAGATGAAACAGTTGTTTCGGACTGGTGGAGTAATGCTTTTGCAGGGCCCAAGTTTCCTTTCATACATTTGGCTTCAAAGATTGACCCAGCTGTCCCTGACCATTTGGGTCCAGGTCACCTTAACATACCCTGGCTAGCGCAGGATTACCAGATTCCAAACCCATTTAAAATGTATATGATTATTTGTTTAAATTGGTTTGATGCAATGTGGCATCATATAAACAAAGAAAAACTAACTGTGGTTAAAAGATAACGTTAATGCTTAGGCTAATGGTCCAATTGTCATTATGTCAGAATGAATGTCACAATTTTAATGACTCGGTCATATAGTCCTGTTTTTTGAAAATTGGTCACTTGCTGTTTGTGTGCAGCACACTACGTTACTTTGGGCATAGCAGGTTCGGCCCTTCTCAGGGAACAGGAACACCCTTATGCAATGTTTTTAAACCTGTGGAGGTAACCGCCGTGGTGTGTGGGAGATTATAGGGGGAACTGTTCAGAAAAAAGTGTGAGCGCAAACAGAGAAAACAGCGAAGAAATGGCCAATCCTGCACCTAGGCCTTTAAAATAGACACATGATGATCAATAATAATAATAATACTCATTTTTTACTATCAAATATTTTATAGTAAATATATTTTTATGGCTGATTATTATTATATTACTGTATATATTCTCAATTGATACATTAGAATTGAGGGGGCATAACAAACTGCTCAGCTGTCCGAAATATTAAATGTGTTCTATATTCTTGCGTGGTTTACACCTGGGGTTGCTGAATTGATGTTTCCATCAATGACTGAATGTTAGGCCCTGATTGTAAAGCGCTCCGAGTGCCCCCCCCCACAGGTTGGCAAAGCGCTGTATAAATGCAGACCATTTACCATTCAACACATCCATCTCTCTACCTTTTCCGGGGCTCCACCGGTAAGGCCATCCCTGAGAGCGTGTCTTTGGGACCAGCGCCGATGCCCATCATGTCCACTAGTTTAGCAGAGAAGGCCCCCGCCGCGTTCACCACGATGGCACACTCCACCGGCTGGTACTCCCGACTGTTGGGCATTCGAACCTGATGGACAACAGCAAAACATCCGACCACCCGGTTTCACCACCCGGTGTCAACTCACAGATGAGCACGAAAACTGTTGACTGAAGGAAATGTTAGCATAACAGTTTACACTTACGTTCACATGTTTTATTCTCTTGACATCCACCGTCTCGCCGTCAACAGTGTCCATTCTGTTTACTGTACAGTTGAAACCTTAAATAATTAATGAAAACAGAATGTAAACGTTAGAGAAAGGTTAATCCATTGAAAACCACAAGCGTATGCGTTTAGCCTTTAGCCAACCAGTGACTTCTCCAATGCTCTGAATGACGCCCATGGAAATAGCCTTCTGTCTGAATGCGTTCAGCAGGGTCCACGGGTCGAACCAACCCTCGTTCTCCAGCCCTAGTGGAGTCAGGGAACAGAGAAACACCATAATTAAAATCAGATATGCTTTAGGTTTTTTTTTTTTTTTCCAGGACCAAATCTATGGTACCCCTCTTGTATTAAAATAAAACGGATACAAACTATTGTAGCCCTCTTGTATTCACTAATAAAGTGAATAAAAACTATGATACCCCTCTTTTATTCAACTAAAGTGGCTTAAACTTGATAATTGTTTTTATGGCAGCCGTGACGGTCTCGACAGTTACAGCCGTGTTCCTGAGCAGTTTGGCTTTACCGTAGGAGGCGAGCGCAACGTCCTCGGTGTTGATCCAGGGAAACTTCTCCTTCAACTGCACAGGTGAGAGGAGTGACACTTTGGCCCCGGCGAACCTGCAGCACCAGCAAAATCCCGGTCAAGGCTCACCCACATCACAGTAACATGAAATACAATTCTATCACTTTATATAGCATTTCCTTTTATTAAATTAATTTATTTTGAAGAAGGATAGAAATAAAGATTGAAAGACAGACTCTCTGTCTTCCAATTCTTCTTTCTTTATTGTAGCCCTCTCTATATTTAAATAAAGTGGATGAAAACTATTATTTAAGAGGGACTGAGAGGCAAACCTCTGTGTGTTGTAGTTCTCCTCCATGATGTGGGCCACGCTCTCATTGGCCACGAACAGGTAGCCGGAGTGGTTGAACTGGAGGTCCACCGGCTCCTGGTTCAAGACCCCCAGGTGCTCCTACGATGGAGAGGGCGGCCAACGTCAAGGTTCTCATTCTCAACCCCGAAGAAAACTCATCCATTGTTAAAGAGGAATAATCACGCTCCGCTATTTTCCTCAGTTTGACCACCGATGACGATTCGAGACCCCCTAATGTTAGAACAATGTGTATGAAGGAGTATTCTCTTATATTTGAAAATAGCTGAGCTATAAAAGTCACCCAAGGAATGATTGACTCCACAGCCCGATTTGGAATGCACATTATGTTTTGGGGTTAGAGACCTACGTTGATATTCCGCATGAAGTCTGCTGAGGCCAAAGAGAGCTGGATGTTCTCTGTAAGGGAGAACTGCTGCCGTATACCCCCTGCGGAGAGCACTGTGGAGGCCTGGGAATACTGGGAAAAGTGGAAGATAGTTTAAAACACAGAGACATAAGACATCTATTTATGTTATACACAAACTAGCAGGAGAAGTTGATTTTTTTTAGACGAGAAAGAGAAATGTCTAACTGCTTTGTGTTGTTTTTCTCTGAATGCCCAGGCTTTCTATCAAGGCTATATACTCAAGGGTGAGCCTACATAATAAATCATAATTTAGCGAAAGAAAATGAAATGTTTTATATGCAGGGCAGAGAAAATTACCGTTGGGTCTTTTTCCACCACTATCACTTTCACTCCATCCCGCACCCGCTCCTTTTTTTTTAGCCAATAGGCTATCGACCAGCCAATCACACCCCCTCCGACGATCACTATGTCCGCCCTCTCGGGGGGCAGGTTTGGGTTCATCTCGAAGGGGCTCCACTGGCTCCCTGGCAGGGCATCCGCCACCTTGTCCCTCGCAGCATTAAATTGGTTTTCCAGGTCTAATGCATATGGGGAAAATAGCAAACTTCTTAACTTCGCGCATACTGTTACAGTATAACTTAATCGGAGTGTATGCGTATGTTTCGCTATAGGGCGTGGTGTGTTGTAAAATCATACAATGCATGTTTAAAGCCTACCTTTAAAGAATTTATTGTGTAGAATTCTACCGGTGGTGAACGTCCTACTACGTCCATGTGCACACATGCATTCACGGCTGCGGATCCCCCGAAAGGAATTTAAAAGTCCAGATACTGTTCGCACTGTAACGCGCATATTTCGCCACGTCAACATCGCTAGGACCGAATGACTTCAATCGCTCATGCAACCCTGAATACGAGTGCTATCTGCAGGTAGTCGCACAGCCATCTCATGTTACAAGTTACGTAGGCCTATTGACAATGTGTTACTAGCGAATATAAACCGGTCTATGTAGAGGTCGTTACACACCTTGCGCGTCACAGAGTGCATGTGACCTGGAAGCAAATGGTGAATGACGAAAATAATCCCTTCGATAATACATATGTGGTGATGTCATTAAACATAACCACCTTGGAGGGCATCAATGCAATTTAATTAAAACGCTTTAATTTAATATTATAAATCTATGGAAATTACATATTTTAATGTGTCCTACGCTTTCACTCTATTCTTCAGTCTATTCGTCTTTCAGTTTATTTTGAATACAATATAATCGAATATCATTTCTATAATGTGTCTCAGTGAAATAATGAAACATATTTTTAAACCATCATAATATTGAACTAATAAGAACATTTCAGTTTCTATACGATATTTAGATGTATGCATTTGATATAACGATACGATCATTTCCTTTAGTGATTAACTGTTTGATGTAATTTCATAAACGTTGTAAAATCCCAAAAGTATTAAATGCTGAGTTAAAAAGAGGTTGGATTTATTTACTTTTTGAACATCGTCACTTCCGGTTACGGGGGCAGTTGTCATCTAACCGAAGAACAACAACAAACAGAGGTACTGCAAATACAAGACTTTCGCCACGGTGAGTGCAAACAAATTAAACTTTCTGACAATATTTTTTTTTGCCAAGTGATATATTAGATCAACACTTTTGTTCAGATGTGAAAACGTTTAGACTTTTATGAACATGCATTTTAATGTCACAAGCACCATACGCGATGTTATGATGTTTACGTCATACCCAACCTGCGTAGCCTACAACCTGTTACCCCAAGGCTGCTCAAGTGCACACTTTTGTTTTAAAATATCTGTATGTTTTATATTCACAAGGCAAGCTACTGGGTTCTTCTTGCCAGTTTGAACACTCTTGTCAATGTTGAAGAAATATATACCTCCCACTAGTCTGACTGTATACACACCACCACACACCACATAGGCCTAGACCTACGTTTATTTGCTCTTGTGTCTACTCCTCTTTAAAATGTGTTGCTCCATTTAGAAGTCATTGAATTCATTATTTGCCGTTGCACATTGTACAACATGTCCTTTGTCATGGCAGTTTTAAAGGCAGTGCACCCCCAGCTGGTCAATTGTCTTGTTTGTATGGCTTAGACCCAGAGTTACATTGAGTTTCAAATTGTGTCAACCATTTTAATGTAATCTTGATTGGTCACAAGCATGGCTTTGGCAATAGCTTTTGATTGCTTATCTGAGCTTCGCCTTTTTAGCTGTTAGATCTTGCAGGGTTTTTTCCATGCAACCAACCAATCAACCAACCAAGTGCTCATCAGAATTTTCTCTCGGCAGGCTCTCAACAGACCTCCAATCATCAAATGTGCTGAAAAGGTCTCTCCTTTGGTCGTTCACACATCAGAGGTAAGCATCAGGTCGGTCTGTGATATGGGAAACCATCTGTGACAGAAAACGTCAAACCCTTTCCAGAGTAAGTGCTCTCGTCTCTTTGATAACCAAGCCCCAGCTGTCTGAAACCGATAGCACAGCCACTGCTAACTTTGCTATCAACAACCATCTCAAGTCTTTGTGTTAGGAGCACGTCGTCCTGTGTTGTTGTTACCATGCGCATGTGCATTAATTATGTAGACCTACTATTAAACGTAACTATTAAAATAAACTTTTATTTGGCCTCATTGTTGTACAACTTTCTTTTTTTTTAATTATTGAAATGGAATCGATAAACGTTTTTCTTCTGCTAGACAGATGATGAAGATGAGACCTTCTATGGTTGAAAGTGATACTAGGTAGAAAATTGTGTTTTTCTATTCTATAATCTTGATGAAATGTTTTCATCTACCAGTATAACAGAATGCTTTAAATCCTAGAGAAGGCCGTTCTGCAAATCCATTGGGGTATGCTACTGATGTATTCCCTTTGCCTTCTACGGCGTTAAATGCGAGAAGAGACAAAGAAAGAGACCTTATTTATTTAACCAACCTTCTAACCGACTAACGAAATAACCTGTAGAATTCCGCTAAAGTGATTACCTTTATTCTGACTTTTAATATACATTTTTTGTGCAGCTGTAACAACAATTCTGTGTCTCTAAAGCATCTCTTGGGGCAAATGTTAACCCACATATTTGTATTGTACTATATTGGACTGTATTCATATTTTCTTTATAGTGCCTATTCATTATTGATTCAAATCTATCTTTAGATTTGTAGCTGAATCCAATTTGACCTCTCCATAGTTTACATTCTCAATATGTTTAATTGAGAATGGGGATTCTTTAGCATACGATTTATAAACATTCAAATGGTAATATCCAAGTTTCCTGTCAGTTTTTATGGAATCAATCCCTTTAATTTATTTCAAACTACAGCCAAATGTCGCTTCATCCTGTCTGGACTATCACACATTGCTGTTCAGTTCGCCCACCACTAGGGAGCACAAAAGCCACTTTATAATTTGCATGGATAATCTGGTTTGGGCTGTCGTGTTGCCATTCAAATAACCACCAATCTAACCATGGCAACAGAGATGTATTCTATTTTTTGCCAAAATTGAAGAGACATAAATATTTAGTTCACATTCTAAAATGTAGGCCTAATATGTTAAGTGAAAGAAATGAAATGTCTGCAGCACTGCTTAAGCTCCCATATATACGTTTCGACCCTGTTGGGTCTTCTTCAGGCAAATGGTGAGACCAATTTGATGAGGGGACATATAGATCATATGATCAGCTGACCCACAATGTGACCAATGTCAGCTGTATTAACTGTATTAACTAAGACTACTATTATGTTAACCACTAAATATATTGCATGAATACATTTTACAGTCATCCAATTACGAAGTATACACTGAATAATCTCTCGGTGTGACATGTTGACATCATTGAATTAATAATGACACCACAATCATACTAATTGTAAGCCTTTGTGTCATTGCTGATTCAATGAGAGTGTATCATGATTACCGCAGAAAAAGACAATAGACCTGGTGTCATTGTTGTTTATACAATGCGAGGATGTCATGATTATGAAAGAAATAGACAAAAGACTACAACAATGCTATCATTAACTGAGAGGATGCCTTGAAATCATGGTCAAAGCAGACAATAGACAATGGCCAGCTCTTGGAGTCACGGTTAACTGAATAAGCTAATGTCATGAGGACTTCTATATGTGGGGTAGTTGATGGTGAGGCCCTGGTAGCACGGTGGTGTGCGGCTATCTGGCACGAGATTAACCACAACATCTTAATCTAATCACTTCAATACAGTCTTAAATAATCTAGGGAATAAGAACAATTTAGTGATTTAGAAAGAATTATCTGTACATGAAAACCCCTGTCTGAATTTACAATTCAGAGTTTAAAAATATTTCTCCCATGGAGACAACGAAAGGACCCCACGCTTTTATTAATTAAAAATAAAACAATCGAATGGGATTATGTGTTTGAATTCATTGTAGGCTCAAGGTCAATGCTCACCGACTGAGAGCCTGAGTGTGGTACAACCTGTCCTTCAGAATAACCAGCCTAATAAGATCAATAGCAACTTCCCGTCACGTGTACAGGCCTGGACCTTTGTTTGTGATGACTGATATGTCTGGCAGTTACACCTTTTATTCTACCCGGGGGAAAATGCGGTAAACAGCAGAGCAACTGATTTAATAGTACTGGGCCAACGCCATTGTTTTCAAGTCACGTGTTACTAATAAGTAATAGGCTGGGTTTGGGAGTCCCATGCAGAGTTTATGTAACCGACAAGTCAAGACAAGTTATCTTAAGCCTTATTGATTAATTTGACTTGGTATAAATATATAATATTCATGTAGAAAAAAAACAGTTTGAAATTCCTGTGATGAACCCAGGCAGACAGAAATGGTGATTTAAAACTGCCCCTTTTTGTAACGGCATCATAGTAAAGTGAACACAGGTGTTGCTCATAACAGTAATTGTGTCTAGTTATCTAGCCAGGGTACTTTGATAGACAAAGTAACCATGTGTTGTCCATCCTTATGCTCTGGCAGTACATCTATAGTGTGAAGATATAATACAATTATATAAACCATAACTTTATTTCTAGGAGAACTTTATTTCTATCTAGGAGCTTTCAGCATTTTACATAGAAAATATATAATACATTTAGGTAATGCCTAACTTTATTTAAACTTTTGGCGCTTTCAGCGTGATAGGTAACTCCAGGGTGTAAACATATTTTCTGTTGGGTCAGTTGGTATAAGAAATGTATAGAATTACACCCACCTTGTACTTCAGCAAAACATAATTTGAATGACATTGAAATAGAAAGGCGGTGATCCAAAGTAATGACGATAAAGTCACCACAAATTAAAACCTTCGTTTTTTTGCAAAATATGTTTTAGTTCTTCTTTTACTGATTTTGGTCGTGAAATAAATTGTGAATCAGAAAAAAAGTTGTGAATAAATTTCACATTGTGAAATGCGGGATCAATAATGACTATATTTATTATTCATCATTTTGGATGTGCCAAGAACTACAAATGACCTGAATTTCGTGGTTCACGGTGCAAGACATTTTTTATTAAATTGTATTCATTTCTTCCTAGAGAGTGACTAGGACTTAAAGCTGGCTTTGTGTGTGTTGTGTTCTATTGGACACGTGCCGCTGCGACATTTTTATCTCTGTTTTCTGGAGAGAGGCTCAGAATCTTGGGAGGAGCAACCGCACAGACCCACTTTTATCAGCATGCTTTAGAGAGAGAAAGAGCACAAATCAACAGGCAGCTTGACTTGACTTATTGTAGGTAAGACGGTATCTCACGGTTCTTTTTAGGAAACTAAGTTTGTCTTAACTTTCACATCTAAAGTGTGAATGTGTGATGCTCTTCATTAAAATACTATTGGTACTATTTGATAGGTCTACAGTAAATATTTTGTATGATACAATTACCATTTTCTGGCCATTTTTTGGCCATTTCGAATACTATAAAATGCCTACTATTATGTTGGTATTTTACTAGTCTGTCATGGATTCTTCCTCAAACTACAGAGTCATTTCTATCATTAGATAAGCATGCACTGAATCAGGTTTGAATCTGTCATTTGTTAAATGTTTGAGACATTGTGTGTCCATAAGGGGCCCTCTCTGGACTCGTTTACAGCCGTGTTGATACCCAATCCAGGCTGACGGTGTCCGTGTTGCTACCTCTGTCCCCTGCCTCGATGCGCTAGGCCCGGGGCCATGGATTCATCCTCCGACGAGGAAGAGGGGCGCTCCTTCGTCCAGGTGGTCAGTGAGAAGTACAACCCGGAGAACTTCCCCTACTGCCGGGGCTCGGGCATGGGGGTGGTGGTGCTGCCCAGCCCCCCGGGCTCCCCGGTGAAAGGTGAGCCGTGGCGTCCTGGACCCTCCCCTCTCACCACCAGTTAACCCCAGGGTCTCTCTCCCCGTGGGCCCCCCAATCTGCGCTAACACCAGTGGTTATCACACTCTTTGTAGGACTGGAGGACAGGGTGTAAGGATAAGGAGTTTTTAAGCAATGCATGTTGACAGCTACAGTGTTGCTATAATCAGGCGTGCATCGTGTATCTACAGAGCAAAGGGTGATCATTTTATATTATTTGCTGTCTGTTATCATAGACCTTGTCTGATTTACAAGTTTTGTATACAACAGACTTTGTAGCAGTAGACACACTTGTTTACAGGTGTGACCTTCCCTAGATTATTACAACAGGGACACATAACAGTAACTAGTAACTCTGCTGTGTGGTGGCCTCAGATCGGCTCAACCTGCCCAGTGTGCTGGTGCTGAATGACTGCGGGATCACCAAGGCCGGTGACAGGACCGAGGTGGCCACGTTCTGCGCCCACGTGGTCGAGCTGGACCTGTCCCACAACCAACTCAGGGACTGGGAAGAGGTGTGTGTGTGTGTGTGTGTGTGTGTGTGTGTGTGTGTGTGTGTGTGTGTGTGTGTGTGTGTGTGTGTGTTGTGTGTGTGTGTGTGTGTTGTGTGTGTGTGTGTGTGTGTGTGTGTCTGTGTCTGTGTCTGTGTCTGTGTCTGTGTCTGTGTGGTACGGCAGGGCAACTGAACGCTGGAGGCACAACAGCACCACCTCTGGTGTTGCAGCTGTTACTGCAGTTCTTTGTTATTGACTGAAATTGTATATAAGGCAGTTATTTCAGTTAAAGAGATTAAAATAAAACAAAACAAATACAGAAAATAAAATTAATAGTGAGATGAGTACAAGTACTAGTACTAGGATTGTAGATGGAAAAAATGTATGTACAAAGGGTTGAGATACTAGATATAATTATGCATAGTATATATGCTATATTATTGAATCTATACATTATAAATCATTATACAATACATAAAACCTCCTACCTGTACTGATATCCTATCAATTTCACGTTTCTTGACAACGAATGTGTCAACGACGCAGTCACTATCTATATTTTGGGGTTGCCAGATTGGGACCATCGTCTCCAACGTCCCCCATTTGGACTTCCTGAATCTGAGCAGGAACCCCCTGAGCGGCGTGGAGCTGGAGCCCAGCCTGGCAGAGGTGTTCTCCAGGGTGCGCCGGTTGGTCCTCATCAACACGCACATCACATGGGACACCGTGCACACGCTCACCAGCCACACCCCAGAGTAAGAGAGTCCCCATGGCAACCGTCTCCCAACAGTTGCTCCTTGCTCTAATCTTCCCTTGAGCCTTGGTCACCTCTGAATTCTTGTCATTTGATTCCCTTTGGTTATTGAGATTGCTTGGGTAGTGTTGGTCATCAATTCTTCGAATATCCTCTTCCACTTCGACTGATCTTCTCACCCCAGACTGGAGGAGCTGTTCCTGTGCCTGAACCTCTACGAGGAGGTGGTGGAGTCCGGGACGCCCTGCCCATCCCTGCGGCTGCTGCAGATCACAGACAACCAGCTGCAGGAATGGGCGGAGGTCCGCAAGCTGGGGGCCATGTACCCCCGTCTGGAGATGCTGGTGCTGGCCAACAACAGCCTGGGCTCTGTGGAGGACCCCCCCGACACGCTGGAGCGCCTCTTCCCCAAGCTGCGCTACATCAACCTCAATAACTCAGGTCTGAACGTAGCCCAACTGACTAAGTGGATAGGATAGGATAGGCTAGGCTAAGCTAGGCTAGGCTAGGCTAGGCTAAGCTAGGCTAGGCTAGGCTAAGCTAGGCTAGGCTAAGCTAGGTAGGAAGTGTTTGATTAAGGGCCTTTGGTGGTGGGTCAGGTTCCTCTAAAGCCCTCTCACCACTGAACCAGAAACCCACTAACAACCGCTAAAATTGTTGTTTTTTTTTGTTCGTGAGAAAGGTTACATTTATTTAGCGGCTCCCACTCCGGTTGGCATTGATAGAAACGTGACCTCTGGATGGGTTCGTCCCAGCGGCCCACCCCCCAGCCGAGGCTACGTGGCCTCGGCCCCTGAGGCGCTCTATAGCTGGACCACTCGTTCGTGGTCATTAGAACATTATGGCCCAATCCCATTTCTACCCCTTACCCCTTCCCCCTCCCCTTGTTTTGAAGGGGTAAGGGGAAGGGGTAAGGGGTAGAAATTAGATTGGGCCTATGAATGATGAATGTAAATATCCTTATTCAACTTTCTCTACTTAAGAGGCTTGAATTATACTACTGTAATGAAGTGTATGCTGTATGATAGCATACACTCCATTGTTGGAGGTGGATAGGATGGCGGTTGCTTTTGCTGTCCGGTCTTCTCTGTGATATGGACTCATGTCTCACACCTGTCATTTCATCGTTCACTGTCTCAACTGAAGCACCAACAAACTCACCAAAAAGACATGTTTTCCATGTGTATGCGATCACAGGGCTTAGCAGGTGGGAGGACGTTGACAGTCTGAATTTCTTCCCCAAACTGGCGGAGGTGAAAGTGATGGGCATTCCCTTACTGCAGCCATACACTGACCAGCAGCGACGCAGCCTCATAGTGGCACAGTGAGTTCACACACACACACACACACACACACACACACACACACACACACACACACACACACACACACACACACACACACACACACACACACACACACACACACACACACACACACAGGAAGGAAGGACATTTTGCTTGATGATTGGTAAAGTGGAGCTTGTTTTGAATACACTCAAGTGTGTGGGGGTGTGTGTGTGTGTGCAGGCTTCCCTCCATCTCCGTGCTGAACGGTAGCCTGGTGACGGACGGGGAGCGGGAGGACGCTGAGCGCTTCTTCATCCGCCACCATCAGGACCGTCCGGAGGAGGAGCTCCCCAGGAGGTGAGAGCCCTCTGCTGTCTACCGTGGGCCCGGGGTTATCCACCTCGATATCTACCCTATAGGGACATCACAAGTGGGATGATCCCCCCCCCAGATGTGTCCAGTGGCACACCCCACCTGCCATGTCACTACAGGGTTGATTTTGAAATAATCAACGTCTTTACATTCTGCCTTTTTTTAGATGTCTTTATCAACCAAATGCGACTAACAGTGAATGCTGATACACGTCGTAAAGGAGTGGGAAGGGGTTAGTCAGCAGTGGCTAGGGTGTGAGAGTCCCTGATCTTAAGGTTCCTAGTTCGATCCCCAATGACTGCAGCCTACACGTCGGCGTCGTTGAGCCAGACGCTTCATCTGCTACCTACAGCCTGTAGGTAGCAGATGAAACTCAGTCTTGTACCTTCTCACTTCTCACTGATGGATAGTAAATCACAGGTCAACACAGGTGTAGAGGGCCGGTTATAATCTGTTTTTACTCAATATACTCAAGATACTCAATCTGTATGATCCACAGAAAAAAATGAGGATTTAAAAAAATGTGTGACATTTCCGAAACAGCTTTGGACTTAATTGAAGAATTTCTGAAGGGCTCTCTCTCGCCCCCGTCTCTCCTTCTCCAGAGAGACCGAGCCCAGGCTCTACCTATCTTTACCCACCACATTCCACTTAACCTCCACAGAATGCAGGGGAGGGCCAGCCCGGGGTAGGCGCGGCCACGGACTGGTGGTGTGCGCGGGGGGTGGCGGTGGCGGTGGGAGGTTGGTGTTGGTTGGAGGTGGGCTGGGGTGGGGGCTAACCTTTGGAAGACAATGCCACTAGTCTCTCTCCGCACAATGACTCCTTTGTGCCGGGAATTCTCTGATTGGGAAAAGCGATACATGAGGTAGCAAGTGAGATGTTTTTTTTTTGTTTTTTTTTTACTTAAACTTATTATTTTTCTCGTTAACATCTCCCTCTGTCCAGACCTTGATCCTGGAATGAGAGATTTTTGTGTTTATTGGTGATGTCACCGGGGCTCCTGAGACGTTGTTTCTCACTAGCTAGTTTCTGAGCAAAGCGCCCCAGCCCTGGGACAAGACTAGCAATGGCAACCGCTAATGTGGAAGAGGCATGGACATTTTTTATTATTGCGTTATTTTCGTCTTTTTCTCACTTGCTAAAAAAGCAGCGTCACACCTCTTACAGCGGGAGAATCGTGTTTAAGGCTCGTGCTCTGATCCAAAGCCATCGTCAGCCCATGTCTCCCTCAGTCTTTTCACTTGACAGATTCCTCCCCTGTCTTTATCTTGATATATTTTGTTATGGACGAGTAAGACACGATCATGGCGATCTCAGGGGTTGTATGATGATTGGTTGGGAAGTTTGCTGGATAGGCTCAGTAATCAATAGACTACATGTATGTTAGCGACAGGGAGGCCTTTGGTTAATTTGTGTGTGTGACTTTGTGTGTTTGATTTTTAATCCCATTCCAACCTTGGAAAGGAGAGAAGGTGCGATTTCCGACCACAATCAGAAACAAACGAACAGTGAATTTGGGTTTTGGGGTTGTAACGGGGGGGAAAAGGATAAGATGGCGGTGCTAAAAGACGGCTACTGAGCCCCAGTCAATGAAGGGGATTATGAGATATAATTGAAGATGTCAAGTGTCTGTAGATAAAGGGGAGAACGGATGTATCCCGTAACGATATGGTTGTTAAAATACATACTTCAAGCGTGAAATCCATCCGTAGTTCAGATTATAAAAACGGAGCCTAATCAGGTAAATAAACCACTTGCACTCTGACTATGTTGGCTAGACCTTTGCCGGGCCTTTCCACAGAGGTAAGGTAAGAGGTTTAGTGAACAGAGCGGTTAGCATTAGCCTAAAGATGCTTTGGCACAGCTAAGAGGACGACAGTCATTTCACCATTACCAACGGCTAATGGCAGCCATTTTTTTCGGTATAAAATCCAGCTAATATTTCACCAATTATTTGTGCCTTGTTAAAGCATTCCCCGCTCCAATAAAAGGAAAGCTTTAGCTTAATGGCTTCTTAATAGAATAGCACTTTGTGCACCGGGAGCTCGGAGCACAATTCCCAGGGTGGACTCTTTGAGTTTTGGCTTGAAAGTGCGGGCCAGGGTCCTGGCTTTGTTGAGGAACTATTTAGGGAGGGAAGGGAAATTGCTTTGATTGGCCCAGCTGTTACAGTAGCTTTGAAAGCACAGCCTTTCACTCGTTGGATTTATTTAATCGCCCCTGCGGTCCTTATCTCCCGCCCTCGGTCCCCCAGGTGGCTGAGAGCTTTCTCACGCAGGGGAGAGGCGGGTAAGCCCAGGTCTGTTCTCGCCGGTCCCTGGAACGCGCATGCACCTCCGAAACAGCAGCGCGCTCCCTCAGTGGGGCCATTGGGGCCACGTACTACACCTCCCTAGAAGCCCTTCTATCACCTCTTCCCGCCAGCTGCCCTTAAACGAATGCACCGATGACTCACTAGATGCCCCGTTGCCTCTCTTGTCTCTTCTTTTTATTCTCTTCTCACCGCCTCCCCCCCCATCCCCCATCCCCCTCTTAGATACCACGTCCTGGTGTCAAAGTACGGCCGGCTGGCGCCGCTGGCCGAGGTGGACCTGACGCCCCGCGGCCCCACGGTGGAGGTGCGCTGCGGGGACCGGGTGGAGGTGGTGACCCTGACCATGGAGCAGACGGTGGGCGCGCTGAAGAAGCAGCTCCGGGCCCTGCTGCAGCTGCCGCCCAGCGGCGTGCGGCTCTTCCACGTCTTCCCCACGGAGCCCTGCTCCGCGTCGATGTCGCAGGAGATGCAGTACCCGGGCCGGGCGCTGCACTCATACAGCATCCGCGACGGCGACGAGATCCTGGTGGTGCCCAAGGACAAGGCCCGCTGCCACTCCACGGGGAGCTGAGGCCTCGGGGCGGCCCCGTGGCCCGGGTGGGGGACGACCCTGGCTCGTCTGCTGCGCCCGTGCCTTAACCAAGTGCAATCCGTTGTCATTGTTGTGTTTCCGTTTGTATTTTACTTCAACGTTGATGTGAAAAGTGTTTCTTTATCACTCCCTCATCATGCCTCATCGCGCCTTTGCACACCTTTTATACAAGACGTCCGACGCAAAGGGTTTTTATTCCCACCCATTTCGCACGTTTTAGTCATGTGTAATTCAATGGGATAGGCTTGCGTTCGACAGCCTCTCCATCCCCCCCCTCTGTGTGGCGGTCTACCCGCGGCGGCGCGGTGCTTCGGCCCCGCGTCGCCCGGCGCATGGCACCATGTCCCCAGATAACCCCCCCCCCATAGAGCTGCAATCAGGAGCGCGGCGTGTCGAGCATAATGGCAGCGGTGCGCACAGACCACACGGACACGGCTCGGTCAGGACACCCTACTCCCCCACCCCCCCACAAGCAGGAAAGACAAGACCGCCCCTGTGGTGGGCTTGTCAGGGATCCGGGAGGGAAGGAAAGGTAAAACGAAGCGCCTTTCGGATCACTCGAGTTACCACCGCTGTCCGTCTCAATGAATAGAGGGTCTCTCTCTCTCTCTCTCTCTCTCTCTCTCTCGCTCTCTCTCGCTCTCTCTCGCTCTCTCGCTCCTCTCTCTCTTCTCTCTCTCTCTCTCTCTCTCTCTCTCTCTCTCCTCTCTCTCTCTTCTCTCTCGCTCTCTTCTCTCTCTCTCTCTCTCTCTCTCTCTCTCTCTCTCTCTCTCTCTCTCTCTCTCTCTCTCCTCCTCTCCCCCTCCCCCCCCCCCCTGTGATGGTCAGGCAGCCCATTATTGGGTTCACGTCCTTCACTGTCCTATATATATATATATATCTCCCTCTCTCATGCTACATCTCTTTTCTGTTTAATTCTTTCGGGCTTTGTCTCTTAGGGATCGACCGATACAGATTTTTTAGGGCCGATACCGATAACAGATTTTCTTGAGCCGATATTTGGAGCCGATAATACCCTGGAAATCCAGAGTTCTCGCAAGAGCCCAATTTGAATTTGCTCAGCGAGTCACTCTGGTAACGAGCAATATACTTGTGTATATTCTTGGCCACCCCTGGCGCAGAACATTAATGAATCACATCGATGTATCAATATAGGCGGGCCAAAAGTCTTGCTGTTTTACCGACCGGATACGACAAGAGTCTTATCTATTGGTTAGGTCCTCTGGTCTGGATACGTCACCCCTTGTATTCTTCTGATTGGTCATAGTGTTATCCAATGTGTGTTGTCCAGTGATATTTTAAAATGCATGCTTGGTGCCGCCCCTCGAGTTGGGCCATTTTCATTACTCGTTGCCAGACCCTACAGCTTTCTAGATGTGGGTCTGGATTTCCAGGCTAAGCCTCCCTCAATTTACATCATAAAAATGACACAATGATGATAACAAATTTTACAATGTCTCAATTTAAAAAAAAAAATACATTTATTAAACTGTCTGTAAATCACGGCAAAAAAATAAATAATAATAATCAGCCGATACTGAAAAAAATATCGACCGATACGTAAAAAGCGCTGCTTGGCCGGCTGCTATATCGGCTGCTATATCGGTCAATCACCATTCTCTCTCTTATACATCCATTCCATCACCGAACACCATCAGAACTTTGCTTTGTCTTGGGGAGACAGGGAGGGAAATTGGAAGGGGGGAGGGCTGTGCAGGTTGGCGGGGTTGTCACATGTTCATTTCTTTGCACGGAGACACCAAATGTGGATTAGGGAAAGTGACTGTTTTAGTTTCAGATGATGACGATGCCAATTAAGAGTTCAATCTGATTCCCAAATGCACGCAATTTAGTTGTCCCACTGATGGGGTACTTCCGTGTATCCAATGCCATTGTATTGGACGACTAATAATCCTCTTATCTTTTTAGATTGCCACTGTTTGGTGGCAGGGTGCCCTTCAGGGAGTCCTAATGCTGAGGTGCTTTCCTATTTGAAATGAGTTTGAGGAGTTGAAGAGAGTCAGCTGTCTACCGAAGCACCATGCAAACACAATGAAATAAGCTATCTGTCAAACACATACAGCCTTCCTGGATTGTCCCTTCTCCGTTTTAAAACGGCAGGCACTGAATTAATAGTGGTAAACTTGACTAGCGACATCCGACTGAAATCTACTCGATTTTAGATTTTTTTTTGATTGAAAATATGTGTGTTTTATCCTAGTTTAATACAAATGAGTGCTTGCGCTGAAGTAGTTGGATAAAAATAATTCTTCATCCTAAAGAAATATGCGTTGCTTTTGATTGTGACGCTGTTGAAGGGAATCAGGCAACTCGGACTTTGAGGAAAAATAAGTGTTTTGGTTTGTTTGTTTTAGGTTGAGGGGTGTCATATATTGTGATTTTGAAAAGGGTCTATGACTTTATTGTTTTTAGGACTATAGGGTAAGGGTTAGAAGGGTCTGAAGATGAATGCCTGTTAGATTATGAGTAGTTTATGACTTAATCTTAATGACTGTATGCCTTCCACTGTGTTAAACCACAGTACGTTTGATATTGTCTTGCTGTCCTACAATTAGTGAACTGCAATTATTTTTGTGAGCTGGATTTTATTGTTATACAAATACAAATACTTGTTGACTTCTATGGGATGTGAACATTTTTCGTTGTTAATAAAAAAATATCTATATCTAAAGATATATTATACTTTTCAAACTTTTTAATGAACTGAGCATTAGAGGAAAGAGATTTGGCAGACATTTTTGTATCAGTGAACTACTTCTATATACTTTCTATGTTGAGCTGATTCTGGTTGTGTTGAAAGCATGTTAAGATGGTCTACAGACCATCCTAACATACTTGGAGCAACCAATCAAATCACCGCTATGTCATCCTAAAAATGTGCCAATCACAATTTCCATATTTCCTCACTGGCTCCCCAACTAAAATGTCGCCCCGTGGAAAAACAATACTGCAGTTTCTTACACTAGCATGCCCTCAATTAAAAAAAAATGCCCCAATGGTCATCTACACCGGAAAGAAGATATACATTAATACTATGCATACCAGACCGAGTTTGGTGTTCATTCACTAATCCACAATCAGATCTCCTTGAGAAACGACCTTGTAGCCCGCAGAGTGCAGAGCGGGACGCCTCTGACGAGTGACTCGCAGCTGCCTGCCAGTCGCCCGGAGCGCGTGGTGCCTCGCATGGTTTGCTCCACATGGCTCTATTTCACAGCGCCCCTGTAGCAGCCTGGCTGTGGAGGCAGACAAGCATTCCCCCCATCCATTCATTCACTTCATTCCCACTACCTGGCGTGCGTGCGTCACGCCAAGCTGCTACAGTCTCCATTCCATACGTGTCAAGCGGTGTTGTGTTTCTGGGGCATTCCCTCTGCTTCCTCCTTCTCCTCCTCCTCCACCTCCACTTCTTGCCCCCTAGTGTGGTTTCTCAACCTCGCTGGGGGACGGTTGTGTTGGCCCGCGGCGCTGCTGAATGCACGCTCAGCCAACCGGAAGCAGAACTCTCTTGGGTTCGGTGTGGTGTAAAGGGGTGCAGCAATGCTGGAATATTTTAGCATCTCTTGGACCATCTCAGGGCTTTCAAGATTGAAGATCTTAGTGAAGTTTAAATATCATAGTTAGCAGCATAACTGTTGGACCCCAAAGTTCTGACGGGTTCCTTGGAATTAATGAATGTCCTCTGTGTTGCAATCAGATTCTTCTATGGAGCAATCTTCTGTTCAGCAGCTAGATTTTTATTTCAACATATGAGGGTTCAGAGTTCAATGGTATCAATGAAATAAAGCGTAACACCGCGGGTTCACAGGAATAATCTTTGATGTAAGTTCAAACAGTATGCCGAACACAGTAGAACAGAGGAGCATGTACTTTAACGGTATTGATTTAGCATAAGAGAGCCTTTCTATATCCAATACAAACAGCCTCACATGGACTTGGTTCTCAGTTCCGCTGCCATCGCTCACAACCCGACTCTACGCAGCGTCACGCAATACCCAGACATCCACTAACGCAAGGTCAGCCCCCGGGTCGGGAGAGAGAGAAAAAGAGAGAGAGAGAGATATTGGGAGGCACCTTCGTCCACCCCCGCCCCCACCCACCCACCCCCCATCCCAAAAGCCATACTCGGGACCCAGTTGGGACATGGTATCCCAGGCCTGGTATGCTTCGGTCCACTCCATTATGAAGTGGGGATCGGGGGGCTAAGGTTAACTGAACAGGCCTATTGTGTGATGGGGTGAATTGGTAGCGTGGTTAAGGTTACCAGTAGGAGATTGGACAATGTGAACGGAAAGGGAGAGGGGAAGCGGGCAGGTCAAGGCCAAAGGCTGGATGGCCATAGAGGTGGGGGGGGGGGGGGGGGGGGTATTAGTGTACGATTGCGGCCCCTTCGTAAGGTTGGGTGGGTGGGGATAAGGTGACCACCACAAGTGAGCCCAATCTTGGATCTCCAGACCAGGACCTTCTTTGTGGGGTGTCAGGCTTGAAGGGTTCTACAGAAATAATCCGGTGATGCTGGGGAACTCATCCATGCAGTTCCCACGCACCCACATCAGCGATACACTTCCTGCCCTGAACCTCACAGCGCTTGATCACTCACCGTCACAACCTTATGGAAACATTACTCATTCAAACGAGTCCACTTAGTCCGGCTGCCAGTTTGAGCGATTTGTGTGGCCAAGGGTTATCACATTTATGGCCAGGTCGTGTATGGGGAGAGTTTTGTTAATCGCAGGGTAAAGAGATACTAATTACATCCCCAAGTTTGCAATTGTTTCTTAAATAGTGATCCCATAGGGCAGTTAGGGGTTGCCTGATATCCATATGAGGTCAAAGGACATTGCTTACTCATATAGATATATAGTTTGTTTGATGGTGCATTTTTAAGGACATTTTTATTTTAGTGTCGCCATATAGAAAACTAATGATTCGTAGCCAGGATGGCATGACGTGCAGACATTAACCGGGACCATAATGTTATGAACAGGGCTGATGTTGATAAGGAAAGAAAGAAATTGCTGGGATTTTCAGAGTTCACGTTGAGGTCCACCGGCCATTTAAGGTGACCCAGACACACACACCAGCTCCTACCATAAAGCCTCAGTTAAGCAAGAAAAGAAAAGGTGTGCCATGCAACAGTGGTTTTGAGCAGACTGGGACTGTCACACAGTCTGTCTTGTCACCTTCCGCACCCTTACAGGCGAAGTGTGAAGACCTGTGCAAGGGTCTGGGTCAGGCTGTTACCTCACCACCGCCAACACGGCCAATAGCCGTCCAGACATTCCCAGGAACACAAGACGCAGTGACCGGCGTTTAACAAAAATAAAAACGTTTCCTTAGGGTTGTTTCGTTTAGGTTTCTTTCTCGCTGTTGTTTGTTGTTTTGTTCACGGCGTCTTTGTGCTCCTCTCCCTTTGCTAGCTCTTTTACAGGTTGGCTACGGGTATGCGCGCATTTACACAACAAGACATGGCCGCCGCACAATGCCGGCCTCCGCAGAGGGCCTGGGCTCGCTGGTTAATGGGGGCCCGGGGTGTGCCCTCGGTCCCTCAGCCTTTCACACGTCCGGCTCCCCGGCCTCTCCTGTTACTGCCACTGTCCCTTCAGATGCACAATGGTTCACCTGAAGCAGGTCTTCTCCTTCCCAGCCCACGTCTCCTTGGATCCACCTGAGATTGGAAACACAACATACCCCCGCACACAAACACACACACACACACACACACACACACACACACACACACACACACACACACACACACACACACACACACACACACACACACACACACACACACACACACACACGCACACATGCACACAAAGCTGAAGTTATCTCTCCAGGATCGGTGGAAATAAAGCGTCTTGTAAATGAGGCTGTTCGTAATTAACAAAAAGAGCGCATAGTGAGTCCTAAGTGAGTCATGTTAATGCCGTAACCCAACTCCTCCTCTGGGGACCAGGTAAAGCTTCGGGTCTTGTTCAGTCTGTGAGCATCCCCAGGGTGTGACTCCCCTACTTTGGTTCATCTTGAGTGCTCAGGTGCACGGAGACTGTACCCTTGGCTGTGGCCGAGTGAAACCCAGTCATAGGGTCTACGGGAAGAGGAAGGAATGCAAAGGGTACATCAAGTGGGGCCTCAATCGACTAGACCTTTTTGGGTGCATTCGCTTCAATCTGCATTCATTTTTGGGTGCATTCACCCCAGTACCCCGAAGCCCCCCCCATGCCGGGCCCTCCGTCAGCCCCCCCCCCAGACCAATATGCTGTCGTTCTCGGATCTCGGCTTACTTTTCTTCTGTTTTTTTTCTCCGCTTTCATCACATGCTTTTCAGTTGACCCCCCACACCCACTGCACGCCCCAACTGCTCCTCCTCCACCCCTACCTCCCTCTCACTCCAGACTCGGAGCTCAGATTAAGTTGAACACTATCCGCTATCCGAGTTTTCCGTTTACGTCTCTGTTCAGCTGCGCCTTACTGAGCTCCCAACAAGGGCTTTATTTTACCCTGCTTTTTTCCCCCAAACTCTCGAATCCGTCTTCTGCTCAAACTCACCGAGCACGGGTCCGGCACCAAGGATTCCCCTGCCGGTTTGATATCTTTTTATCCACTTTAAAACTTGTATTCCTCCCCGGCCGGGAAGCTCAGGTCTGTTCTTCCCGAAGCAGAGGGGAGGGCATCTGACGAGCAGCGTGACTACAGAGGGGCATCCGTGTCTCACGCCTCCCTCCCTCCCCCCCCCCCCTCCCCCCCTCCCTCCCTCCCTCCCTCCCTCCCTTCCCCCCTTTCCCCACTCCCCCACCACCATCACATAGACGGCGTTCCCGTCCTCCAGTCACCCCCTCTCCCCGTCTCGAACCCCACCGCTGCCGCCTCGCTGCCTAGCCGCCGGCGATCTGTGGACGGTCCTCTGCTCTGTGAAGGCAGCCGGGCTGAGAGAGCTGAGGTGCTAGATGTCAGTCTTCTGAAGCCAGGTGAGTGTCATCCTCTCTGGACGCAACAGACCACCTCTGACCCTTAATTGGTCCTGTGGTTGTTACTACTCATGGTTAGAATTGTCTGATGTCGTTAATAGGATACCTGCTCAGGTACCTGTAATACTACTGCGATGCTGAAGTGTCAAGTCATTTCATCTATTGGGATTCAGAGTTAAACATGGCTATTGACATCAATTTTAAAAACTAACGGTGGATTTTTTTTCATACAAGATTAAGATGTAGTTTAGATGAACTTGAATACAAAATACTAACTAAAAGTCATATCATTGTTATTTTTTTCACGTGATTTAAACGGAATAAGAAGTTATGCCCATAAGCGTCCTGGAAGAGAAATTTAAAGCCTAATGTTAGAAATATCCCAACGATTTGCAGTTTCTGAATGACCTAGGAACTGTGACTTGTCTTATGTGGGTGTTACATCACAGGCGTCAATTGTCTGCGCCATCCTTCAACCCACAAAAGTGGACATAGGTTTTCCACAAGCCTTATCTAAACAGGCCTGGTTCAAGGAGCACATCGTGTAAATCAGATGAGATGGTGAGCTGTGAGACTCAGACTCACCAATGACTATCGTCATAATTGTCCCATCGGCTGATGATGAGGTGTGACGAAAGGCTGGTGAAACTACAATGAATGCTCTCTCACCAGGGCCTACTAACAACGGCCCACCTGCAGTTCAACCGAGAGGAAGGGACCCGCGTACCCAGAGGAATGTCTATACGTTTCAATAGCATCAGAGCGCTGTATGAATGCTAAGCTGACGTGAATACAGAAAATTAATCCATTTGGTGATCATGAATTATGATCATATTAAATGAGTTGATAAAGGCTGATACTCACTTCCTGGTTATATTCTTATCACATTGGAGCCAAAAACATAAATGTTGGTTTTTAATTATTTGATATATATCATATTATATCTATATATTTTTTTCTTCTAAATTTCATTATACTAATTTAAGTCTGAGCTTAGCTGTCCTTAAGTAGCCTTGATGATGTCACGTCTCTGAAACACTTGATATTGAATTAAGTGAATGATATAGAAGTCTGTGCTTTCATTCAACATAATAACAAAAAGTATCCGATAACCAGCAAATCTGGCAAAAACCTTTATTTAAAAAAAAAATATATGTGAACGTTTTTCTTTAGTCGTGTTTTGATTAGTTTATCGAGTACCAGTCAACCTCCATTTTCAGTGAAGTGCTGAATCCTGTAGGCTGCAAGTAAAGCGATTCTATCGACAAATAAGACCCTCAAAAAACCCTACGACCCTTTACTAAAAGTCAAATTGTACCAGGTCAAGTGAGAGCGATGCTTAGTGCTATACGGTGAACTCTGATATCTGCCGCCCTGGCAGTACACGCTAGTTTCGCAATTGAAAGCCTGCCAAGCCAGGTACGGAACAGCCCCATGGGCCCAGCGCAGTGACCTGGGCACCCCAGACCTGGTCACTTAAAGCCATTAGCAGCCCCGTGTTTACGCCCCTCTTCCTTTAGCTAACAAGGCATGGATTGCTCCCAAGCAGAAGTGGTAATGAGGTCCTGAGTAACTCCCAGCCTCAGACTGCGAGACGCTGTGAGTGGAGTGGGCCAGGGTCGGGGCGAGCCACAGGGAGCCCACAGCGCACACATACACACACACACACACACACACACACACCACACACCACACACACACACACACACACACACACACACACACACACACACACACACACACACACACACACACACACACACACACACACACACACACACAGGCCCCCGAGTACACCGTTTGTCCGTTAGCATGGGATCCTGAGGCGAACGTGATCCTGACATATTGTTCTGGCAGGCATAATGGGGCCTTTTCATAGCTCCCCCGGGGAGACCTGGGAGCGAGTCTTAAAGAAGTTAGAACATGCCGAAAAAAAGGAAAAAACAGAGTTTGGTAGGTTCTTTCTACCATCTGGTTTTGCCCAACAGTGGACAAGCCCAGATTGGTGATGGTGAAACTTGTTCGGTGCCGTACAGGAAACAGATGAACTTTGCCCATACATTACCAAAGTTAATCTGATAATTGTCGCTCGTCTTTATGAGTATGAGTATGGTTGTAACAGTCCTGTTCAATGGTGGTATACGCTATCAGGGCTGACCATCTCCCCCTCGTCCCCAATCTCCTGTACATCCTCAGGATGGTCAGCCCAGTAAATCCAGTGATCGTGCTGCACCTCCTCAGCATCTCTGCACTGATTAGAGGTACGTATCTTCTTCGCCATTTGTGCCCTGTCCAGGAAAATCCGCCATTGAGAAGAGGTCAATGCATTTCTCAACGTATCTTCATGTCCCTGACCACTCTTACCTCCACCTCAGCTGGTAATCAGGACATCATGTACCCCTACGGACCGGGCCGAGATCAAGAGACCCCCAAGATGGATGATGGGAGTTCTGCAGAAGTGGTTCTGCTCCTCCCGTTCGTTTTCTTCAATGCCCCCTACCGCTCCATTTACGTAAGCCCACCTCTAATCCATCCCGGGAACTGCATTAAGGAACTCCGCATATTACAGGGTGTCCAATTTCTATTGGTGATCCTATTCTGTTGCGTGCAGGTCAACAACAATGGCGTGATCTCCTTCAATGTGCAAGTCAGCCAGTTCACCCCCGAAGCCTTTCCCCTGAGTGACAGCAGATCATTCATTGCTCCACTGTGGGCCGACGTGCACAATGGCATTAGAGGGGACGTGTATTACCGTGAGACCGTCGAGCCCGAAATACTAGAGCGGGCCACGCAAGACATACGCAAGTACTTCAAAAACATATCAGGCTTTACTGCTGCCTGGGCTTTCGTCGCAACTTGGCACCAGGTCACCTTCTATGGAGGCAGCCAGACAACTCCGGTAAATCGACTTGCACTGCGTAAATGTATATCGTGAAGCTTTTCCCAATTGATTGATCCAAGTTGTTTCAGATAATACAGTTTATTTTTATATTTTAATCCTCCTAAACGTTCTCTCCTCTTTAATTGATTTCTTCTCTTGATCAAGGTAAATACATTCCAGTGTGTACTCGTCTCTGATGGCGCAACATCCTTCTCTATATTCAACTATGGAGAGGTCTTGTGGAGCACAGGAACCGCCAGCGGAGGAGATCCTCTGACCGGATTGGGTGGGACGACAGCACAGGTATTCTGGTCATGATTCCCCCAACGGGACCACAACACATGGAGAAGCCTCACAATATTGAAGAATGAATAGATGATATGACTTTCCCTCTCCAATCCCTCACACCTCTGCCCTATTCAGTCAGGTTTCAATGGAGGAGACATTGGCCATTTCTTCAACCTGCCAGGTTCCCGGTCCAACGACGTTGTGAATATTGAACAGACAACCAACGTAAATGTGCCGGGGCGTTGGGTGTTCCGGGTGGACACTGAATTGATAGATCCTGCAAATGGCTGCAGCTACAATGGCAAGTTTATAAAAAGAAGGCAGGCTTTGATTTGTTTGTTGTTGTAGAATTGGAGTCAAAACACAGAATAGGTGCACGACGCAACTCGACTGATGCTGTAGCATATTGTAACCATCGTCTTCTCCCTCTTCAATCCTCCTCAGGGCGCTTCTACAGGCGGGGGGAGATCTTCTGGCTGTCAGACCAGTGCTCCCTGCGCTGTCGCTGCCTGGACATGGACAACGAAGTTCAGTGTCAGGAGGCACCCTGCGGCCAGCTGGAGACCTGTGAGCAGCAGGAGGGCGCCTTCTACTGCCAGCCCGTCCGCACCAGCACCTGCGTGGTCTTCGGCGACCCACACTACCACACCTTCGATGGCTTCCTCTATCACTTCCAGGGAACCTGTTCCTACCTGCTGGCGCGGCCATGCTGGGAGGTGGTCGGGCTGCCTTACTTCAGCGTGGAGGCCAAGAATGAAAACCGTGGCATGGCCTCTGTCTCTTGGCTCAGAGATGTGACAGTGGAGGTGTACGGGCATCGAGTCACTTTGCCCAAGGGAAGCTTGGGAACTGCTCAGGTGAGGGTAGCCGGTGTATGTTGAGGTAGATTGGGAGTAAGTAATGTCATTATAATATTATAGGCTAACGTTCGTCCGTTTTGCAGGTGGATGGTCTTATGAAGACTTTACCTGTTCAGCTTCAACTCGGTGCCATAAGGGTTTACCAATCTGGAGTTGCAATAGCCTTGGAAACAGACTTTGGCCTTTTAGTTACCTACGATGGCCAACACTATGCCTCCATCTCATTGCCTAGCTCCTACTTCAACAACACTTGTGGCCTGTGTGGTAACTATAACGATGACCCTGCCGATGACCCAGTGTTGCCCGATGGGTCTCTGGCTGAAAGTGTGGTCGAGCTAGGAGGTAGCTGGCGGGCAGACGACACAGACTGGAGGTGTCACGACGGATGTACTCAGAACTGCAGCATGTGTGACCCGGTCATCGAGGCCTTCTACTTTCGTTCCGACTACTGTGGGCTGATCAACAAAACAGACGGCCCCTTTAGGGATTGCAGAGCCGTGGTGGACCCCACTGCGTTTGTCTACAGCTGTGTGTATGATCTGTGTAGCAACAGGGATAACATCACCACTCTGTGCCATGCCATCCAGGCCTACTCTATGGCCTGTCAGGCCCTGGGAGTCACTATACGGCCCTGGAGATCCCGCAACTTCTGTGGTAAGTACTGAATCTGACACATTAAAATGAATACCTTGACTAGAGCAACCCTTAACCAAAGGTAATTTTGTAGGTAAAGGTAACTACAGAATATGTTTTCTTATTTGTGCCGTGCATTTATTGGTACTTTCCAAAGAGTTAATGAGAAATAAATTGCCAAAAATGTTAACCTTTTTGGATCCAACATTTATCTTCCGTTGCATTCACTGTTAGCCTTGTCGTGTCCGGAGGATAGCCACTACCAGGTGTGCACCAGCGCCTGTCCGTCCTCCTGCTCGGACCTCACCTCTGCCCTCTACTGCGCCCACCCATGCACTGAGGGCTGCCAGTGCGACCCAGGCTACATCCTGAGCGGCAGCCGCTGTGTGAATCTCGATGACTGCGGCTGTGAGCACGAGGGTCTCTACTACCCCCGTAACGACACCTTCTGGGCGGGCACGAGCAGCAAAGCCAGCGAGTGTAAGCTGCGCTGTGTCTGCGGCCCCGTGGGGGAGGTGTCCTGCTTCAATGACTCGTGCCGCGAAGGGGAGGTGTGCACGGCGGAGGTGGGCCGGCTGGGCTGCTACCCTCTGAGGGAGGGGACCTGCTCGGTCGCCCAGAACACGGTGACGTCGTCGTTCGACGGCGTCTCCATGTCCTTCCCTGACGACAGCTCCTACTACCTGCTGAAGTTGTGTGGCTCGGCACCCCGCAACGTTTCCAGCGTGGAGGTGAAGATTGGCAGGAAGTTGGTGAACAAAGGCCCGACTTGGATGAGGCCTGTAGTGGTCAGGGTGGCAAACATCGAAGCCCAGATAGGAGGCACCGATTTTGACATAGTGAAGGTTTGTTGTTCGTTCTTTCGCCAGGATAACCGGCCGTAACTTGTCGGATTAAGGCCCAACCCATGCCATTTGAAAGAAAGAATAATTTAATCCTATTTAATACTGTTTTCTTCACCTTCTTGTATCCCAGGTAAATGCTGAAGTGGTGCCCCTCCCGTACGTGCATGTACTGGAGACGATGTTGATCTACAAAGCCCCGGGCAACGTAACGGTGGTGGAGTGCCCCGGCGTGATCCGGGTGCATTACAACCGCCAGGGCTTCCTCAACATCTCCCTCTCCACCGTCTTCTACAACGCCACCTGCGGCCTCTGCGGCTTCTTCAACCGTAACGCGTCAGACGACCTCCGCCTGCCCAACGGCCGCCTGGCGGAGTCCAGCGAGCAGTTCACAGAGGGCTGGCGCGCCATCGCCGACGACCTCACCTGCAACGGCGACTGCGACGACCTCTACCGCATGTGCACGGATCTCCGCGTCTACCAGAGCCCCTACATGTGCGGCAGCATCAACGACCCAGGGAACAGCTCCTTCCTGGCGTGCCACGACGCCATCAACCCCTCGCCATTCTTCCGGAACTGTCTGTACAACATGTGCGTGAAGGAAGGAAACCGCTCGGCCCTGTGTTCCTCACTGCAGGCCTACGCCTCGGCCTGCCAGGACGCCCAGGTGGGCCTGGCGTCCTGGAGAAGCGCCACCAACTGCCGTGAGTAGACTCTGTGCAGCGTTAAAATGGCTCGTAGGGCTTTAGCGACTACAATCGATTACAGGATTAACAGTTGTTTCTTTTTTGTTACTACTCTTATTTTTTGATGACTGGGAGCAGCGCTGCCTTGTCCAGACCACGGCCACTTTGACGAGTGCACCAACGCCTGCCCTCTGACCTGTGATAACCTGGACGAGCCCCGGCGGCCATGCCTGCTGCCGTGCCAGGAGGGCTGCCAGTGCGAGGAAGGATACGCCCTCCGCGACGGGCTCTGCGTGGCCCGCAGCGACTGCGGCTGCAAGAGCCACGGGCGCAAGCTGGCCACAAACCAGACCTACTGGAGGGACAGGGAATGCCTGGAGCGCTGCTACTGCAACGGCACAGACAACAGCGTGTACTGCCAGACGGGACCCTGTCACGCGGAGGAGTACTGCGAGGAGAACGGCGGCCTCTACTTCTGCCAGCCGCGCACCGAGGCCCTGTGCGCCGCCGCCGGCTACGGACACTTCCTGCCGTTCGGCGGTGTGCCGTTCGAGCTGCAGAGCTCTTGCACCCTGCAGCTGGCCACGACCAACTGCCGGGGGGACGAGGAGCCGGGCCAGCTGATCGCCGGGGGATCCTCAAACACCTTCCCGCCATTCAAAATGGCCGCCCGCAACGAGGAGCGTGACACGGGCCAAGCCATCTGGGTCCGTGGGTTCGTGCTGGAAGTCTACGGCTACGAGATCGAAGTGTCGCGGAGCTACAAAAACACAGTCACGGTGTGTGAGACTTCATGGTTGTGTCTTTTTTTCCCCTCTCTTCTCAGAAAGTCCTGAGTGTATGGTCAACTTCATTCCTGTGGTGGATATTATTCCACTTTCCATCGGGATCTTTGATCCATATTTAATGTGAATTGAAAGAAAATTAATGCAGGACCTGTGAAGGTCATACTTTTTGTATTGGTGAGTGCGAGTTATTTCTAATCAAGCCGATAGAATAACCAGGCAGAGGGTGAATTCTTCTTTGATTGGCTCAAGGCAGATCTTATTTCAATCTTTTAACGTACTGGATTTGGCTCAGAGAAAAACGCCCGACCCCTGAGCGACATTTGGAATGGGTTCACAAACTGACTGAAAAGATCTGAAGAGAGCCAGAACTCGCACATAATCCAACATACACACCACACCGGCACACACACAAACACTCACACACACCTCACACTACACACCAACAGGTGCTTCACACCCAAACCGACCCCACCTACACACACATACACACACATGTAAAACCCACAAGGCAGGCTGAGACAAACCTGTGGGCATATGAATGGCAAAAAATAACTAGATTTCTTTCTTTCAAATTGAATTCAACAAGTTTTATTGGAATGTCTAACCTTGCTCAAGGAAATCTCATACAGTAATAATTATGACTTTTGAATCAAAAGTAATTATAAATCATTTTAGCAAATCAGGTCAAAAAAATACATAATAATCTCTCTATACCAATCCGTCTCTTGTGTCCATCGGAACAACACACAAGCAAAATAAGATTTCCACAATCAACAATGTCCTGATGATGGAAAAGAGTAGAACCACGCAGAGCCATAAATGATCCATACTCTCTCTGCCGCCAGGTGAACAAGGAGCGCCTCTATCTCCCCCTGAAGTTGGGTTCAGGGAAAATCACCGTGGTCACCTTGGGCATGCTGCTAATCCTGGAGTCCGACTTCGGCCTGAAGGTGGTCTTCGACTGGAACACCCTCCTTCTGCTCAGCCTGCCCCACGCCATCTACAACACCACCTGCGGCATCTGCCAGGGCCTGCCCCCGTCGCCGCCCGTCCTCTCCAGCACTGCCGACTGGGGCATGGCGTGGGCCGAGAGGGACACCTTCTGCCAGGTGGGCTGTGGGGACTCCTGCCCCCGCTGCGGCCTGGGCGAGAAGAGCCACGGCAGATGACGACACCGCCGCCGTGTCGGAGGGCTACGACGGCGCCACGGCCGACCCGGAGGCGGGGGAGGGCGTTGAGCGCAACATGGGCATGCGCTTCCACATCGGGGATGGGCTGTATGTGTTCGTGGAGCCCGAGGCGGTGAGGCTCTGCGGTCTGATCGTGGACCGCGCCGGCGTGTTCGCCAGCTGCCACAGCAAGGTCCCGCCGGCGTTCTTCTACCAGAGCTGCCTGCAGGACACCTGTCTGGACCAGGGAGCCCCGGAGACCATCTGCAACTGGCTGCAAATCTACGCCAGCACCTGCCAGACGCAAGGGCTGCCCATCTTTGGATGGAGGTCTAACACCCCCTGCGGTGAGGCCGGCATGCTCGTGTTTTTTTCTGTGATCTAGATTTCAAAGGTTTTACTGCAGAACTGATACAGTATATTGCTGTGGTTCAGGATGACATACAAAAGAAAAAAAATACATTAATGTTTGGTTGTTCTTCATAGTGGCTTCCTTGTTGAAAGTTTTCCTCTGGGCTATTTTCCTGGAATTGTCATGTAGTTTTCATTATATACTTAAAACGTTTGAAAAGGATGACCATCTGCAATTCAAACAAAGCTTCAGGAAAAAAGAGTTAAAAGAGCTATCCACCATACCAAACAATCCATCTGTTGGAAGGTTTTCAGTGGTGTAAACTGTGGCCTGCTCCTCCCAGTGCTGCGCTGCCCGGCCAACAGCCACTACTCCAGCTGCATGTCGGTGTGCCCGCCCCAGTGCGCCCCGGCACGCGGCCAGAGGGACTGCAACCAGGACTGCGTGGAGGGCTGCCTGTGTGACCAGGGCTACGTCCTCAATGGCAAGAGCTGCCTCCTGCCCCAGAACTGCGGTTGCTACACAGACGGCAAGTACTACGAGGTTAGTTTACCCTTGCCTCGGCTGAACCAAGCGAGATTAAACAAATTCATGCATGACTGTTTCACCCCGGGAAGGAAATATTAAAGTGATGCATGGGATGTTGCTGTGGAGATGGTTTTGTAGGTATTTCATGAGCTCCAAAACACTCTCATTATCTAATGACAATATATCGATGTATGCATAAGAGCTACAATGTTTCTTGCGAATGTAACTCAATGCCACACACATCCACAAGTCAATCCATTCATGGATGTTCTTCCCCCTGTATGGATTATATGAAATGTTTTATTCTGGTACACCTTAACCCCACACTGCAACCCCCGTGGGAAAATCTGAAAATAACATTGCTAAAACTGTAGCCATTGCTCAAGCCACTAGAGGCTGCTGATGGGAATTCTTACCTGCAAGTTTAACCTATATGTTCTAGCTTTGTTTTATTTAAACACACAAACTGATTAGAATCTCTATATCATTCACTATTTTCAATAGATTCATATATTTCATAATTATTGTTGATGCTGCAATGCCTGCAATGTAAAAAATAAAATACAATTCACATCTCCAAACTCCCGAGAGGAGAGTATTGAGTACTTCCAACCGGCCTGTCTCCCGCCCCCCAGCCCAAGCAGCTGTTCTGGAACAGCGACTGCACCAAGCGCTGCCAGTGCATCGGCCGCAACCTCATCCAGTGCGACCCGCGGCGCTGCAAGGCGGAGGAGGAGTGCACGCTGCGCTACGGCGTGCGCGGCTGCTTCGCCCGCCGCTCCCAGCACTGCCTGGCGTCCGGCGGCGGCGTCTTCCGCACCTTCGACGGCGCCTCGCTGCGTCTACCCGCCTCCTGCTCCTTCGTCCTCTCCACCAACTGCCGCAAGTTGCCCGACCTCTCCTTCCAGCTCATCGCCAACTTCGACAAGTGGAGCACGCCCAACCTCACCACCATCTCCCACGTCTACCTGTACATCAACGAGGAGAACATACTCATCTCCGGCAGCCTGGTCAAGGTGAGGGTGCCGGCGGGTGCGCTCAGGCAGAACAGGGGGGGAGCTCTTCTGGGGGGGGGGGGGGGGGGGGTGAAGGTGTCCTTCAGCCTGACTGATGTCTTGTTGATCCTGAGGCTTTTCAATATTATGCAGATGATGATTGGCTGGATGGATGGATGTAGGTTCTATAGATAGCTAGGTAGGCATGTATGTATGTCTGTTTTTATGCATGTATGCATTTGATGTATGTATGCATGCATACGGCCTGTATGTGTGTTTGTATGAATGCATGGGTACGCCGGCCTGTATGTATGTATGATTGTTTGCATGTTTGTATGTACGAATGTATGAATGAAATCTAGCCTTTAATAGGCAGTTCCTATTGGAAGTGAGCCATCGTCGAGTACAGCCTCATAGGTGTAACCGGCCCGTTGCTTTTGTCCACCAGGTGAACGGCACACCGGTGTCGGTGCCTTTCGTCACAGGGCTGATGACCCGCCTGTCCACCTCCGAGGGCTTCCTGGTCATAGACACGCCCCAGGACATCCAGATCCGCTACAACCGCTTCAACACCCTCAGCATCACCATGGGCCAGCGGCTGCAGAACAAGGTGTGCGGCCTGTGCGGGAACTTCAATGGAGACCCCAGCGACGACTACATCACCTCCAGGGGGAAGCCAGCGGTCAGCGCCTTGGAGCTGGCCCAGAGCTGGAAGACCAACGGCATGCAGAACAGGTGAGCATGTCCTCCCACTCTGCCTCCGAAAAAGCACACTGAGTGGAAAAGATTAAAGGGGTATCTATCTGCACACGACACATTAGTGAGTTTATCAACCTCTCAAGGCTACAACAGCCATTACAAGATTATGACAAGCTGGCAGACCTTGCCAGCTTGGTATTCTGTGCAGCCCAGGAAAATGGTGGCCTCTGACACAGTGCAGCGATGTCATTATAGTGTGGGAAAGAATCGGACCAAGGTCGAGAGCCCATTGGGAGTACTTGTATTGTTTCTCATAGATCCAAGGTCCATATGGGCTTTAGTTTCACACTTTCTACTCTTTGGAACGAGTTGTTTATTCTTTTAATTTATTCTTCAGCAAGGTGGGGCATGAAAATCCAATTGAAAGTGCACTTTTCCATTTGTATGGGTTACATTCAGTAAACCTGATCCCCAATAAAACCCTGAATCCCCCCTCCACTCTCCCCGCCGTCCACAGCTGCGACGAGACCCAGTACGTGGCCCTGGCTCAGTCCTGCGACAACACGGCAGTGCTGAGCCTCCAGGGCGAGGACGGCTGCCAGAAGCTCAACCAGATGAAGGGCTTCTTCCAGCCCTGCCACGGCCTGCTGGACCCCCGGCCCTTCTTTGAGTCCTGCTACCTGGACGGCTGCTACAACCACCGCAAGGCCCAGGTCTGCGGCTCGCTGGCGGCCTACGCCGAGGCCTGCCGCGCCATGGGCACGCTCACCACCAAGTGGATCGCCCAGGAGAACTGCTGTAAGGGCCCCGCCAGGCGGCAGCCTGTCCCCCCCCCCCCCACCTTCTCTTCCTTCTAGTGGTGGACAAGCTAGCATGGTTAGCCTAGCCTAGCCTATCCTGCACGTCAGTTCTAGTAAATGGGTTATATGTGAGCGGTATCTGGCCTGGGGGGGGGGGGGGGGGGGAGGCCATCCAGTGTAGGCTAGATCCAACTCTATTATTGTTTTTCCCATGACTGTACAGTAGCTTTAGTGGTAGACCGCTGGAGGCTGATAGCCATCTGATCCACTTTGGTTGAGACTTTTTAATGTTAAGGTTTTAGCAAGGCACCCAACCTCTTTCCTCTATCATGGTCATATTACACATATGTCATCGTCAACACCGTTGACTCAACAGTGCACAACCTGTGTAGAGATGTGAGGGAGATGTCATAGAATTCTCTTTGTGTATGTTGTGCATATATAAAGACAGCATCAATACAATGCATATTTGTGTATCTGTATCATCATGGTATTAATACTAACGTTATTTTAATCTTTGTATTTTGAATGGCGTCTTGGGCTAGCCAAAATGCTAATGCAACAGTGAATGTGTTTTGAGTCTGACAGCTAACATGGTTGCGTGGACCTGTCTTTAGCAGAATGGATCTATGACCCCTGTGCAGGAGAGATCTGCACAAACAATACCTGTGAGCAAGAGAACGGAGGGGACCTCTGCGGCTGCCCGGAGCTACCGAGCAGCCCCAGCGGTGAGTAACAAGACACTGAGCAGGGAACATCAAGATAAGATTAACTCAATTTAGAGTCGGCCAGCTTCTAGTATACATAACAGCTGGTCGAGACAGTGTTGATTTTCTGTTCACTCATATGCATTTATGAGGCCGGTTAAATAATGTCTTTGGCTTCATTGTCTTTGGTTTGGATTTTGTTTTCCCCCCCAAGGTGACGATGACATCATCCAGGCGGAGGTGACCTGCAAGCACGCGCAGATGGAGGTGTCCATCTCCAAGTGCAAGCTCTTCCAGCTGGGCTTCGAGAGGGAGGACGTGCGCATCAACGACCAGCACTGCGCCGGCATCGAGGGAGAGGACTTCATCTCCTTCCGGATCAACAACACCAAGGCTCACTGTGGCTCCATCGTGCAGGTACCCCCCCCCCGACGCCTGCTCCTTCTGGGCGCACCGAGCAGACACTTCAGCAGGCGTTCAATGACTGACTGACAGACTTAAGAACAAGAATAATACTCACACGCGATTTGAGCCACACAAAGACGTTTGTATGTTTGTTCATACATTCACGTACTCTCGTACATCTCATACATATCAGTATTCATTTAACCTGTAGAAAACAGAAAAATGAAATGAAATGAAAAACTGTATATATATATATCTATACAGTATTTACATACATTAAAGCTGATAGATAGATATGAAGATCATTAATAAAAAAATAAAACATTTTTATCTAAGTACGGGCAATGTATTTTTCTGTTTTACTGTTTAACTTATACACACAAACTGGAGGTGAATCCTTTAGCACCCTAAGGGACTGACTCAAGGTGTATATATATATATAGGGTGTATATATATAGATGTTTTTTTGTTGTTTTTTTCCATCCCTAACCCTAACCCTTCCTCCTTCCGGATGGTTCCTCCCCCGGCAGTCCAACGGCACGCACATCATGTACAAGAACACGGTGTGGATCGAGAGCGTGAACAACACGGGCAACGTGATCACCAGGGACCGCACCATCAACGTGGAGTTCTCCTGCGCCTACGAGCTGGACCTCAAGATCTCCCTGGAGACAGTGCTGAAGCCCATGCTCAGGTGAGGTGGAACGGGCCCACTATGACCAACCCACTAGTGGTTCTGGACCGTTGACCTCAGGTGAACCACTCAATGGTCAGCAAGACCTGAACTGACCGAATCAAGTGCAAACAGTAAACAATACATGAATGAACATGCAGTGCATGACCAAGAACAGCCAGCGCCCCCTTTCCACACAATCATTAACACAAGAATAGGAATGGTGGAAAGATAAAGACTTGAGCTCTCTATTGAGCGCGTGTGTTCATTGAGCAAACACAAGTTAACACAAAACATCAGTGGATGTTTTTGATGTTATCAACTGAACACATATGTTGGAGGTCACAAAGAAACTATTTGGAAATAATTAAAGCCTAGTTACTGGCTATATTTATAATATATTTATTTTCTTCTATAAATCCCACATACTCCCGCAGTACCCTCCTGTACCACCGGTGGTACACATACCACAGGTTGATAAGACTGAACTACGCAAAGCTCAGTTGCGCCATTGAAGAACAGCTTGTTTACATTGTTTACTTTATTCATTTTATTTATTTATTTATTTCAGGACAGTGCACAATGATGAACATGTTGTAGCCTGGGGACTAATTTCCGTCTGTAGTCCATTAGGTGCGCATGAACGACCAGCACTGCCAGCACCATTTAAACTTTAGTTAAACATTCAAAAAAATACACTGAATTATTATTGAATTGATCGACATTGGTCATATTCAATTGTATTGATTTCTGATTTGAGCTAACAGCTATATAACTAGATTGCTTGATTTATTTTCCTATAGAAAGCAGAATAAAATAACTAATCAGTGACACACTAAGTAGGAGAGTGTCGCTAGTTGTGTGTAACACATCCTGATCTCCATTAGCCAATGTAGCAATGAATTTTCCAAAAACGTGCCACCAGAACCACCCCACAACGCTCAACATCTCTTCTCTCTATCCCCCACCACCTCTTCATGCCGCCCCGCCCTCAACAGCGTGATCAACCTCACGCTGCCCACCCAGGAGGGCAACTTCATCACCAAGATGGCGCTGTACAAGAACGGCTCGTACCGGCAGCCCTACAGGGAGGGCGAGGTGGTGCTGAGCACGCGGGACAACCTCTTCGTGGGCGTGTTCGTGGAGGGCGCCGACGAGAACCAGCTGATCCTCATCGTCAACATGTGCTGGGCCACGCCGTCGCGCTACAGCAGCGACCGGCTGCGCTACATCATCATAGAGCGAGGGTAACATACCCTCCATGCAGTGTCATCATGGGAATGTACTTTCTGCTCCATAGGAATGGAGGACTGCATAGTCAGCCGATAGGAATGTGGTTGACACATATTCAGTGTGTAGGAATGTTGTGCCGCCGGAAGGTGAGGTGTGTGTTATAGGCTTGTGCATTACAATGCATCATGAGATTTAAAATTGGCGATACTCTGCCATTTAGAGAGGACTAAAATGAGTTGGAGTCCTGTCAGATCCTAAATTAACGTGATTATACCGTAACCTGGGCTAATGATTTTTTTTTTTCCACATCTCGCCTGAAAACACTGACGGTTTCAAACACAACAATTTCTTCCCATGAAGACAAATCATTTCACGATTAATCTCTGAACACTTCCCAAAGAACTGACCAACAACCAACCCAAAACGATCATTCCAGTGCTCCTATGCTTCCAAAGTGGAGGCTGTCATTGCGGTGTAACAATATGTAAGCCCTATTGTTAATTGGCTAGGATGTTTAGGCCTACTACTTTTCCTCGGTGTACGGGTGATTGTATGTTTTGGCTGGTGCAGCGTGTGCCTGAAAACTGCCACAATGCGTCCATGTTAATATGCTACATGTGCATTACATAATGCTTACATGTGTAAATAGCCAACCGTTAATAGGCCAATCAGAACATTTGTATTGTTGTTTCTATTAAACAACCGTTCCACCGTGTCTTGTCCATCCGTCCGTCCGTCCAGCTGTCCGAACATCAAGGACAACACCATCGGCATGGCTGAGAACGGTGTGTCGCTCACCTGCCGCTTCCACGTCACCG
Source organism: Melanogrammus aeglefinus (assembly GCA_900291075.1). Lineage (NCBI taxonomy): Eukaryota > Metazoa > Chordata > Actinopteri > Gadiformes > Gadidae > Melanogrammus > Melanogrammus aeglefinus. The sequence goes on from OLKM01000095.1 coordinate 350,229, forward strand.
TGTTCAAGTTCATCGGCGACTACGACGAGGTGCACCTGCACTGCGACGTGTCCCTGTGCGACTCGGAGACCAACGCCTGCAAAGTGGTGAGAGAGACCCGCCTCCCGTTGACCAGGTGGTCTGCTCCCACTCTGGGGCCCGGGATGATGATGATGATGATGATGATGATGATGATGATGATGATGGATGAGTGATTTGACTCACTGTGTAGTTATTAAGGTGTTTTTTTTATTGTTCATTTGTTTGTTTTTTTCAACTGTGTGAACAGAACTGCCCGCACACCAGGAGAATGTACTCGGAGGACAGTCAACATACGGAGCACATACTGTCTGTAGGGCCAATCAGAAGAAGAGGTAGGCCCTCTACAGTGTGTGTGTGTGTGTGTGTGTGTGTGTGTGTGTGTGTGTGTGTGTGTGTGTGTGTGTGTGTGTGTGTGTGTGTGTGTGTGTGTGTGTTGTGTGTGTGTGTGTGTGTGTGTGTGCTTGTGTGTGTGCTTGTGTGTCGTTGTTTGTGTGTGTTGTGTGTCATGTTCAACGTTGTGGACGCCACTACCTGTATCACAATATGATTTAAATACACCAAGGCCAACTTAGTAAGTAAATATACATATAAATATACAGAGATATGTTTATAGATAAGAAAGATATATTGTTGTGGTTTAAATGGGTATTTCTTTCCGGTCACATTTCTACAAAGGACAACATGTTAGGTGAATCAGCTATGCCTGAGCTGCCAAGCAGGGTTAAACCAGGTCTCGACTCTCATTTTAGAGTTGGGGATTACACCTCAGCCCTTTCTCAAGCAGCATTCTTGTCTGTACTTCTTTATTCTATTATTACAATGGTTACAATAAATAAAGTGGCCTGACCTGGTGAATAACTATTTCCTTACATTCTAACACCCCTGTCCGAACCATTTGTGTCATCACTTTGACTATTTCACTATTCTCAGCCTATGATGAACATCTACTGTAATAAGCAGTGTTAGTCTTGTTTTGTATCTGGTTACTTGGCTACTGAAGTGATAAAAGTGGTGACACAATGCTGGGTCATTTGCTTATAATAGCCTCTGGTGGTGACGTTGTTAAATGGTGACACATCATAGCAAAGAAAACCCTAGCACACTCCTGGAGCGTGAAGGCCTTGACCTAATGGTTGTCTCTAAAAGGTTGTCTTAGGCCTTTTGTTTTGACCCCCAGAGTCGGACTGGTGTGAATTCAACAACGGGGGTTGTGAGCAGATCTGCAGCAGTAAGACGACTGGGCCGGTGTGCAGTTGTGTGACCGGGATGTTGCAGAGGGATGGAAAAAGCTGCCGGGGTAATCCCACAAATAAACACACACAAACACATTTACTGTCTATACACTAGAATGCACATAAACACACACACACACACACACACACACACACACACACACACACACACACACACACACACACACACACACACACACACACACACACACACACACACACACACACACACACACACACACACAAATATAAATTATATTCATGTGCAAATGCACACACAAACACACATTTACAGTAATACATGCACCCAAACACACATTGACAATATACAAACACACCCACACACACACACACACACACATTAACAGTATGGGCGCACACACACACACACACACACACACACACACACACACACACACACACACACACACACACACACACACACACACACACACACACACACACACACACACACACACACACACACACACACACATTTACCATGTACACATTCACCCGTACCCGTACACACATTTACAGTATACACGCACATGTTGACAATACACAGACACACGGTACAAGCATACAGATTGCTTGTGAAGTCAATACTGCAGTATGTATGAGTTTGATTTTTATTATCTTATCTATTTCAGTCGTGAACTTGAGTCCCTTGCTTCGAGCCCAGGCTCTTCCTGTGGGCGTCACTGTCTTGGTCGCCTGGCTCCTGGTTCACCTTCACGCTGTACTCACCTGCTAACCCAACCGTTAACACCGTGAAAGACTTGAAGAAACGCAACCAAATAAGTCCTGCTTGGACTTACTCAGCTAGTAGACCAGACGTTGGCCAATCACATCATCAAAGACATTTCAAATTCAACCCTTCAGAGTGTATTATTGTATTCAATTGGAAAAACACGTATAAACCCAGATATACATTTGGAAAATATAATTTAAATACTATTTAAATAATTTAAATACATCCAAAGAAATATAGGATCTTTCGTTTGGAAAACCAAATCCTACAACAGAGCATTCACAATAGACCAAAAAAATCACTGATGTCCATAACTTATAAGAAAGATGAGAAAAAAATGTTATGGATAGACTTTCAGCATAAATGAGTGGAACAACACTTTTTTTAAGGAGACACATCATTGTGATCCTAGTCCCTGCATGATCTTGTCCAAGAGTATTCGATGGATGAACTGGCTATACATCATAGGTAATGTAATGTGTATTCAAATTATATGCTCTGTTCTAGCATAGCTGCCAGGGTGAGCAATCTTCTCTTTAAAAATGCAAACTATGTGGTTGCAACTAGTATGAAATACATTTGTTTTTGTCTCGCAATCATTTTAATACTTCCGCTACAGTTTTCAACAAACAGTTACGCTATACGCTAGTGTTTTCGTTGCAGGTATTTTCTAGCAATAACGCCATTAACACTAATCACTGGCCAGCAACCAAGTTCTTATCTGCTTAATAAGGTGGCCTTGAAATGTACTGATAAAAAGGTGATAAATAGAGTATGTGTTGATTTTATATGGATACCTGGGCATGAGTGCCAGCAAATGTTCTCTATTTCTCAATAAGGTAACATGTCAATGTCTGAATGTAAACACTGAACACAGGCTACAATAAGTGACAGAACAACATGTTTGTTGCATGTTGAAAGTGAAAACTGCCAAACTTCCGAAATACTTTCTCATTTCCAGGCTCCTGTTACTGCCTAATATGTAGAAATGTACAGTCCTCAGTTGGTGGTACTTGTATGATTTTGATAAACAGTAATTTAAGAAAAACTAAAGTTTTATAATGTTCCCAAATAAAAATAAAAAGTGCCCTTGTTTTTTGACAAGTTACCTTAATAAATGAAAACCTAAAAGTCAACATGAATCAAGTGTTTTTAAACTAACTGCAATTCCGTTTCACTCTTTTACTCTATCTTTCACCATTAAGTCTTTGTTTAAATGTTTTCATTGCCATAGTTTTATATATTTTAAATATACAGAAATATAATAATCCCCCATATTATTAACACAGTAAAACTGCATCCAGAACAGCAGTTACTTCACTCAGTAACTGGTCTAACTATGAGCCCAGAACCATAACTACGGACACCTCCCTGACAACAGTAAATCTGTCTACGCTCTGCATCATAAGCTTACATTAACTGGCTTCATCCACATTCTATCTTTAGGCGATTAATTCTTCCGGTTGTTCTGTTTACGCAGAAAATGATTCATTCAGATGTGCTAGTGACACATGAGGATGATGACGTGGGGACAAAAATATCCTTTTGCACAGAACTATTTGGAGAATGCTTGCTCAGGCTATTCCCTGGATGACACATACCTTGGGCCTCGATGGGGTGAATCTTTTAAGTGTCAGTGTTACTGTTTGTTGTACTTCATGGGATTGCCTAATTGTGTAATATACGTGTGTGTTTAAATGCAGCTAATTCACTCATTTAGGGTGTGCTCTGGTAGGTCAATATGTATCTGCAGTGGGTGTGTCTCAGTGGTGTAGGCGTGATGCCACAGGTCACAGGCTTTTGTTTGTTTTGGGAACAGTTAAATTGATTGTGTTCTCAAGTGTTTCTAGCCTTTGATGTTATGCTTCATTGCTAATATCGAGGTTCTTCCATTTTGTCCCAATGCACACCATGCACCCTGTGCACTCTTTATGTTGTTGTACATTAGGTATCGTGTGGCGAGATAAGATTCGATAAGGGTTGTACAACAACAATCTTGAAAGTTGCTCTTTCACCCTACCACGCTTAAGCGTGCAGTGATTTGAGTCCTGCTCCTTCCTTTAAAAACTAGAGTTCTGTCCTGATCTCACACAAGCATTAATAAAAAAAAATATGATTAACTATAATGGACGACATTATGGATGAATGACTTTAACAAACGGCACAAGCAGTTGCCTGTGTGTGTGTGTGTGTGTGTGTGTGTGTGTGTGTGTGTGTGTGTGTGTGTGTGTGTGTGTGTGTGTGTGTGTGTGTGTGTGTGTGTGTGTGTGTGTGTGTGTGTGTGTGTGTGTGTGTGTGTGTGGGTGTGGGTGTATGGGTGTGTGTGTTCTGCTAGACATCCAAGACCCTAACAATTATAGATTGTGTCAGCATTTGGGTGGTGTTGAGGACGGAATCAATCAAATGAAATAAACTGTTCTAACCTGTGAACCAGTGATATACTGCAGGGGGCTGTGCAGTAGACTGTGGACTCTGACTCCCAACATCTGCTAATAGTTCACTTTGGGCCATAAAAGCACCTCCGACTGCAGAGCATTAAATTGATGTTATAAAAGTTAACTATGGAAGCCACCAAGGCTGCTTATCGGACAGCAAGGTCGTAACTATGCCATGCTAGCATTTTAAGATAAGTGGCCCTGTGCTCCATTGGCCTCTCTCAAACTCCCTCACTCTATCCTAACTTATACTTCTCCATTCTGACTTACATCTGTCTTTTCAGATAGAATCACCTAACAGTTTAGGCACACCTAACAGGTTTTCTGCAGGTCTTGTTACATCAGGTTATTCAAAAGCCCCATTTAAATGGATGTACTTGTCAGTCATTAGAAATGTCTTTATGTATTCAACCATGTATGCCTATTTGGAGGTTTGGAGTGTAATTTGAGGATAGTGGATTGTTATTATCAATATAATCATTATCTAAAGCGCATGCTATAATTCCAAATACTTACTTCTTCCAAATCAATACAGCTGACTTTAACAGATGCATTGAAAAAGATGCATGCTTTTTCATAATAAATTGATCATTTGTATTATCAATTATCGACCTGAATGTACCAAGACACGCTGACGTTAATGATCTAGGCCATACTTCTAGAAGTGGTTCAAGATATTCCAGACTCATTGTAGCTTTAAAAGAGACATTATTCAGCAACGTTAAAACAATAATGATCTTAACGTAGGCCTATGTGGCAATTATGTTGGAAAAAGAAATTGTACTCTAAGCTTAGATAATGCATATCTGATTCATGGACATTGACATGGGTTTTAATTCCGCTTATCTTTCGCAGTGTCTATTAGGCTACTGATGCCATGCATTATAGTAATGTTGCAATCAGGCCAGATGGACGTTGTGAACCCTTGTGACTTGTAAATGCCGTTCACGTCAACATTCAATACATCAATGCATTCATACATACATACATACATACATACATACATACATACATACATACATACATACATACATACATACATACATACATACATACATACATACATACATACATACATACATACATACATACATACATACATACATACATACATGTACACAGGGCCGTTTGAAGGAATTTGGGGGCCCCAAGCAAAATGGACATGGAGGCCCCCCCCCCCCACACACACACACAAAGCCTACAGGAACCACAGCATAGCCATACACAGTTTAAGTTCACCCACACTTTATTAATAAAAAAGGTTGCCAGTGCAAATACTGCTGTTGCATATGAACATATGAACATTTGAACAATTAAACATTTTATATACATACATACACACACTCATATTAACATTTTTCTGAAAATAAAACTGCCATCTTATGCAGAGAAAAAGGAGGAGCTTGTGGTACCTTGTACTATAGAGAAAACATCAGCACTGAGAAGTGATACATCTGTTAATGTCGAGGCCATGGCACCGCTGCATCGACTCCCTTCCATGTCAGCTTCGTCCTTATGAATGGAGGATGAAGTTAATGGTGTAGGGAAAATAATTGAAAAAAAATCTTAAATGACCTTATTTTGACCATATCACTGTTAGCATATTGGAAGAGGTCACCATTAACAGCTCAGCTCATCGAGAGAAATTCATGCTACCTTCATCAGTGGAGGTGTCCTTGATAAGAGCCTGAGGGCTGAGAAATTTAAGCAAAGCACCTTGAAGGAGAAAGAAAAGATATGTTAGCATTTCATATTTTGATATTTAGAAGGGACGCAGCTGCTTTCACAAATATCAATGCTTAAAACATCCCAAGGCTAATGTTATACATTGACTTGTGCCTACCTGTAGCTTAACATAGCATTTAAACATTTCAGCTGAGAAACAGACAGACGCATTTGCTTTACAAACAGCAAACAACTGGCGTGCATTAATACCTCTACTAGACATGAACGATTCAGTCTGCTTGGATGTACACAATGTATCATGTGGTTGTCTTAACCCCCAACATATTACACTATGTAACCATATTCCGTCCGTTTGAAAACAAAGTTGCGCTAGCTAACATAAACTTGTTTTCGCTAGCCTAGCTGCTGCGAAATTACACTCTTTGTACAAGACGAGTAGAGCTATTTTATCCAGTGTAATTTATCACTTACCACTACCTTGTTTTTTCTTATCCTCCTCTTCCTTTCTCTTCTTTCTTTTCTGGCTTCCTGAAGCATAATTACGCTTCATGATGACTGCAGAGTTTTTGTTTTTTTGCAGCAACAGCTGAGATCACGGACAGGGGGGGCTGACGGCAGCCAGGTGTCAACGCTACTGAGGGGGCCCCCTTAAGGGGGATCCCGATAATAGTGTCATTGTCTGTCAGCGACTCCTCTCTCAGTAGTCAATGACAGCCAACGAAACTGCTGGGATACCCCTTCAAGGGGGCCCTCTCACTGAGCGCCAATGGGCTACTATCAGTGAGAGGGCCCCTTGAAGGGGATCCCAGCAGTGTCGTTGCACTTTACTGCACTGACTTTTACAGGGGCGCTCACACAGTTTGTCGTTGCGTTTTATTCATAACCAGTCGTTGTCTTGGGGGGCCCCCAGCCAGCTCGGGGCCCCAAGCAATGTTTGCCTGCCTTCTTGCGACGGGCCTGCATGTACATACGTACACTGTCACACACGCACGCACACACGCACGCACGCACACACACACACACACACACACACACACACACACACACACACACACACACACACACACACACACACACACACACACACACACACACATACACACACACACACACACACACACACACACACACACACACACACACACACACACACACACACACACACACACACACATACATACACACATACATACATACATACATACATACATACATACATACATACATACATACATACATACATACTGGGGATTACAACTAGGAATGTGGTATCCTTCGCAAAGGTCTGATTGAATCGACAAGGCAAATAATACGGACATGATTGAAGAGCACACAAAGCCATTGAAAAGGTGAGATTATGAACACAGAGGTCACACTACTCCAGATACCGCCAGAAAAAAATACCAATCAAAAGGGTGGTCTACTTTTTTTTAGATAGGCCTAGTGGAAATATTACGGATTCATTTTTATAAATTGGAACGATGGGAATCTTTCCCGTCCCTCTCTTTAATCCCACACGATTTGAACGCAGCATGAGCACTGCGTGCCGCTTGACAGATCAGCACATGGGGGCGTGTTGTACACAGAGGAAAGTCAAAACGCAACAGTCCCACTTCGTCTGTATTCTTTAAACTACGACGGAGGACGGTAGATCGATTAGGCTCTGGTACCGTAACAATTTATTCGATAGGCTTATATATATATAGCGTTGATCAATTTGTGCCATCGACCCGGCAGAAATAGCGCGTCTATTTACTTTGGTCCTATATTATTTGGACCAAAGGACAGTGGAGTCCTTTTTTTCGTTTTACTGTAAAGTTAAGCATGCGGCAGTCGTATACCTTAACGGAACCGGATAATGTCTCGGTCACTGGATTTCCCTTTGGCCGACAGGACAGCAGGCGCAAGAACAGACCGATGTCTCGGTCAGTGTTGATGTCCACCTTCATGGGTCTGCTCATCAACCAAGCCAAGGTAAGAGAGGGAGGGAGGGAGTGGACCAACTGGCCCCTCCACATTAAACCATAGTCTGCTGTAGAATAACTTGACTAAATGATTTAAGTTCAACATTGGCAATTGACTTTTACACCTAATGATTTACTTAAGTAGGTAGGTGAAATTACCGATACCGATTTTACCGACCAGTTAAAGATGCACATTCCCCCCTTTCTCCGCCTACATATAGCCTACGGTGTCAATTCGCTGTCAGTTAAAAGTTTGTCAAAATTAAAAGTTTGCCACACAATATGTAGTTCAACTAGCATTTAACAGAGAAACTGCATTAATTTATAGAACATCCAGGATATATGGTTACTACTAGTATGCATTCTTTTTCATCGTTATATGAAATGTCAACACTTTATGTCATGTTACGTTTATGGTTGTCATGTGATTCCTTATTATTCAGTGGTAGTAGGCCAATGCCATGGAATAAACTACTAATACATTATAAGTTTACTGCTCATTCTATCCAAACACGGTAATTAATTACACATTTTCATAGTTTATTGATGGCATTGTGTATCAGGTATTAGCTGGATAATTCAGTCCATCAGTCCTTATCCGAATAGGTTGACTTTCAAACGATTAAGCAAACAAAAAACAAGGGGGAATCAATACAAAGAGAAATCTTAAGTAGAACCACCAACACATAATGTTAAGGAACACCCCTGACAAGTGCTTTCCTTTCACCCATATCACCTTACTCATACATTGCAGTTTGTCTAAAGACTCACTTCCTAAAACTGCTTTGGTTCACAGATTTCGGTGCATTGCATCAGGCCTCGGAAAACCTGAAATATGTTATAACTCAGATCATGGATCAAGAATAAATGATGTTACGTGGGGAACATTAATTAATGTTGTACCCATGGGTGCTACCGTGCATTTCATTCTATTACATGAGCTCCACCTGGACACCTACAATGGTCAAACTTCTTACACGTACAACAAAGAAATGATGCCCTTCTCCACAATATACTTGTTTTCTAACCAGATTTGGCGCTGTTTCTGCTTACTGAGTCAAATCTATGACAGGATAAATTGTATATAATTTGGGGATGTGGACACGTGTATGAGCCCACGACTAACTGTGTGCGTCTACATGACGTTTCAGAGTCGTCAGAAGAGTCATTGGAGCATAACGACAACAACGTTTCGTAGTTACTCTGTTACAATGATATTACAAGGTTAACCGGGCAGGAACTAGCCTCTGAGACTCACTTGAATGAAGGCTGAATGCTAGGCCAACACATTACAGGGAAAAATCTACAATACAATTTTTCTATACGATCTAGAAATAATGGGGGACATTCTTGTAGTGGGTCAGGTGACTGACTCCCAGCTGAATGGCTCTCAGCCAAACTCCAATGTCCAAAGTGTAGCTGCACTATGGGTTGCACTACTACCTGTACCTTAAGATGAAACAGCTGTATGACAGTCACTCCTGCCTACCATATAAATGTCATTGATTACGTACTTTAACAATTAATTTCATGGATCTAAAGAAAATCTCTCTTGGCTATTTGATAGATGAAAGTTTGTGCTAAATGAATGTAGTCATTCACTCAAATCAAAACAAGTTTATCATTCAAAGAGTGTTCGAGGCAATAGATCACTGAGCTCTGTTAACACAGCAGAAGGTTCTACTTTCAGTATGACGGCTGTGTTCCACTCACGTGCTATGAAAGGCTACTGATACATGCGATAAGGACCGCCTGTTTGGGTTACAATTGTGGTTAACTATTTAAGTTCACATTGACTTCAAGTAATGGTGACATGGCACTCCTTGTCTAGTTATATAGTTGAAATGTACTCAGCAGAAGTTAAGAATAAACTAACATGGGGTGTGTTTATGAAGCAGCCTGCGTTGGATATAACATAGAAAGTGATGTCCATCAAGCCTTGGCAGGAAGAATAACCTTTATGTCTACTGCACAACAATGAGTTGTGTTATTGTTAATGTTATTATTGTAGGCTCTCTGCCCATTTCCATTGCGATTGTCTGATTTTGTGGTGGAAAGTGGCCAATTCAACCTTTATGATAACAGGATAATATGACCCTGTAGCCGCTAATCATGTTCTAATTAAAGAAAAACAATTGACCTGCCTTTTTTCAGTCAACTGATCACCTCTCTCTCTCTCTCTCTCTCTCTCTCTCTCTCTCTCTCTCTCTCTCTCTCTCTCTCTCTTCTCTCTCTCTCTCTCTCTCCTCTCTCTCTCTCTCTCTCTCTCTCTCTCTCTCTCTCTCTCTCTCTCTCTCTCTCTCTCTCTCTCTCTCTCTCTCTCTCTCTCTCTCTCTCTCGTTCTCTCCCTCGTTCTCTCCCTCTCTCTCTCTCTCTCGTTCTCTCCCTCGTTCTCTCCCTCTCTCTCTCGGGACGGTCCCTACGGAAACAGAACAAGAGCTCCCAGGGTCTGGTGGGACTAAGGAACCTTGGCAACACTGTAAGCGTTCCCTGTGCCTCACTCCACACATGAAGACAATGCACTTCATATTTTAAGAACGCAAGAACACACTCCCTCCAGAAGAACGAGCGAGTTATAAAATATTCTTTGGCATCTTTTTATGTCCTTATGTTTTATTTTTGTTCTTTCTCTTGTTCGATGGACAGTGTTTCATGAACTCCATCCTCCAGTGCCTGAGCAACACTCCGGAGCTGAGAGACTTCTGTCTCAGATACATCCACCCAGCAGAGCTCAGCCGATGTGGGAACCAAGTTGCTCTAATGGAGGGTAAGACCTCTGACCAGGGGCGTCAACAATATCTGATTGGCGACCCTAAGTGCCACCCCTACTAAATCTGTCATACACATGAAATGTGTACAATGTCGCTAGTTTATTCTGCTCTGCAAAGGAACAGTGTTGTGGGCAGGAATATAATACTTGCAGTGCTCCTAGGCTAAGCATTCCTACTCCATCAGTCTGGACACATCACTGGATCTGAACCTAACTCCAGAGGGCCGTACCTGTTCCTCATAGTTATAAGCAGAGATAATAGCCTTATCTTTCACACACACGCACACGTTTGTGTGCAAAGGTGTATTCATGATGGATCGTGTCTATGATCGGCCCATGTTCTACGCACCCACCCATGTTTACAACAAATGACTTGTTTGAGAGTTGGTTGTCGATTCTAACAATAAACTCGTTTCTCATTCTCTCTCACACTCTCTCTCTCTCTCTCTCTCTCTCTCTCTCTCTCTCTCTCTCTCTCTCTCTCTCTCTCTCTCTCTCTCTCTCTCTCTCTCTCTCTCTCTCTCTCTCTCTCTCTCTCTCTCTCTCTCTCCCTCTCTTTCTCTATCTCTCTCACCCTAAGAGTTCGCTAAGCTAACGAAGACCTTGTGGACGTCGGTCAACAGTGACGCGGTCAGCCCCTCCGATTTCAAGACCCAGATCCAGAAATATGCTCCAAAATTCTTGGGCTACAAGTGAGTTCCTCTTACCGGTCTTGGTGATTCAAATCAACGTAACGATTGTCTCTCCTGTTTTCTCTAAAACCTCTGTCAGCAAGTGATTTTTTTTTTATTATATTTCCTTTGAAACATAGGGTTCTAAAAATGTATGCATCTATGAAACTATACCTTTTCCTGTACCCCCCCAACCAATCTCAGTCAGCAGGATGCCCAAGAGTTCCTGCGCTTTCTATTGGACGGACTCCACAATGATGTCAACCGGGCGACAGTGTGTCCCAGGGTGTCAGAGGACTTTGACCACCTATCGTAAGAGTTTATGCTCACCAGTAGCCCAGTAACGGGTTAGCTAATTCACAGTTGAGTCAGTGCAATGTCTCCAATGTCTGATCGTTAAAAATCCATCACACAAAAATTTAGTGAGTTCACATCATGAGCTAGAAAGTAAGTAGGTAAAGTCAATTCTGCTTCTGTCAAATAAGAGTTTAAAACCCCATTACACCTACCCAGAGCTCACAACAATGCCAAACAGCTGCACCCAAAGAACTATTGTGTCAACAAACACTGGCAAAAAGAGTAATGATTAGCCTTTGTCTTTCCAGGGACACTGAGAAAAGTCAAAAGATGTGGAACAGATACAGAGAATCAGAGGACAGCAAAGTGGTTGGTAAGTGACCCTGCATGCAGAGGAAACAATGCTGATACCATTCACACAAACTGTGATAAGAAAACAGGAGTGATCTGAGGTGAGTGTAATGTGTTGGTTTTTGTGGTTTGTGTAGATTTGTTTGTTGGGCAGCTGAAGAGTTCCCTGACCTGCAGTGAGTGTGGCTTCTGCTCCACAATGTTCGACCCTTTCTGGGACCTGTCTCTGCCGATCGCACAGGTCAGCTTATGAACACGCACGCACGCACGCACACGCACACACACACACACACACACACACACACACACACACACACACACACACACACACACACACACACACACACACACACACACACAACCCATAACCCATATATAGTTGTGACTGTGACTTATCTCTTTGGTCAATCGTCTTCTTTATAGTTTTTTTACTCTCACTGTAGAATTGCAGACGGGATAGTTAAGTTGCGTGTGAATGTGTGTCAGTGTGTGAGAGAGAATGGACCAGATTAGTTGATTCCCATAGACATCCCAAATAACAAAAAGGTTCAAGAAACAAAATGCAACCCCATTCACCACAAATACATCCATGTCTAAATGTATTTGTACTTTACTTTGCATTTAAAGAATTCTGATCACATTTAACAGATGGGAACTATATGTAATTTCAGAAAGACACAGAGGAGGTGACTCTGACCGACTGCATGCGGCTCTTGACCAGAGAGGACGTGTTGGACGGAGAAGAGAGACCTGTAAGGAGTCCCTAACAGTGATACATGCATTTGTATATTTAGAATAATAAGCTTATTGGGATCAACATACTGTGCCTTCCTCTTTCCAGACTTGCCAGCGATGTAAAGTCAGAAGAAAATGCAGCAAGAAGTTTTCCATCCAGAAGTTTCCAGAGGTCCTCGTGCTTCGTATCCTTTGCTAACATGCTTGAGGAGATCATTCTGCACCTGTGTTTGCCTTTTCGGGTTGAGACAAACATCGAAACAACAAGTATATATTGAAGGAGAACTTTATCGAGCTCTATCCTTTCAATACATTTTTGAATAAATATCCTTCACCATGAAGGATACCTTTTCCATAGCTTACAGCTCAATGTTGCCTTGACAATGTTTTTTTTAAATGTGTCTTTTATACTGTATTTTATTCTGTATACTCTTTATTGTGTGTGTGTTTATTTGTGCATTGTTTTAGAGGCTGCATAAGTATCAAGTATTGGCGTCTCTTCACCTTAACAAGCTCCCCTCAGACCTGAAGCGTTTCTCCGAGCCCCCTTCGCACGCCAAAAAGCTCACCACCTTCGTCGACTTCCCCCTCACAGGGCTGGACCTTGGCGGGTTTGCCTCGGTAGACGGCGGTGAGCAAGAAGGATAGATTTGACAATACACTGAGGTTGAAGTCCAAAGCAGGCCGCCGCTGGGTTCTACAGACTGGTTTTTGTTTTCCGCTGCAGTGCACGCTGTGTACAGCCTGTACGCCGTGTCCAACCACTCGGGGAGCATCCTGGGGGGGCACTACACCGCCTTCTGCAAGAACCCTGTGCTGGAGCAGTGGTACCGCTACAACGACTCCAGGTGCTCAGCGCACACTCTTTTTGTAATCGATATGGTTCTCTCGATATTATCAGTAGGAATAATGAATGCGTCTGTTATTAATTTAAAAAAATTGCAGCTGAGCTAATCATTAGCCACATATGAACAAAAGCCAAGTGTTTGTTCCTGCTAAAGGTGCTGGCCTTCTCTGACGCCACATTGAAGAGATGTATATATATATTTATTTTTTATTTTATTTTTTGTTATTCATGTTTCTGTGCCAAAGTAAAATAATATATCTTCTCTCCACTGTTTTCTTCTCATGCAGAGTGAGCCCCATGTCTGCTAGCGAGGTGCACAGCAGTGATGCCTACGTGCTCTTCTACGAGCTGACACCGCATCAATACCAGACACAGCGCCTGTAGACACCAATGCCGCCACACACACAATCACGCGCCCGCGCGCACACACACACACACACACACACACACACACACACCACACGCACACGCACACGCACACGCACACGCGCACACACCAGCAACGGAGCATTCGGAGCCACGCTGGAGCCTCGTGTCGGCAGACCTGCAAAGCTCAGCAGACCGGCTCTGCTTGGACTCCCCCTGCAGTGAACCCTGTGACGATGTTGACTGGGGGTGGAGCGCAGGACTCCTTGTCACTGCAGGAATCGACAAGCGAGCCCCCTTGCAAAAGGGTTGTTTCCCGTGCGTTCGGATTTGCTGTGGAAAAGAGGGACATGTATGTGTTTGTCAGCCTGCGCACATGCAAGTGTGTATGTCAACGGAGACTGCGTCTTGAGATCGGTCGTCAACCTCGGATGGTTTGATTTGCTGCAGAGCCATTGGTGTTTCGGTGAAGTGAGGATGAGTCACCTGCGAACTCAGGACTTCTGGCGCTCTCTAGTGGCCAAACTGGATATTTGTCACACACGCCTGAGAACAACATAATGGAGGAATAATAATATCTTATTAAAAGAACGTGTGTCTAACTTGCACTCAACTGAGAACTTAGTGAATGTTACTTTATGCATCTCTGTGGAGATGCTTAAGTTCCATGGTAATAAAGTTGCATCATCAAAAATCCTCCCTGCAACTCATTTTGTTCGGTTGACAACCTCGATTGGTTGTCCTTTCTTTCTATTTATGGTAATAATTCATGATAATTATGCATGGTATAATAACTTTATGATAATTATTTAATCTCATTCAGGTAAATAAAAGGTAAAATAAATCGATTATGTTGATCCAGGGCAACCATGCCTCATGGAAAACCTGGATTTTAATAATATTTGGTCATGGAAAACATTTGGAAAATGTCCAAATTGATTAAATGTTCTAGAAAAACCTAGAACATGTCATGGTAAATCCATAGATACGCTCCAATTATATCTAATGTTGTTGGTGTGCTCTATATTCAGTAACTACCTAAAGTTGCCACAAACCCTGGCTTCAACTGAAAACAATGCTTTCTTTGCTGCTCATGCTTTTTGGTGGTTGCACCAGCTAGCCACAGAGGAGACGAATGTGGTCATAAGTCAAATAAGCTAAGGGATGCTTTGCACTGGAATTTTTGCTTAACACCATGGAAAATGTTAAGATTAGAAAGAAGTACAGCTAAAAGCGACATAGGAGTCAACTGCGTCTGTTTGGTGTTTATGCGTTTCTCTGCATGGGATCCGTGTATGTGTGTTTGGTTATACGCACTCTGTCAGTGACCATCACAGCTTAGGTTTATAGCTAAAACAGATGCTGTGAGTTTGCGCGGAGGCCAATTTGTGAGGACAAAGAGATAGAGTTATCAACCACTGGTATCCCATCGGAACATACTGGGCCTGCTGAGAAGGAATTGCATGATGGGACAGCATGTTCAACTAAAATATAACAACAAATGCGGCTTCTTTTCAAAAGTGCAGATAAGTTAGTTTTGTCAGGTAATCTTTGAATATTACAAGCAGATACATTTCCCCCATGCAATCTCTTTTGAGCATACTTATTTTGTACCCTGTGCATCTAGGCCTAATTGGCTGGACTGCTTCAGGCCAAGGGTCTTTTAAATGTGCATGGAGGATGCCCTGAAAGATTAAGGGCTTCTATGGATTTTTGTTTTTCCGCAAACAGCCTAGCTCAATGAGCATGTTGAGAAATGGGACTACATGGTCCGTTGTTAAACCACCATACTGACTTTTGATAGTCTTTCTTATTGTTTTTATTAGCCTATCTTAAAAATGTAGCCTATCTGTGTCTCTGACAGCGATACCCTTATTGGTCTTCATAAATCTTCATAGGTCATCTATGAGCCCATTATTGCAACCCGGTATCACGCCGAAGCGTGGCATAAATACGTTGCACCACCTCGCAAGGCGTGTTCACGCTTTGCCTGACAAAAGCGTGAAGGGTACACGCTTCCTTACGCCGATCTAAACGAATGAAGGAATAGCACCAACTGGGGCGGCGAGATGTTCTCCCAGCATTTGTGGAAATAGTTCCGTAGCCTATCTTTATTATCTGAATGAGAAATGCAATGTTTTAGGACAGATTCACCATTAAACGTGTTTCTAATAACATTTCTAGCCAGAAATATACTTTTACTTGCATAATCTTCAATCAGTGAATCTGTCTGATCTTTAGTTTGATAGTTATGGAAGGTTTTATGGTCTCACTAGCATGTTTCAACGACGTCAGGTTGCAGGGACGTGACGATCTAGTTGTGGGCCAGCAGAGGCATGACCGAATTTGGCCTATAACAACCAAATGTATGATATGCTGGACGTATAGCCTAGTTTTTATGTTATAAATATTTTTAATATTCTCTGGTTATACCTGAACTTGGTTAATCCACTTCCACATTGGTGGAAGTGGATTTTCAATGGTCAAATCTGGTTATAACGATAATTGAATAAAAGCTATGGTCTACTTATAATATAATATATAAATAATTGTATATATATAAAAATATTTAATAATTAAATACAATAAGGGCTTTAAACATGTGACATGACCTATGGCCTACGTCAACGTCACGTGACTCATGGTTGCTATGGTAGTTGTCATCGACCGCCCCCTCTCCTCAAACCACGTTGGTTATGGGCGGTGTCACACCAAATTTGTACCGGGTGCCAAATTTGTACCGGGTAACGTAATCCATTCCAAACCTGCCTACTGCAACTGATGATTGCGTCGAATGATGTAGGAAGGTTCGCGAACACTCTCGATATCGTTCATGGAGCGCGACAAGACAGATAGGCCTACCACTTATTTTACAAATTACATTTATTAGCGTTCCTAATTACATTTATTAGCGTTCCTAACTTTATATTTGTATTGGATTTAATTGTTTAATCGCATTTAGCTAGTAAACTGAGTGTAAAGCAGGTTTCAAAAAACATTCGCGCTCATGTTGCCAAAGACGAAATAACATAATACAGATAACGGATCGCTAGATAACACTTGTTTTTACTTTATATTTGTATTGCATTTAATGTTTAATCGAATTTAGCTACTAAACTGGGTGTTTAAAGTGTATCATAGCCGCGGAGAGCCCATGTCCACAAGCACCCCCCCCCCCCCTTCTCTCCCTATAAGGATATGGAGAATTGTTGGCACTTCCCAGTGGCGGTGGTATCATATAATTAATTGTGGGTCTCTGGGAAGAAGCCGAACCCTATAAACCTAACCCGAAACCTCAGACCCCCCTCCCTGCCATCGGGGTCTGACCGGGCCAAGTTTCAGTGTGGGGGTCCCAGTTGGGCCCTAGAATAAGGTATTCAAATTTCAGGGCGGTAGGACCTTCCTATCTCAAAAACTGTTTTTCAGAGGTGGGTAGTAAGGCGCTACATTTATATACTTGAGTAACTTTTTGGATTAATTGTAATTCTAGGAGTAGTTTTATTGCAATATACTTTTACTTGAGTATAAATTTGAAGAAAGATCGGTACTTTTACGACGTTCGATTTGGCTACGTGACGGTCGTTACTTTATTTTTTTACATAGTTTTTTTTTTATTACATGCAAGATTTATTTCTCTCCCCGAGGGACGCCTTCCGCAAACATTTCTACCACGTGACTATTTTAACCAATAAAAACCTGACAAAATGATCTTGCCAATCAAATGCAGACACTTGAGTCACATTACAAGTGTTGTCATGTGTCTCAACAGTGTCACGCACTTGTTTAATGGCTCCTGTTCTGCGCTAATGTTGTGGCCGTGGCCGTGCCGTGCTATGTTCACAGGAGCAGAACAGATTTTAGCGACGATCTGGGTTAGGCGAGAAAATGGAAGAAACCGCTGATTCTGAAACTGTAAGAGACAATCACAACTTCTCACACAGTAACAATCAAACAAACTCACACACACACGATCAGAAAATCTCTCAATCACACACTAACAATCACAAACTCACAATCAGACACAAACTCACAAACACTCACAATCACAGAGACACTGTTCTGTGACACACTTTTCCTGTTCTCCCTGTACTCACTTTGCATGCCCTGAGTATGTGTGAGAGTCTGAGTGGTCTCTTTTTTCAGCCTCTGTAGTTTCATAGGTTAAGTGAGTTTGCCAGCAGGTTTCGATGTGTATTCAATTTCAAGTTTTTGTGTTTTACATTTTTTGGGCTGAACATAACCCAGATCATTTTGTCAGGGCCTGTGACATATTGTAACCTAGGAATTGGATTAAATGTGCAAAATAATTGCAACAGTGTTATATTCCTCATCCTCATCGTCATCCGCTTATCCGGGGTCGGGTCGCGGGGGCAGCAGCTCAAGCATGGGGCCCCAGACTTCCATTTCCAGAGCCACATTGACCAGCCCTGACGTGGGGATCCCGAGGCGTTCCCAGGCCAGTGTTGAGATATAATCTCTCCACCTAGTCCTGAGTCTTCCCCGAGGTCTCCTCCCCACTGGTCGTGCCTGGAACACCTCCCAAGGGAGGCGCCCAGTGGGCATCCTTACCAGATGCCCGAATCACCTCAATGACTCCTTTCTAAGCAAAGGAGTAGCGGCTCTAATCCGAGCTCCTCACGGATGACTGAACTTCTCACCCTATCGCTAAGGGAGAAGCCAGCCACCCTCCTGAGAAAATTCATCTCGGCCGCTTGTGCCCGTGATCTCGTCCTTTCGGTCATCACCCATCCCTGATGATCATAGGTGAGGATAGGAACGAAGATTGACCGAAAGATCGAGAGCTTTGCCTTGCGGCTCAGCTCTCTTTTCGTCACAACGGTGCGGTAAAGCGAACGCAATACCGCCCGCGCTGCTCCGATTCTCCGGCCAATCTCACGCTCCATCATACCCTTACTCGCGAACAAGACCCCGAAGTACTTGAACTCCTTCACTTGGGCTAAGGACTCATTTCCTACCCGGAGTAGGCAAACCACTGGTTTCCTGCTAAGAGTCATGGCCTCAGATTTTGAGGTGCTGATCCTCATCCCAGCTGCTTTACACTCGGCCGCCATCCGATCCAGTGAGTGCTGAAGGTCACAGGCCGATGATGCCATCAGGACCACATCATCTGCAAAGAGCAGTGATGAGATCCTCAGACTACAAAACTGCAACCCCTCCCCACCACAACTACGCCTCGATATCCTGTCCATGAATATCACAAACAGAATTGGAACGAGACTGACTGGCTGCCGAGAACCCGGACGAGGAGAGACCCCCCCACCCCATACTCCTGCAGCACCTCCCACAGTTTCTCCCGGTGGACCCGGTCATATGCCTTCTCCAGATCCACAAAACACATGTAGACTGGATGGGCATACTCCCAGGCCCCCTCCAGGATCCTTGCGAGAGTGAAGAGCTGGTCCGTAGTTCCACGTCCGGGGCGGAAACCGCATTGTTCCTCTTCAATCTGAGGTTCGACGATCGGCCGAACCCTCCTTTCCAGCACCTTGGAGTAGACTTTACCAGGGAGGCTGAGAAGTGTGAGTGTAAGTGTATTGGTTTTAAATTATTAATACAATTTTGGATAAACCTAATTTATTCTAATTGTATTTAAAGGTTGATGTATTTAATTTAGCAAAGAATTGATTTATTATTGTTTTAGTTCAAGTGTTATTCATTTTATTTTTAAAGACTTTATTGTTTTATTTAAATTGTATTTAAATTAAACAATTTTATTTGAACATTGCTGTTTTATATGTTGTTTGTGTCTATTTTGTACCGTTTGTGTTGCTCTGTATATTTCAAAAATAAATCTGGAGAAACTCAGTACTTGTACTCTTGAGTAGTCCTTTAACTGCATACTTTTTTACTCTTATTTGAGTAATTATTTTTATGAAGACTTTTACTTCTACTTGAGTATTTATGTATTTTTTTTGGCTACTCTACCCACCTCTGCTGTTTTTCCAACACATTCTGAACTATAGGTCTAGCAGGTAACACTTATGAGGGGCTTTATCCAAATAACAGTCAATTTGGGAAAACTTTTTTTCTAGAATTCCAGTCTCAGTTTTATGTTCAAAATAATACCATCCTGGAGGAAATCGGTGTGGTTTTCATGACGCTATTACAGATACAACCCCGGAAAATAGGGCTAGAACTCCAAATCTCGGATTTGTCGTTCTCGGGACCCCGGGAAATGTAAACATTTTGGCATCTCTAGCTATCTCGAAAAGGCTGGAAAAGGGGCGTGAGTAGTAGAGTAAATGTACATAAGACAGAGGTTACTTTCTAGTCCCCATTTTTTGTGGGATGGAGGTGTACATTTGTGGCTTAAGGTATGTAGACACAGCTGGCCTGTGGCCAAGTTTTTGAAGTATGGGGTCAAAAGGTCAAAAGGAGCCAGCACCACGCCGCTTATGAGATAATAAAAAGTTAATGTGCAATTCTCTCATAACTTTTTGTCATTATTAAAGAGAGACCTGATTCTCAGTTCTGCATGTTGGATGGCTAGGGTGTAGGTCTGGGAAGAACTTCAGGCCAAAATCTTGCAAGGGAGCCGCTGGGTGAGGTGCAACGAGATGGAGCACTTGCTGAGGCATTTTCTGTAGGGCTGGAGCCACAGGTTGATGCGTATGCTTCCTTTAAGACCGCCTTTGATATAAAAGAGACCCAAAGGTATAGCTTACTTGTAAATGTTCTCGACTCAGTCACCTATTGCATCACTTCCTTTAGGGCTTCGGCCTCCTAATTGATCATTGAAGTATAATTGAATGCCCTCTTTCATATATATGATACCACCACCTCTGGGCCGTGGCAACAATTCTCCAAATCCATATGGGGAGGGGGGGGTGCTTGCGGACAGTAGGGGTGTACACTAGACATAAATAGGAAGCAAACTCAGGAGGAGGAATGACCTCTCACACATATTTAATTAATTCTTTCAAATAACCCTGCCTCATTAAATCAATGAGCTTGGTGTTTTGCTTTCAAAAATAGGTTATAGACGAGGTCTAAACTGCAGAAAATAAAAACATCCAAGGTGCCTTTTAAGAAACCTTGGAATATCTGTCTATTTTTTAACCAGCGGACCCTAGTTTACGACAAAAACAACACAATTGACGGCAGCTCCGTTGCCGCGTGGTTTTTAGGAGCCATATAAGGAGCAGAGGGGGCGTTTGATAGCAACCACCATAGCAACCATGACAGTCAAGTGACGTGGATGCAGCTCCATTGAAAAGATTAGAATACACACCATACACCGGCAGTGATAAAAAAAATGCAAGGAGTCATGTTGAATACAAAAGAAACATATTAATTCTAAGTCTAAACTGTGGGAAATAGAACGATATGGGGGGGGCCAAGAGCGTTGCGCAGCCCTTCTGAAGTCGAAAAAAAATCTCCCCATTGAAATGCATTGGTTTAATATTGAATAAGTTAAATATTAAAAAATATATTAAATGGGCTATATATATATTTTCTATAATATGTCCACGGCAGACGATGACAACAACCATAGCAACCATGAGTAACGTGACGTTGACGTAGGCCATAGGTCATGTCACATTTTTAAAGCCCTTATTGTATTTAATTAAATTTAATTAAATATTAAAATATATATTATATATATACAAATATTTAGCTATAATATTATGGTTTTATATTACACGCTTTTATTCGGATGCACTAATATATATCTATATGACGCTACAACTAACAACAAATGAGAGGAGAAATCGTCACACGCAGATCTGTGCTGAACTGATTGCGCCCAATCGCTTAGCAAGACAAGCAGACCCAAACACTTCAAATGCATCTGCTGAGAGAAAAGAAGGGCGGAGATTATTAGCATACTAGAGAGACGCAGTATTTTACACGCTGTGGAATGTGCACAAACGTATGGCAAGCCAACCCCGCCAGAAAACGCCATAATTTAGTCACTTATCACCTTTCTTAGGCCGTAAAAAACGCCGTAAAATGTAGAAAAACGGCGTATTTTACTCCGTTATGCACACAAATGCGCCGTTTTTTACGCCGCACTGGAGCCTGTCAAGAGCGAGCGAAAAAAACTCCGTTTTGAGCGTAAAAAACGCCGTTTTCAGCGTAAAAACGCCGTTTTGAGCGTAAAAACGCTGTTTTGAGCGTAAAAAACGCAGTTTTCAGCATTCAAAACGCACGTATAATACGCGCGTTTGTGCACACCACAACGCGCGTAAAATACGCCGTCTCGCTAGTATGCTAATAATCTCCGCCCTTCTTTTCTCTCAGCCAATGCATTTGATGTGTTTGCGCCCAATCGCTGAACAAGACAAGCAGACCAAATCAGTTCAGCACAGATCTGCTTTGAGGATTTCTCCTCTCATTTGTTTTTAGTTGCAGCGTCAATAGAAAAAAAAAATGGCGCATTTTTGTGCATAATGGCGTAAAATACGCGGTTTTTCTACATTTTACAGCGTTTTTTACTGCCTAATGAAGGTGATACGTGACTTAATGATGGCGTTTTCTGGCGGGGTTGGCTTTCCATACAAACACGCGTATTTTACATGTTTTTATGCTCAAACCGGCGTTTTTTACGCTCGCTCTTGAAGGACTTCATTGGGGTGTAAAAAGCGGCGCATTTTTTGCGCATGACGGCGGAAATAGCGCCTTTTTTTTACATTTTACAGCTTTTTTTACGGATTAATGAAGGTGATACGTGACTGAATGAGGTCGTTTTGTCTGGGTTGGCTTGCCATAGACCAACGTATCTATTTCAGGCTTTGGCGTGATACCGGGTTGATTATTGACTGTTCCATCGCTAATGACACCATAAATGTCCCCATCGTATGTCGATGTGAACCAAAGTCCAATTTTAAAGAGACACCGTAACTTTGCATGCCTGCGGCCTCTCATGGCCAGAGTGAGCATCAGAGAGCATTGGCTATTTGGCTCTTTGATAGGATGAAGAGCGACAAAACAACATCAACAGCAAGGTGTAGTCTTCCAGTTTATAGTGAGATCTTTTATATTTCAGCTGAAGAACTTCAGTTTCAGTTAAATTTCGGAATTTTGAGTCTCACAAACGGTGTATTTTGGCAATATCTGAAATTCCCAGCAAATTAATCCCATCAATTCTGAATGTATCCAAGGAAACTGGAAGTATATCCCAATGGTCCATTAAAGATAAACCATTCCAAGATAGAATAAGGTATGGTTAACCCATGGCCTGTGTGTTTTGTACCAGGACCTATAGTCACCAAGCAACAGATCTGCTGGTCTTTTTGCATCCTGGCTGATAAGGAGCAGCTGGAAAGAACACGTCTTGATAAGATTAATGTAGGTGATGGTGAGACGAGAAATGTAGTACACTGAGTGGTTTCACATAAAATTAATGTTACTTAACACAAACTGCAACATTCTGAGAAAGCTAAAATATCTTTTAAATCATAATATAATTCATGGCAGAAAAGGATAATCGTGTGTGTGTCGAAACTCACTTCCATCTCAAGATCAGATATGTTTTTAAAAAACTGATATCACGTATGATACTAGCAGAGTGTGTTGACTGTCGCTAAACTAATGGAACTGTATATAAGAACAGATGACAACAATGGTGATTTTTTTATTGTATTCACTTTTCAATTCTATTTTCATTTTCTATTTTGGCTAGATATTTAACTTTGGTTCCTACTTTTTGTAGGAACCAAAGTTAAAACACATGTTCCCCTGAAATAATATAATTCCCCTATTAATTTACAAAGGCACAAATCACTCCCCAGAATCCCAAGCGAATTAAAAATTTAGATTAAAAAAATGTCAGACTCAACGCAATATATACATGCATTGACATGAAACATCCTGTCAAACTATTGCCTTCGAGCTCTGTATGTATGTATGTATGTATGTATGTATGTATGTATGTATGTATGTATGTATGTATGTATGTATGTATGTATGTATGTATGTATGTATGTATGTATGTATGTATGTACAGTGAAGAAAATAAGTATTTGAACACCCTGCTATTTTGCAAGTTCTCCCACTTAGAAATCATGGAGGGGTCTGACATTTTCTTGGTAGGTGCATGTCCACTGTGTGAGAGATAATCTAAAAAGAAAAATCCAGAAATCACAA
Organism: Melanogrammus aeglefinus; assembly: GCA_900291075.1. Classification (NCBI taxonomy): domain Eukaryota; kingdom Metazoa; phylum Chordata; class Actinopteri; order Gadiformes; family Gadidae; genus Melanogrammus; species Melanogrammus aeglefinus. Next base: position 374,468 of record OLKM01000095.1, read on the forward strand.
TCTATGGTTTTTTAACAATTTATTTGTGTGATACAGCTGAAAATAAGTATTTGAACACCTGTCTATCAGCTAGAATTTTGACCCTCAAAGACCTGTTAGTCCGCCTTTAAAAGTCCTCCTCCACTCCACTGTATTATCCACTGTATTATGCACCTGTTTGAGGTCGTTAGCTGCATAAAGACACCTGTCCACCCCATAAAATCAGTAAGACCCAAACATTCAGCATGGCTAAGAGCAAAGAGCTGTCCAAAGACACCAGAGACAAAATTGTACAACTCCACAAGGCTGGAAAGGGCTACGGAGAAATTGCCAAGCAGCTTGGTGAAAGAATGTCCCCTGTTGGAGCAATCATTAGAAAATGGAAGAAACTAAACATGACGGTCAATCTCAATCGGAGTGGAGCCCCATGCAAGATATCACCTCTTGGGGTCTCAATGATGCTAGAAAGGTGAGGAATCAGCCCAGAACTACACAGCAGGACTTGGTCAATGACCTGAAAAGAGCTGGGACCACCGTTTCCATGGTCACTGTTGGTAATACACTAAGACGTCATGGTTTGAAATCATGCATGGCACGGAAGGTTCCCCTGCTTAAGCCAGCACATGTTAAGGCCCGTCTTAAGTTTGCCAATGACCATTTGGATGATCCAGAGGAGTCATGGGAGAAAGTTTTGTGGTCAGATGAGACCAAAATGGACCTTTTTGGTCATAATTCCACTAAGCGTGTTTGGAGGAAGAAGAATGATGCGTACCATCCCAAGAACACCATCCCTACTGTGAAGCATGGGGGTGGTAGCATCATGCTTTGGGGGTGTTTTTCTGCTCATGGGACAGGACGACTGTACTGTATTAAGGAGAGGAAGACTGCAGCCATGTATTGTGAGATTTTGGGGAACAACCTCTTTCCCTCAGTCAGATCATTGAAGATGAGTCGTGGCTGGATCTTCCAACATGACAATGACCCAAAGCACACAGCCAGGAAAACCAAGGAGTGGCTTCGTAAGAAGCATATCAAGGTTCTGGAGTGGCCTAGCCAGTCTCCAGACCTAAATCCAATTGAAAATCTTTGGAGGGAGCTGAAACTCTGTGTTTCTCAGCGACAGCACAGAAACCTGACTGATCTAGAGAAGATCTGTGTGGAGGAGTGGGCCAAAATCCCTCCTGCAGTCTGTGCAAACCTGGTGAAGAACTACAGGAAACGTTTGACCTCTGTAATTGCAAACAAAGGCTACTCTACCAAATATTAACGTTGGTGTTGAAATACTTATTTTCAGCTGTATCGCAGGAATGAATTGTTAAAAAATCATAGATTGTGATTTCTGGATTTTTCTTTTTAGATTATCTCTCACACAGTGGACATGCACCTACCATGCACCTACCATTTCAGACCCCTCCATGATTTCTAAGTGGGAGAACTTGCAAAATAGCAGGGTGTTCAAATACTTATTTTCTTCACTGTATGTATGTACAGTGGGCCAAAAAAGTATTTAGTCAGCCACCAATTGTGCAAGTTCTCCCACTTAAAAAGACGAGAGAGGCCTGTAATTTTCATCGTAGGTTAACCTCAGCTATGAGAGACAAAATTAAAAAAAAAATCCAGAAAATCACATTTTTTAAGAATTTATTTGCAAATTATGGTGGAAAATAAGTATTTTGTTACCTACAAACCAGCAAGATTTCACAGACCTGTAACTTCTTTTAAGAGGCTCCTCTGTCCTCCACTCGTAACCTGTATTAATGGCACCTGTTTGAACTCCTTATCAGTATAAAAGACACCTGTCCCCAACCTCAAACAATCACACTCCAAACTCCACTATGGCCAAGACCAAAGAGCTGTCAATGGACACCAGAAACACAATGGGCTCTATGCACAACTCCACTACTTCCTGGACTTAGTGCATCTCCTTCATTTCCTGTCTTACATTATTGGATAAACTGATTAATCCAGGTGTGTCTGACCATTGTGACTACTCAGACACACCTGGATTAATCAGTTTGTCCAGTAATGTAAGACAGGAAATGAAGGAGCTGCACTAAATCCAGGAAGTAGTGGAGTTGTGCATAGAGCCCATTGTAGACCTGCCCCAGGCTGGGAAGTCTGAATCTGCAATAGGTAAGCGGCCGGGTGTGAAGAAATCCACTGTGGGAGCAATTATTAGTAAATGGAAGATATATACAATACAAGACATACAAGACCACTGATAATCTCCCTCGATCTGGAGCTCCACGCAAGATCTCACCCTGTGGGGTCAAAATGATCACAAGACCGTGAACAAAAATCCCAGAACCACATGGGGGGACCTAGTGAATGACCTCCAGAGAGGTGGGACCAAAGTAACAAAGGCTACCATCATTAACACACTACGCCGCCAGGGACTCAAATCCTGCAGTGCCAGACGTTTCCCCCTGCTAAAGCCAGTGCATGTCTGGGCCCGTTTGAAGTTTGCTAGAGAGCATTTGGATGATCCAGAACAGGATTGGGAGAATGTCATATGGTCAGATGAAACCAAAATATAACTTGTTTGAAGGAGAAAGAATGCTGAGTTGCATCCAAAGAACACCATACCTACAGTAGCATGGGGGTGGAAACATCATGCTTTGGGGCTGTTTTTCTGCCAAGGGACCAGGACGTCTGATCCGTGTGACGGAAATAATGAATGGGGCCATGTATCATGAGATTTTGAGTGAAAACCTCCTTCCATCAGCAAGGGGACTGAAGATGAAACGTGGCTTGGTCTTTCAGCATGACAATGACCCCAAACACACCGCCCGGGCAACGAAGGAGTGGCTTCGTAAGAAGCATTTCAAGGTCCTGGAGTGGCCTAGCCAGTCTCCAGATCTCAACCCCATTAGAAAATTCTTTGGAGGGAGTTTGAAAGTCTGTGTTGCCCAGTGCAGCGACAGCCCCAAAACATCACTGCTCTAGAGGAGATCTGCATGGAGGAATGGGCCAAAATACCAGCAACAGTGTGTGAAAACCTTGTGAAGACTTACAGAAAACGTTTGACCTCTGTCATTGCCAACAAATGGCATGTAACAAAGTATTGAGATGACCTTTTGTTATTGACCAAATACTTATTTTCCACCATAATTTGCAAATATATTCTTTAAAAATCAGACAATGTGATTTTCTAGATTTTTTTTTTTTACAGGCCTCTCTCATCTTTTTAAGTGGGAGAACTTGCACAATTGGTGGCTGACTAAATACTTTTTTGCCCCACTGTATGTATGTATGTATGTATGTATGTACGTGTGTGTGTGTGTGCATGCGTGCATGCGTGTGCATATGCATGCATGCGTGTGTGTATGTTTGCATGCGTGTGTGTATGCATGTATGTATGGTATTGAAGTCAGATGATTCTGGAAACAACACAGGCATCACCACCCAAGTATATTAAAAAAAAACCTGGAACACGTTATTTAAATAACAGATTTTATTGGCATACAATGGTGGCATTTGATGAGGCTTCTGTTATACGATGGTATTTTATTGTCAGGTATGAATTGCAATGGGTGCTGTGTTCAACATGTGGTTAAACTTTTTTCCAACCATCAGAAGTGCCCCAAATAAGGAAGTTGGTGTAATTTTCTTATCTTGGTTGGCTCATGCTGGAAGGGTCCTCCATGTGCCTGGAAAACTATGGAAGATTGTGCCGAAAACAAATAGTTAGTGGGCAGGATGAACTATGACTGAGATCTTTCTTTTAGAAGGGACATCGCTAATGCCACCATGTATAGTTTTATGTACAGTAAGTATGTTAGGTATTGACCCAAGGAAGATTAGCTGATTGCCATGGCATCAGCTAATGGGGATCCTTCAAATACAGAAAAGAACACATCTTTAATATTAAAGAATAACAAAATAAAACAGACGTCTGGGACCATCCAGGATGTATAGAAACTTTCCCTATAGGCCTCCCATATCATGGTATTCTGAACCTGAACATAATTTTTCCCTATACTCTTTATTTTCACTGATCCGCTGAAACCATTGTGAAAACATTGCTCAAATTATTATATTTTGATCTATGACATGCAATCAACATCGTATTTATTTTGTAACACAGCAGAGCAGCCCATTTTGCATGCACCTACATAGCCGGTGGCCAGCTTACCATAAATAGCCTAGTTTGCTACTCTTGATTTTGCTAGTCACTTCCTACTTTTGCGATGATCATTAGAGACATCAACAGATGAATCAACTTATCTAATATTTTATTAGAGAAAAAGCTTTTGTCACAAATATGACTTTCTAAGAACAATGCAATAATCAATGCAGCTTGCCTTGATTATTACTTCTCCTGGTTAAAAAAAACAACAATATGGAAGTATGTAAAAAATAGGTTTCCGTTTTCTTTCTAATCTTTCTTTTCTATGTCATTAAAGAAAAAGCTGCTCTTGAATTAGAAGGAGTTCTTGTGTCTGGCTGTGAGTTTGCGTGTATGCTATGCGTAGGCTGAAACACCAATCATGTCAAAATAAATCAGATCGGCCAATACACACTGGAGATAAATTAAATAATTTTAAAATTACTAAAATGATCCCTCTCTGGCGAACAGAATGTTGCAGCAGGCGAACCAATATTTTTTTTTATTCTGATTATTAATTAATCTGCATCGAGATGGGTTCATTCTAGAGAGAATCACTATGCATCGAGGAATCGATTATTTTTCCCACCCCTAGTAAAAAGGCTCAACACAAACAATTCAATGGTCCTGTAAAAAAGAAACATCGCTGGACCTTTATCTTTGATGAATCTTAAAATAAAAGTTATTTTCATTGTGATTTTTGTTTTGTATTTGTCATTGTTTTTGTTTTTGGACAGGTTAGAAAACCGGTTGGGGCTTTCAGGCACAGTCTTAAATTGGTTCAGGTCCTACCTAGAAAATAGGAACTACTTTGTTTCCATTGGCGACTTTGTATCAGAATCAACCAACGTGACATGTGGAGTCCCACAAGGTTCGATCTTAGGACCCTCTTTATTCAACATCTACATGCTCCCACTAGGGCAAATCATGTAAAATAACAATATTGACCATCATTGCTATGCTAATGACACACAAATCTATGTATCGCTATCACCAAATAACTATCGGCCCATAGATCTGCTGTACCAGTGCATTGAGCAAGTGAAAGACTGGATGTGCCGAAATTTCCTTCAACTAAATAAGGACAAAAGAGAGAATCTTATTTGGTGCTAAAACGGATAGGCGTAAAGTAACTCAACACCTTCACTCTCTGTCCCTGAAAACCTTAATCAAAGCCAGAAATCTAGGGTTATCATGGATTCTGATTTACATTTCGACAGTCACATCAAATCAGTTACAAAATCTGCATATTATCAACTTAAAAATGTAGCAAGACTCAGAGGGCTCATGTCCACCGAAGACTTACAAAAACTTGAACATGCCTTTATCACTAGCTTGATTACTGCAGTCTCCTTACAGGTCTCCCAAAACAAGCTCTAAGGAAGCTTCAGCTTGTTCAGAATGCTGCTGCTAGAGTTCTAACAAAGACCAAAAAAGAACATATTACACGCAATTTCTATAAATTGTTACATTGGCTTCCCTGTAGGTCAGAGAGATATTGATTTTTAAAATCATGTTGCTAACCTCTAAATCCCACACATGGTTTAAGGCCACAAAATATTTAACTGATATGCTTCCACTACGTAAAGCCTTCTGGAACACTAAGATCTTCTGAGACCAATTCTGTTAATTATCCCAGAGTAAAACCTAAACATGGGAAGCAGGATTTAGTTACAATGCAACAAATAGCTGGAATAAACTCCCTGAGGATTTTAGACTTAACCCAACTCTGAGCACCTTTAAAACAAGATTGAAGACTTTTATGTTTGCTTTAGCTTTCTGATAAATCTTAAATACATTGCACTTTATAAAAAGTTTTTTTCTTTGCCTCTATTTTCTATTTTATTACTAAAATGCCTTTTTAACTTTTCCTTTATTTTCTATTTTTTGAGAAAGATACATGATCTGATACCAGAGAGAAAGGATAAGGGTTTGAGACCCAAGTTTGGGTTGGAGTCCCAGAGAAAGGACCAAGTTCCTTTAGGTCGGGTTGGAGTCCCAGAGAAAGACCAGAGTTCTGTCTGGGTTAGAGTCCCGACGTCTGTCTGGGTTGGAGTCCCAGAATAAGGCCTTTGGTTCGTGGTTAGAGTCCCGATGTGTGTCTGGGTTAGACTCCTAGAATCTGGGTTAGAGTCCTAGAAAAAATTCTGGTTGGAGTCCCAGAGAAAGTACCAAGTTCCTTTAGGTCGGGTTGGAGTCCCGACGTGGGTACCAGAGAGACTGTTGATCTGATCTTAAATACATGGCACCTTTCTTATTATTACCATTTCTTTGCATATGTTTTCTTTTACTTATCTATTATTTTATTTTATTGTATGACAATGTTAGTTTATTTGTTTATATGTGAAGCACTTTGAGTTTGCCTTGTGTATGAAAAGTGCTATAAAAATAAAGTTGCCTAGCCTTGCCTTGCCTTTATAGTTCTCCAAAATAAAAGCCCACTTGGAAAGCCGGGGAAAGTTTGGCAAATAGTGATATTAAAACATTGAGGCTCTCTAAGTAAAACATGTACATTGCTCAACAACCCCATTTTTGGTGGTTGCACCAGCTAGCAACAAAGGTCATAAATCAAATAAGCTTAGGGATGCTTTGAACTGGAATATCAGCTTAACACCTTGGAAAATGTTAAGATTAGAAAGAAGTACATCTAAAAGCGAGCTAGGAGTCAATTTTGTGTGTTTATGTGTTTCTCTGCATCTGTGATTGTGTGTGTATGTGTGTGTCTGTGTGTTTGGCCGTGCGCCGCAACGTCCGTCGAGGCAATACATCAGCTTAGGTTTCCATACCTAAGACAGGTGATCTGTGAGTTTGCGTGGGGGCCAATTTGTGAGTACAAAAGAGATAGTTATAAACCCAACTGGTATCCCAATCGGAACATACTGGGCCTGCTGAGAAGGAATTGGACAATGGAACAGCATGTTCAACTCAAATATAACAACAAGTGCGGCTTCTGTTCAAAAGTGCAGATAAGTTTGTTTTGTCAGGTAGTCTTTGAATGTTACAAGCAGATACATTTCCCCCATGCCTTTGATTACTTTTGAGCATATTTATTTTGTAGCCTGTTCATCCAGGCCTATGGCTGGACTGTTTCCTGCCAAGGGGTTTTTTAAATGTGCATGGAGGATCCCATGACAGAATAAGGGCTTCTCTGGATTGCTGTTTTTCAAAAACACAGTCTATTTCAATGAGCATGTTGAGAAATTAGATTACGCAGTCTGTTGTAAAACCACCATACTGACTTTTGATACTCTTCCCTACTGTTTTTATTACAAAAGGTGAGTCTTCTGTGCTCACCATATTGTCTGTGCTTAAAAATCTGAGGTAGGCTTATAAACTTATAAATGTATTTGTCACCCTTAAGGTATTTACAGTGCCTCTGGCAGCGATACCCTTGTTGATCTACATAAATCTTCATATAGGTCATCTATGAACCTCATTTGTTGACTGTTCACTCGCTATATGACACCTATTAAATGTCTCTCATCGTTTTGTCGGTGTGAACCAAAGTCCATTTTTAAAGAGACAACCGTAACTTTGGCACGCCTTCGCTCATTCATGGCCCAGAGTGAGCATCAGAGAGCATTGGCGATTGGCTCTGATATGGATGAAGAGCGAACAAACCAACATCAACAGTAAGGTGCCAAATATATCTTTTTTTTACGAACAAGAGAATCTTTTACATTTGAGCATTTTTACATTTCATTTGAGCCTCACAACTGTCTATTTTGGCAATATCTGGATATTCCCTGTTAAATTCCATCAATTCTGAAATGTATCCAGGAAAACTGGAATATATCCTAAATGGTCCCAGAATAAATAATAAAGAAGCTAAGGTAACGCACTGCCTATGTGCTTTTTTCCAGAGTGTGTTGACTGTTGCTAAAACCTAATACAATTGTATATAAGAACAGATGACGACAATGTTTGATTTGTTGTTTATTGTATTAACATTTAATTATATTTTCATCAAAAGAATTCAAAAAACGATATATCAAAAACCAAATATATACATGCATTGACATGAAACATTCTGTCAACGCCCCTTCGAGCTCTGTATTTGCGTATTATTTAAATTATATATTTAAATTAAGATGTATGAAGTAATGTATTGCAATTGATTCAGATGTTGTCTTCAAGAAGGGAGAGCATTTATAGTAGGAAATCACAAAACTCTTTTGAAATGTCGAACAATACAGCATGATGATCATCAAAGCGCGACTATTAAAACACTAATCAACCCCTCCCTCAAATCTTTCCAAGTGTATTTCAGCAGACCAAAGATACCGCCACCCTGAATAGAAGAGAGAGAGAGAGAGTAGAGAGAGAGAGAGAGAGAGAGAGAGAGAGAGAGAGAGAGAGAAAGAGAGAGAGAGAGAGAGAGAGAGAGAGAGAGAGAGAGAGAGAGAGAGAGAGAGAGAGAGAGAGAGAGAGAGAGAGAGAGAGAGAGAGAGAGAGAGAGAGAGAGAGTTCATCGAACGACATAGGAGCAGCCTTATTAATTTAAAATGTATGGCAAAATATTTGCTGTCTGTTACTTTTAAACTCCAATCCTGTCAATCCATTATAATATTTTCTATGTGGATATTATAGCCCCACCTGATTAGGCGATGGCGATGGGAACAGGTGTAAGCTATTTTTTATAACTTCTGTTATGATGGTAAATAAATGATTAACCAGTAAACCATTGAATTACTTTATTACAGTGGTCTTAACCTTTCAGACAAATGTTGAAAGTTTCTGAAAAATTCTTTTCGTCAAGATATACCGGTATATTAGTAGCCTATTATATCTGCATCAAGGAGGCAGGTCAAACTCACCCCAACGCTGCGCCGCACCGGCGATTGAAGCCAACGGCAATCCTGCGATTGCCCCTCATCAGCCGCCGGCTGTCCGGCGCGCGCGCCGGTGGGGCTTGGTTTCCTGGTGCCTTTGGGGTGTCGTAGGCTTGTGTGGATTGCTGATTGTTGGAATTTGCTGATGTCGGATTTGCTGATGGCCCGGATTCGTTGTCGGCGTTTCGTTGCTGGATTCCGCTGTTTGTCGGTTCCGTTGCTGGATTCACTGGTGTCGTAATAGTTGCTGGAACGATGTTGTCGGTTTCGCTGTACTGGATCCAGGGTTTTATTGAGCCGTGTAGTGCTGCTAACATCCACATATGAATACTGGCCCACACATAAAGAGTGGCAAAAGGAGTGATTCACAGGGCAAAATAATGACAAATAGGCCTATATATCACGTATTGGCGCTATACATGTCTTTTCCACTGAATCCATCACATTTTTCGCAACAGATTAAATGTATCTAGAGAGGACTATGTTGGACAAAATAGATTAAGTGGAAAGGTTACCTTGTGAAGGTTTAAGAAAACTCCATCAAACACATATTTAAGTATTTTCATACATTTTTGGAATTCACAGTTTAGTAGTAAGAGTACAATGACTACAAGGCAGAGGAAACTGGATACTTGTAGAAATATTATATAAATAGTATAATATTGTGTTCTCAGAGGCAGCCCAATAGTGAATGTCCCCGTGGAAGAGTGATAGACCCATATTAATATGATGATTGCAAAAAGTTGGGAGGAAACATAGTCTTTTCACAATGGAAAAGGATAATTGTTAATTGTTTTTACCCCCATTAGAACAAAGATGTACATGCATGCTTAGGTCATAAAAGAGGAATCCTACCTGTGCCTAAAAGGCAAACAGTCAATGCCGTCAGATTTCCCCACATGATCTCTTCAGTTGTTAAATTTCACTGATTTGGAGGGAAACACATTTATCAATCGCATTGTGTAAAGTTCTGCATGGAAATCGGTATTGTTGTGTACACAAAACACTTCTTACAACAATAGGGAGAGAGCACAGATGGAGCAAACATTTCAACTACAGATACAATAATAAAGAAAGGATATGTACATATTCATGTAATAATGTTTCATTTATGTATAATAAAGAGAAGACAATCTAAAACCTATATGCCAAGCAGAGTAGCACACCCACTGCCTAGTAACCTACACACCCCACCCTGTAATATAATTAGAATGAAATAGTTATTTGTATACAGGGGTGAGTGTCTTGTCAAACATCCATTTTCCTTTACAATATTTAGTTAAGGACTTGCTACAAAAAGGATGATTTGTACAACATTTCTGATGTTGTGTTGAGCCACATTTGTTGCGTTTAACATATGGTAAAAAATAATGTTATGTCGAATGTCATGTCTTACCTGAGTCCTAAGATGTTGATGCGATGTTGGTCCGATGTCGATTTGATTTTTCCAGCAACACCAGGATATATATTTTCGCCACCTGTTTTATGGCCAATTTTACTACCGTGCTTCCCATGTAGCCCTCCCATATGTGTGTGTGTGTGTGTGTGTGTGTGTGTGTGTGTGTGTGTGTGTGTGTGTGTGTGTGTGTGTGTGTGTGTGTGTGGGGGTGGGGGTGGGTGTGGGTTTTGGGTGCGGGTGATCAGATAAGTCTATCACATATTTTTAAGTTTCATTCAAACTAAAATACTTCATATAACTTAACGAGTCAAGATTAGATAAAAAAACTCTCTGGCTCGATCCCAATTCACTCCTTCGCCCTAACCCTTACCCTAACCAGGGCTAACTGCCCCTTGGAAGTCATTTCCGATGGGCAGACTTCACTACAGGTAAAAAAAAGACGCTTGGCCCCAATGTGGCCATGAAGTTCAAAAGTGATTATAACTGAATATTGTTTTGCACACAATGATACACACTTATCATGCCAAATCAATGTTGTTTGTGATTAATAAAATATCTAACCTTATTTCATAAAAGTTACTGTCAATATGGTAATAAAAGAAAAAAAATGGATTAAATATAAATATGCCCAATTCACGATTCCCATTCAAATTTTCAAGGCCTTTCTTAAAGGGTCAAAACGTTTGTAGTTCATTTCAAAGTCAGGTCAATAATTTCAATGGCCTTTGCTTAAGGATGTACCCATGTGGCTACAGTGGTAAATGTTTCATTGATATTATCTCTTCAAACAGATGGGTAAACATTGCCATACCCTTCGTCTACAAAGATGAGCCTAGTTCTGGTCCGAGGCCATCGACTGACCCCTGCCAGGCCCCCCGAGATGAAATGGTTTAGCACCGCCACTGCCCAGGGGAGATTTAGGAAAACATAACCTAACCTAACGCCAGTACATTATTTCATGTGTTTGGCCAAGGAGATAATAATAGACTTAATCAGATCATATTTATTGTCCTACCTTTAAAACAGAAGATAACAATAACCTTGCATTAACTGCCCCCTCAATCCGTCTGAACTTTGGAACATTACTCCTCTGTTAAATTGTGTTGCAACCATAGGGAGGTTGGAAGGAAGTACCATACATTTATTCCTGGAAGAATACAAATGTGTTTTTTAAACCGGACCATCCATTGAAAGAAAACACAAATAGTCAACAACCTCTAAGAAATTAGAGGTTTTTTTTTGTTTTTTTGCTGTTTTGGATTTGATTAAAAAACCAAAATCACACTAATGGTAATGTTAGCCGATCATAGTTGACAGGCGATTTTATATAGTTCTTAAACATAGTATGTACACATTGGGTATTCAGATGCAAGATCGATGTTGTTGATGGGTCTCGTATTTCAGTAGGCTATTGTCTCCCTCGCTTATCTTGAACACAATGGGTTAGCTAAATTGGACTATAGTTTACATTGTAGATTTGTAGAAGTCTCCCTATAGGAGTTTATTTTTTATACTTTCAGTTCTTTTTACTTTAAGAATGCCCATCGACCATCTTAGGCCTCCAAGCTGTGTCCCAAGCCTAGACTGCTGCCTTGTTGGACTGCATTTCTCAGCTGCTACGTCTTAGAGGCTGTCCCAATGCAAAAGATCCTTCGAATGAGGCTCATAAAGGCTCAGCCTTCTTTCTGAGAACTCTGAAGAGCACAACTGCTGCATCCTTCAGGGCCTTGTTTAACCATTTAAATTTATGCGTGACCTAGGAGCTTTCATAGGATACTGCTACAAAGGACACGCCTTACCTTAGCTGCAGGCTAAGCTTGGGTACGCAGCTCCAGACTACCACCTGACCAGACAGCTCCCTCAACCATTTAGCAACATCCAGAAACACCCAAGCAATAGCATACCTTAGATGCCACAGACAATGCCCTAGCCTTAACCGCTAGCACCTATGAACCATAAAGAATACCAGAGCACCCACTCAAACACCATAGCAACTGTCCTACTTACAAACCATGAGAGCCTATACGCCGCACTCCTGGTCTACTTTTTGTTTGTTTTTTTGTTTTCAACCAATCATGCACTCAGACCTAAATATTGTATACTGTGGGTCATTGGGATCACATATGTTTAGATAAAACATGTATTTTCAATGCATGTTACACTATAGTCAAACATGCTCATATGACAACACCAAATGCTGTCCATAACATACTCCTAAACCACATCAAAAAGTAAAAAATAATAATATTAAACCATCATTAGTTTGTTTTCATGGTTGGAGCATGTGGTTTCCTATCAATTCAAGGTAACCACATGCTCTACCAGGGAGTGTCTTTTACAGAAGTTTGGCTTGTTTGTCAAGCTTTTGTCCTGATATATGCTAATATAATCGTGTGACAAGCTTGAAGGTCTGATCAGATCAGTTTGCGTTGACAGAGCTATCAAACCTGGAGATCTTGCTCATTTTTTTTGTCATAGTAGCGATGGGAAGTCCACGTCTTTACAAAAGTTGCACATCTCGAACATTCTCAGTGTATAAAATCAGTAAAAACTAAAATATTCTTAAATATATGACCAACATAAACCATCAATAGGCCTATTTATAATTATTAAAATGAATTAAAAGGATTAGTTTTTTTCTTATTGTAATATATTCATTAAAGCATAACTCAATTCAGATCCCGAAAATGTATACAGCTCATAAAAAACTATAAACAGTAAAGCTCTTCACAGCAGAAAAAATTGAATCAATCATTGTGCAATTGCATTATTTGCCTTGTTACATATCAACATAAGTTAGAACCTATAAAAAAAAAAAAAAATAGTATGCCAACATATAGGCCAACTGTTATTGTTTACGGATTTGTAAGCTACTGAGTTGCTATAAGATTCATGATCAGTCACGACCTATGGTCTCTATTCATATTGTGTTCCGTTTAAGCAGTTCGTTCGTGGGCCGCCCATCCCTACTTAAGAGTGCCGTGCTGCTGAGGCAACGTTAAAACGCTGCGCTCACTGGTGCCCGGATTGTGGCGTGAGCGCTGAAACAATCCAGCAAGCACGGTGATTCCGGGCCACCAAAAATGAGTAAACGTCGTGTGTAACGGGAAAATATAGTGGACAAAAGGTCGACCCTGATTAGAAAACGGAGATAGGTCGAGTGCCAGCTCCCGAGACAAGTGCAGGATGTTGCAAGTTCTGGCTTGCGGTGTCGTAGTTTTTCCCGGTCTCTTCTTCGCCTTTCGGAGAATACTCCCGTCCATTTTCAAACAGTGGACCGATGCAGACGTGGTTCTTGTCAGTGAGAGGTATGCTTATTCATTTTCATCACATAGCCCACCTAAAAACAATGTGCCTTCATTGTAGCAGTCTTCTTGCAGTGAAACGCATCAAAAGCATACAATAACGTTATAGTACAGCGCTGCCAATCCCGAATGTAATGATATAACCTTACGGTGTCCATATAAATGCATCGATTCCATTATTATATTATACACCATCATTTTGTAACGTATGTCATACGGTATAATATTAGTAATAACACAACTATTGCCACTGGTTATCGAATTTCTTTAGGCATATATGTTCAGTGGAAAATATCCTCGGGTTTAATCCGATTATTACAAACCATTAACCATCCTTTAATTTCTTATGGCAAAACCATTAACTTTAACCCATCATTTGATCGTCTGGGCTGTGATGTTTCTATCCCGTGAAGGCATTATACTATTTGTCTAAACATTGCCATCATAAATGATGCAGAGCCTCCATGGGTCCTCAGCACCTATATTTAGACAGGCATGTCTCCAGCAAGTTGGGCCGTAGAGGTAGCCCGGGACTGGCACTTTTAGGACCCATTCTGAAATATTTATCCACTAGGGGCCCCTAATCGGCCCATACATCCATGGCCTAAATGGCCACACGCATTTTGAACACGTATCTAGCGCTATCGAAGTAAAAAAAATACTATATTAGTCGAGGCGCTGTGTTGTTTTACGTAACCCGACTCTATAACAAACCCCTACCATAGTAACGTTATAGCTACCGCTCATGTGAAACGCCTAATAGCATTAAAACATGATGGACGATTAATGTCTGACGATATCGCATGTTTACTGGTCTGTGTAAACCAGTAAACTCACATGTGCTGTGGGGGGTTCAAACCATTGCTCATTTGAACGCTGTCACTGTTGCTAATCCGCCTATGAGCTCGACAGAGTGCTGAGTTAGCTTTGTGTAAAGCTGGTCACTTAGCTATTACAACGATGCTGTCGAGTGACAATTAATCATCACGTAAACGGCGAATACTTTCAAATGCAAGCGATGTTAAACACTTTAGTTTGCTTGTAACTGCATGGCGTCAACGATGTATTCCATACGCTTCAATGCATCCTAGTGGGAAAAGAGGAAAATCATTTCAAAAAGGCTTTTACAATGAAAGGCTTAGCATGTCATCTTGGACTACTAGGCCATCTCTACTGCCGTAGTGTTTATAAGCAGTACAGATTGTAATTCGGAAATATAGAACTTTAATTGAAGATGTCTCCTTCCATAGTGTTCCAGTGAACCATTGGTTTGGCCTTCACCCATGTTTGCTTGTTGCAATGCAGTGTGTTTGGGGAGAATGATAGGTGTGTTGTCTCCACCAAGCTGAGTCTTCTGGTTTCCTATTAATAGAATTAACGGTAGAAGGCATAGCTTAGTTGATTCTACCACGGGTTAAGAATGAAGACAATACAATTTAGTCTGACAATAGAGATAAATGACAGCTGCTACATGTTTATAAAACACCCCGTCCTTAGCTTTCTGTGTACCAAGTGTACTAGTTCATTGTGTTTTAATGTACAAAACCTTTCAAGGGTAAGCACCCTAACCTTCAAGTGGATCTCTGGTCCCTTACTATGCGTTTAGGATCCACGTAACAACACTTGTATAGATTCAAGATTCAATACTTTATTGCCATATAACTCTGTACAAGTTGCTAGGGATTTTTTTCAGTGTGCTCATGACGGTACATAATGAGCCAAGCAATGCTAACCCAGTACTCCATAATGTGGGTAATGTGCGTGTCACACCCAAATCTAACCAAAGCCATTACCAAAATGCTTTCCCTCTGGATTTTGCAGACGTCCCGGTTTACAGTTTGATCTTGTCAGAACATGACAAAGGTAATGAAGGGGTTTGTTAGATATTCTGTTGGCTTTCTAACAAATGACCATCTTAATATTTCTTAAGTGACAAAGCCATATGGATAGGGTGCTGTTGATTGGCAAAAATGCAAAACAATCAAACATGCTCTGTTGTACAGAGACTGACTGGAGGTTTCATGGAAAAGGCTTACAAGCGTTGGCTACAATATCTTTCCTTGAACACCTCAAGCATGACCCTGGCCTAGTTTAGAGAACCGGTAGTATATCTGTTCCACGTAACACTGGCAGCCAATGTTTAATGGTAACACAGTTACTTAAGTGTCTTAAAGCATAGTGCTGGCCTAGTTTTAAAGACTTGACATGGGATTAGAATGTTCTCCCAAGTTGTGGGGGCTGGTCATCTGTGCCTTGTGAATACCTTTTACACCTGATGCAATTCAACTATTATTATCATTTACTTTTAAATCAACTTGGAGTTTCATAGCACAGTCCCTCTATCAAGATCTCAAAAGGTTGTTTTTCTGATACAAAGGAAGCAGACAGTCAGTAAATATTTGGCTCGGTGCACAGTGAAGCCAAATTGTCCCATTTGAATCGCATGGCAAGAGTGTGACCAAACTCGTCCTCGACCGTCATAGGGTGTGACAGAATTGTGTCACTCAGGTGCAGCCAATCAAGGGTTGTTTATTATTTTTTCATTCATCTTTTGGCAGCAGCAAGTAACAGTGATGACGGCTGTTTAGTGTGAGTTGGAAGCTCAAAATGTCCATTTTGTTGTCCCAATGCGCTCTCGCCCTGGACATCCACTGTAAGTGTGGAAAACAAAGGGCAGGGACATGCGCTGAACTCGGTCCCCGAGTCGGTGGCTGATGGATGCTTCACGACTCAACGGTCATCGAGATCACGGCTGACTGGCTCTCCAACTCTGATAACGAGCTGAGGCCGTCACACTGTCCTCGGCATGTTACATACAGCCTCTTGTCACACACGCATCTACGTAGTTCATTTTAGATATGCTGGATGGGATAATATAGTGAATGGCATGACTATCCACGTGATGGGCAGACAGGGAGTGAGGGGAGTCAGAGAGATAGGAAGGAAGTGAGACTTTTTTGCCTCAGATGTGCTATGCTCAGTTAGCTTTTTTCTCCTTCTCTTTTGCTCTCGTTTCTGCTGGCTCCTTCCCTTTTGGATCTACGCTCTGTCTCCCAGGGTTGCTTGTAGCAACCCACAACGTTGTAGTGGACTGTGCAACCCTGTATTACAAAGTGCATTAACTAGAGGAAACGGGAAGCGATTCTCTGTCAGACAGGGTTGTCATTTTGTGTCTGTGTGCTTATATGTATTTTAGAGGTGTATGTGTTGGCCTACAGTATGAGTATGTGTGCACATGCATGTGCATACGTCTGCATTTGCCAAATTTATGTTTGCACGCAGAGTCTCACATGAGTGGCAGCAGTGAGTAAAAGTAAGTGAGGGGTCGTGGGGGTGGGGTAGCAGAGATGAGCATTCACACACCGGTGTAACAACATGGGAACACAAAACACATTCTCACACCCTCCCCTACCCGTCAGCTTTTCCCAAGTACACCTTAACAATCCCTTTTTTGCGGCTTTTTCTCCCTTTGAAGCAACTGCTGGTCGGCAAACAAAAAAATCCATTGTTTGAGGTCGTAGGTCTCTGGTCCTGTGACTTGAGTACGCAACATGGGCCTGGGGCTTGGGGCAGATTTCTCAAGGCTTACACACTTCGCATGCTTGTACACATCTGTCTATGCAAAACATTGCCAAAGAAGACAGTAAAATATGGTGTGACTTTTTTCTTCATGATGCCCAGTCACATGATCTCTGTTGCCATGCCAAGGCTGGTGTCATGACCACGGTCCCACAGAGAGAGTGTGGAGGGGGGGGGGACCCATAGGGACCCATAACACAAACACATATGTCTAACACGACTCTTCTGAAGTGATTGTGATCTTAATCAAGTGGCTCACAATAAGTCACATGTCTTCGTGGCAAGGAAGCTTTACAAAGGTTCTTGCATCACTGAATAAGGCTGCCCTGTGACTCTAAACTCGTTCTACAAACCTGATGGACAATAGCATTCCTTAGTCAAAGATAGTGTCACAAAGTTAAGAAGAATATCTTTAGCAAACAGGAGGCTACTCAGTGTTGCAATCAGTGCGTTAAGGGGCTTACTGTGGGGTTCTGTTTGAAATGATTTACAGGTCAGATGAGATTTGTGAATAAATGCAATTGTTCTAGTTGTCTCGTGAGGGACTGCATATAATCATAGGTTCAACTGACGCTTGGAGTGTGTTGCAAGTGACCCCTTGATAATCCACTTCCAACAGCTGACCTTTTGAAGAAAGTACATAAAACAATAACCAGTGGGCAGGCAGCCCATTACCTCACTTTTCTGAAAGGCTATGCCAGGTGTGTCAACCAGCTTTACTCATGCCACTGTTTGGCACCTAAACCCATGATTGCAGACCCAATTTACTAAACCATTACCGTTCCATCAAGCAAAGTTGCCCAAGACCAAACAAGATCATATATGTCTGCAAGAGCTCATGCAGGTGTGAACCTTGGATATAACTCAATCCTGACACGTGGGAGAAAGATTTGCACGTTTCTGCAGGGAAGGGAAAACGTTGACTCCATGGTCTGGCAGTAAAGCTGAGTCATGTGACTTTTTGGCACAACACAGTGCTACCCATAGGATTCCTCTGGTGGAGCTTCTTTCTTGTTGGTTTGACATTTTTTACAACCAATAGTCTGTGGATTTTGTCCTTCCAGATGCATCTAACAAAAGTTGTATAGTATAGGATTTATAAAGCGTCAATAACATTTCTAAATCAACACCATTTCTAAAATCTTTATATATCAGCACAGAAATACCGCCAAAGCCGGCCAACCGATATATCGGTCGGGCTCTAATTGACACAACACTGTTTAGAATCTCTAACCTATAATGTAATAGGTGACGTTTTCCATTGAAGAACATGCCAATCTTAACCTTCCTCTCTCTCTTGTTCTCTTTCTCTTCCCCAGGCTGGTGTCCTCTATCCATGCCGTCATGGCCACCACGGTTGGGTGCATCGTGGTGGCATCGTGTCGGGGCAATGTCATTAGTGACAGGTGAGTCGAGTGCCGGCCAATCACAACACAGGGACCCCCTTTATTCACCTATTCAGTCAGTTTGGTCCGGGGATCTCAAGGCCCCAATCGCTAGGGACCTGCCTATCTTTTTGAAGGTTATGAGTCAAACACTTAGCGGGCAATCTAACAAGACTATTATCCGAGGCTATATGTTTAATGCAAGTGTTTTTAATAAATGAAAAAAAAAGTGAGCACTCTGAATACATCAAATGCATGAATCTGACTGATGCTCTTCCAGCTTCCCCCTAATGGCTCCGTCAATTCCATCTCTCCCTGATTAACAATCCCTATGCCCTCTTTGTCCTTTCCCAGCAAGGATAGCAGCGAACCACCCATCTGTCTGCTAACTCTCGTCCACTAACATTAGCCCTCCACAGCCGCCAAAGCCCTGGCTGCGCTACATCCCAGACCCCGGCCGCAAGAGCCATAAAGACGCTTGCAGAGCCACATTTCAACCGTTTAACTCACTGAGCGTTAGCGTAGCAATAGCATGTCCGATGCGTGGAACGACGTTGCCGTGCTAAGCTAATGCTACTGTATTAATCCCCCCACTGAGCTACTGGCCAGCACAGTTCCTGCCTCCCTCCCCGGGGCCATTGGACTGCTAATCTTCTCTCCCCCCTCCCCCAGTGCCTGGGTTTATAACACTGCTCGATTCTGTTCTCCTCTGAACTGCTAGCAGGTCACACTCGCATAAGAGTCAAGCATTGTCTTTCCCCGAACATTTGTATTTACTCGTCATTATTATACGGTTGTGAGTATTTGTTTATAGGAAACCTTGAACATCCTTAGCACTCAAGGCTCCACGCAGAGTCATGTAAAATTTCTAATGGCCTGACCCTGGCCCCGTAATGCGAGGCTGTGGTTAACCATTAGCTTTGCCTCAAGAGCTTTGCCTTCAGGCGGCTAATGTGGTCCCTTGTCTTGTCGTTTCATCACCAATGTGCAGTCCATACACATATAAACTAAATAAACCTTTGGGAGAAGATATTACTCATCACAATGAACATGACTTTGACTATTTTAATTGAAATCGCTGCTCTCATTAGCACAGCTAGAGCATTAGCATTAGCACAGCTATTTGGTGTGTGTGTGTGTGTGTGTGTGTGTGTGTGTGTGTGTGTGTGTGTGTGTGTGTGTGTGTGTGTGTGTGTGTGTGTGTGTGTGTGTGTGTGTGTGTGTGTGTGTGTGTGTGTGTGTGTGTGTGTGTGTGTGTGTGTGTGTGTGTGTGCGTGCGTGTCTCTATATATCTGTGTGACTGATTGATAGGCAACTCTTATTCCTGGAACTGGGTCCAATCTTGAACAAGCCATGTACCTTTCAACGTAAGGCTAAATAGTGCAAAGGTGGCATGGCTACAGCACAGGGGACTCAGCCAGGGGTCAAGGGTCAACAGCTCAGGCCTCTCCAGTGGCTGTTTCTTTGTTCCAGCCTCTAATTAACCGTCATAATAATCGCCACTAATTAAGTCCAGGAATTTTGTAATAATTGCATGCAGCCGCACGTTTAAGTGCTCACATGTTTTATGCGAGGACGGTTGAAAGCAACTTTGCATCGGTGAACATGAGCCATTCTATGGATTAAAGTGTTAAACCTAAGCCTTATTGCAGTGTGTTGGGACAATCCCTTCTCCAAGGTGAACAATAATAAAGTGAAGGAACATAAGAACAATTTTCAGTGTGCAGAATGGGCCGATTTTGTTAACACTATTTTCTACCTTTCTTGCAGACACTGGCTTGCCCCCTACTTCGTCATCTGGTACGGCGTGCCCTACATGGCGTACGACCTCTACGCCATGTATCTCAGCCACTACTACCGCTTCCAGGTCAAAGGGCACGAGGACTACAAGAGGCATTCGCTGAGCACCGTTAACTCGTTTGTGCGCAAGGAGTTTCTGCTGGTTCTCCACCATATCGCCCTGCTCACTGTTCTGCTACCTGTCACTCTGGTGAGACATGGGGAGGGTGGGTGGAGGGAGGGAGATATCATTCATCAAAGCATTTCATAGATCGATGAATGGGGGGATGACGGTATGAAATGGTTAATAAATTAGGGTTGGTGGATGCAGGTAGGGTCCAAATGCTTCTTTGAGAAGATTGAAAAGAATCTACCTGCCAAGCAATCTTTTTCATCTCTAACCCTGGATTTGTTTATTTTAAACCCTGAAAGTGAACTTTGCTAAATGCTCAATGCTCAATGCTCAATGGGGTTCTAATAGATTAGACTATGAGCCAAAGCAGGATCACATTAATAGATTGGGAGTAAAAATGCTCCATGATCAGAAGCAGGGTTAAATAGTTAAAAGCCCCATGCAGCTCGGTGAGATAGAAAAAAGCCATATGGGAGGCTACACTCACTAATGAACACCACACAAGATAGACCGCAAAATGGTCAATTTTCAGTATTAATAATATTGGTTAGTTGGCGATATCTGCTGAGTTCAGGCCTCCACTGCTCTGTTCGAGTCTGCAGAAACCATGCCAGTAAACAGATTTTATGGTTTCTATGGAAAGTACTTCATGATCCTGATGTTAATTTCGTCAGCCGTTTGCCAAATTCAACGACAATGTGATCAGCCACTTCCACCATCGCTTTAATGGTATTCGACCACATAATGTCAATTTTTTTAATGGAGATTCAATTGTGCTTTCAATTTGGTGACAAAATGCTGTGTTTTCAGTCATACCCTTTTGTCGACGTGCAGAAACCTTTGATCATCATACACTGGTTAATCTAAGAGGCTGCTCCCACCATTCTATCATCTCGTCATCCTTCGACCTTGAGCTATCCTCCTTTTTTGATGTACATTTCAATGACGGTTACAAACGGAGCCTGATTTTATAAATAGTTCCGCCAGCACGGCCATCAAACTATCCATTAACTGTCCGATGACAAAGCCTCTCGTGTAAAGGAACAAAGTGTTGCTAAAAAAACATGTCTGTTATCTGAGGTTGAGGTATTTTGGTATATTTCTTTTATGTACTTTTGTAACTGGGCCAATTTATAGGAATATAAAACCGTTAGAAAGCAGCGTCAAATAAACATATTTCCATATACTTTATTCAAACATCATTCAAGCGGAAGTTAGCATGGTTTTAGTTTTAATCTCAAATGAAGACAGGCTTGGTGGTTGTTATCAGAGTGGCCACTTTGTTTCACAGGCAGCCATTTGACTAGAACACCGGGCACTGTTCCCTAGAGATAATCGCACGCTGTTTTTTAAAGCTAAATACAATGGATTTATGAAGTCGTGAGCAAAATGCTTTGACCAAATTTCATTGTTAAAGTGTATTCGCATGTTTATTACACACTTATAGACCTTCATAAAACCCCTTAAAATCTTGGGTCACGGCCACTTGATCAAGAAAAGGAAAAGGGAGTTCACCGAAACACTTAGTTATCTTAGCCAACCAGTTGTAAAGCTGGCGGGGCTTTAGAGGCCTGACTTTACTAATGACGCTTAAAGGTCTAATTTAATCTAAAAGGAGATAATGGGAGAAAAACTAAATGTCCAAGCCAAAGAACAAGAACATGATGTTATCTCCAACACCTTTCAGCCGATAATTGTGATTTCTGAGTCATTATTAGCCATTTTTATTTCTAAACTCCCTGTTCTTCAAAATAACACTTGTTTTTCACGAATACCCTTCAACTGTAAAGTTGATCGTTTTCATTTTAGAAGAAAATTCACCCAGCTGGAAAAACAAATCTGATTTATATCTGTTATGGGGGAGCCTCGATCAATATTATCAGTGTCCACACGAACCTGCTATGTCAGACTGCAACGCGCGGTCCGTCACCCAACAGCTACTCTCTCACCACAGCCCTCCAGGCCTTGCGCCACAGCCCCTCCCCTCCGCTTCATTGTACGGTCGCTGTGCTGTGGTTGGCCAGCCCAGCCAGGTGCAGTGGAAACCAGAGCCCCCTTGTTTGCCGTGGCCGTCAATGGTGACCGAGCGTCACCTTACCTTGCATTATTGAGGCCCAGCTGCTGTTGTCGTGGTCGTCGTCGTTACTGTCCTCCTCCCCCTCTCTCTCCCTCATTCTGTCTGTCACCAGCATCATGCCTGAGCCCACGTACTTTGGGCTGATTCCACCGCCTCCAACGGTTAAGTCAATGTAACGTGGAGCACTGCGTGGGTGTGGCTGTCATTGTTCAGGTGGGCCTGCTGGTGGAAGGAACCCTAACCCAAAGACCTGTGTTTATTTCAAGGGGGACTGTGAGGTGTTTTAATGGTTATTGAGTTGATTCAACCTCCAGGCCACGCCGCATCCGCCCCAAACTAACTTTTCAGCATTTCATCTTGTGGCCAAATCTGGCACAGCACAAAACATTGCATTAAATATGTAGCAAAAATACTCTAAACATATAATATTTTTGCTAGAATGAGGTAACATTATGGTGATTGAGCCTATGGCCCACTTAAGAAAGCCCCTGCAGTATTATGAATGTTTCAAACTGGGTGACTGTAGGCTCATTCCCTCGATGCATTCAAATCCCCAGCGGCGCACCGTGGGTGATGCGTTATCCTTCCCCCAGAGAGGATATGGCAGAGCTACCGCCACAGACTCGCTCTTCAACTCACCTGTGTGTGTGTGTAGCGCCGGACGTACTGTATTTCTTTCGGCATAGATGCCCACCGAACGAAAACTGAGATATTCGGAAATTGCCACTTGAAGGTGCTCTATTTGACATGTATCACATTCAGACTACATTCCCAAGCATCAGTTAGCTCCGTCATCCCACACTCTCCCACCCCGGGGGGTGGGAGAGTGTGGGATGACGGAGCCCGACGGTTAGTTGAGTTGTGGTGTTAAGTTGCTCTCCTGTGGTCTAAGACGGTCTTCTGTGGGCAGATGGCAGGGGCCTATCGGCTCGGCCTCATGCTTTATTCATCACCAGCGAACTCCTCGCAGGGCTTGACAACTCCTTGTTTTGTCGATTGTTTGATTGTTGTTGTTTCTATTGTCTGTCCTCCCCTCGCCCCCCCCCGCCCCCCCTGATTGGATCCGTCCACCACAGAGTCCTGAGCCTGGTCAATTTTAAATGTATCTGTATCTGATTGCTCCGGTAGGCCTTTGGCCCTGCTCCTGCTTGCTGTCCCCTCCTTCTTTTAAGGTCATCGTTGTGTGTTTTTAGCCCGTCCTTTCGTCCAATCAAGGCGGTGTACCAAGTGAAACGTGTGTTTGTTTCTATTGCAGACCTGTCCGTATTGGCTCATCAGGACACGTCCTGGTGGGTGTCTCTGCTCATATCTGGTTGCTGGGTTCTGCTTGCTGACTGTGTGTGTTTCTCTCCTCAGTTCTTCAGGAAGGACCAGGGTGACTTCTTTGTCGGCTGCTTGTTCCTCACAGAGCTCAGCACACCCTTCGTCTCTATGGGAAAAATACTTATTCAGGTGAGTTGGAGTGAGCGAGCCAACGGAGCCGATGACACACATGCAGGTCCAACAGGCTGCTGGGTACAGTCATCAGGCCATTGGCACCTGCACAATAGGAATACTTGAGACAAACGACAGTTACTGGGCTATCCAGTTTATGCCATCGTGCAAACCTGCTAATGTTTTGAGTTAGCCAATTCCAGTAATTCAAAGGACAGACATACTATAATACGCATCCGTTGAGGGGTATTTGAGTCTATTCAACATGACTAATGGATGAATACATTTTATATTATTTATTTATTTAAAAAAATGTATTTGGCATTGACACTACAAATTTTGTCCCTTTACTGACACCTCTATCATTCAGCGTGCAAATGTTGTTTGGCAGGTACACAAAATAAAACTCATTAGTCAGCAGCACTTGGAAGTCACTATTGAGACTAGAGACAACGGACACAATTTTAACGCTCTAAACTAGGAATGTTTGTCTGCAGCCATCTGTTCGATCAGAAGCCCTAAAAAATGGGTGGGAGAAATGGCATAGTCATCATCATTGAACATCCTGGGAGAAACAGTGGGTTTGATTTATTTTCTGGAAGTGTTTTCTAACTTAAATATCGGATCCCCTCCCAACCCCTCTACACACTGCCCCCCCCCCCCTCACAGCTGAGTCTCCAGGACTGCCGGCTGCACAAGGCCAACGGCGGCATGGTGCTGCTCACCTTCTTTGCGTGCCGCATCGCCCTCTTCCCGTACATGTACTGGATGTACGGCCGCCACTACGGCATCCCCCTCTACGGCGTGCCCTTCCACCTGTCGCTGGCCGCCAACCTGGGCAACTCCTGCATCCTGGCGCCGCAGGTGTACTGGTTCGTGCTGCTCTGCCGCAAGGGCTTCCGCCTGTACCAGCGCAGCCGCTGCAGGGGTGACGCGCCCGCCCCCGCCCGGGCCGCCGCCGCCGCCACCGCCGCCGCCGTCACGGACAACACCAAAGGCGAGTGACGCGGGCGCGCGATGGGGGGGGGGGGAGGCGGCCTTCCGCTGATGATGCCGCTGCCACCTCGAACCGCCCCGCCCCGCCCACCCGACCCTCTCCCTCGAACCTCCCCCTCCCCCTACTACCCCCTCCTCAACCACCACCACCACCACCACCGCCGCCGCCGCCCGCCTGCCGCCGTCGCTGCTACTCCTACCGGGCGTACGTGTCAAGAAGCTAACGCTACCCCCCCAGTCACCCCCTTCACCGGTCCACCTCCTTTCCCGCCGCCCATCGGGTGTTGTCGGCCGTCTCGCTGCCGACGGCCGTGGTTTGGTTCCAGGGACGTTAGGACGGCGCACTCGCATCCGTAACTCTCCCCCCCTCCCTCCCTCGGCCCCCCTCCTGAAAACACACACATTACTCCCCCCCCCTTCCCCCCAACCGCCTCACTCTGCCGCCTGCCGCCCGGGGCAGAGTGCTCCTCCATCCATCCCGACGCACGGGGTGAACTCAGCTTCGGCCTCTGGGGTTTGTTTCTTTACTTTGTTTTGGGGTTGGTTTTCTTCGTTTGTCCCCCCCCCCCCGACCCGTGGAATCACTGGACGTGATCTGGTTTCCAGTGCTCCCCGTCTCCCTCCACTGCGCTGGACCTATGGGTCAGAGGTCACCTCAACCCTAACGGCTTCCGGCAGGACTAAAACACTGGGCGAGTGAGGACGACGAAAGGCGTTCGGCCTCTTCGTCGTCGATATCTGTTCTGTACCTCGAAACTCATCGATTATCATCTCCTGTTGCCGGGAAGAAAGACTGTATCTCTTTCTCCTCTCTCTCTCTCTATCGACCTCTATCTCTTTTATCACTCCACCATTCTGTGTGCGCAGACTCCGGTCCTTTACGAAGACCCGCTGCGGTGCGGGACGCGCCTGAAACAGGTTTATTTATCTCCCTTATGCTTAGGTTTATCGGGTCTTATGAAGTGTAAAATATGCGACGATTTCCACATGGACCGCCCCGCCCGCCTCCCCCTTCCCCTCGAACCCCTCTCCAAAGCAGCTCTGTTCCCCTGGTTCATCAACACTGGTGGTGAAGACCGCAGCCGTGTCGGTACCAGCGTCGCACCAGTCGGGTTTCAAGTGACACACACACAAACAGAAAACCTGACCACCTCCAGAGGAGTGGAGTGGTCACCTGAGCCACCTGTGAGAGAGATGACACCCGCCCGCGTGCGGTTAAACACGTTATTTATCCGTTTGATTGTCTTTTAGCCTTTCCACCTCCTCCTCGCTCCCCAACGCGCTCCCCTTATCAGATATCGTCATAGCAACAACGCGCTAACAGCCGTTTGGTCTTTGTTTTCCGTTTTATCTGTAACATTGATCCAACACAAAGGCCACTACAGACCACATGCGCTGCAGTAACCCCAGAGAGGCAGTCTAGTCCCCACGCTGTAGGGGAACCCAGGCGGAGTTTGGGGGGGGGGGGGGGGGTTACCTGAAGTCAGCTTGACCGGGTCAGACCTGCCTGTCGGACCACCCCACCTGGTGGGATGTGCTTACGGGGGGGGTTACGCAGCGTGGGCGACCGGGTGGGGGTCGGAGGGAGGGCCGCGTACATGCCCTGCTGTGGGTGTCCCTTTAAGGTCACATAGTAAAGTGCCTGGTCTTACTCAGGGCAACAGACAAGAGCAATAATGCTGATCACCAGTGGCAATCACACTCATCACTAACGCACACGGAGAGGACTAGCCCGGGGAGAGTGGTACGGCGCAGGGGCACACAAAGGCAGGATTGATGTGAAGCGATTTTATCTATTCTTGGTTTGATTTCGGTTTTTATTTGAACCCACAGATGTCCCATGGCTTTTTTTTTTTATTTCATTGCGCGGACTGAGTGGCAAGTTGATCTGGTTGATGTGGATTATCTTAAGTGGTCGCGGGGTCCCGGCATATCGCACTGTACATACCTGATCACGACAATTTTTTAGAAACACTATGGATATATATATACATGTTCTAAATCTTTATATGTATTATTCTTATTCTTATTATTAAAGATGGCAAAAAAAAGCTCAATTCCATTAGCTCTCAACACAAGACCGCATAAGTAACATAGCTGCAACACATTTTAATCCCGTATGACTACTAGGAGAGCAGCTTTTGGGGACGACGTCTTTTTATCATACACTGAACATTTTATTAACCATGAATTCATGTTGTTTTAGGATCCACGTGAATTAATCTGTTACATTAACTTTTGTTTTAATTTTGTTGAATCGATGGAACACTGGAACCGTAGGGCGGCTCTCTGAACCCCTCAGAGTCGACGCGCGGACTCTTGAGTCGCGCGTCGTGCTTTACTCCTTTCTCGTCAAGGCCCAGCACACGTTATCTATGCAAGGAGGTCCTAGCCATGCCTTTTTACACTGCTTCAATGTCCGATGATATAAAGAAAGGTTAGGCTTATGGGTTATTTATGTCGTTCATGTAGGGGCTGCTGACATTTTTTTTATTTTTTACATTACCCGGGTATTCTTTCGCACTTTTGCTCGTAGATTGTGGAGTGTCTGCGTGGAATAGTCCCCGCTCGGGGACTCTCCACTCCCTGTTGCGTGAGGCAGAGTGGTTTCTTTCGGTCTACTTATCCATACACATGAATATCGATAATGTGACTATAGAATATATTTTTTCTTTTAGCATTAAGTGCTCTCTGTGAGTGGAAAGTCGGCCGTATTTGGCAACGGGGGGGTCAGCTGAGCGGACGGTCCACTGGGCCAGGGCGGGCTGGTGCACGACCGTAACATGAATCAATCCACTGTAATGGAGCCTTTTAGGACGAGGGGGTGGGGGGGGGGGGGGGGGGGGACATGACATTAACGTGTCGAAGCTATACATTGATATTGGTGAGCAGCTGATATCCAGCATTCATATCACCTCATCTGTATTATTATTATGACTTTTGTTCTGAATATCAATCTTATTATTATATTCTCCACATATCAGCCCACACTGCTTTAGTGTTTCTTTGGCTGGACGTGATTCTTTGCGGATTATCTTTCTCAAGCTAACCAGTGCACGTGTGGGCAAAGTGCACGTGGCGAAGGCAGCCAGTGGCCCGCCATGCTCGTCTTTTGAGACGAAGCGAGACGGCTGGCTGCTAACACACCGGCCGCGGCGGGGTGGTTAGAGAAGTGGGCAGGAAGCAGCAGGTGGATGTGACAGGGGTCTTTGTTGTTTTGTGTGTGGGGGTGGGGGGGGGGGGGGGGGTGGATGGGTGGATGGTGGTGGTGGTGGTCGGCTCCGTGTCTGAACATGTGTCAGCCAGTGTTTGGCCCCGTAAGCTCCCATTCACGGCGTCCCTCCCTCCCGTCGTATCTCGCTGTCGCTCCACGTCTCTCCATCTCATCAGGCCACTCCTATGCACTTCCCATGACCCACCACCCCCCTCTGGCCATTGTCATGTCTGCATTGTTGAGTCTTATCGCACAACCTCAACACACACGCACAAACCACAACGTGCACATCAATCACCTCACCATGAAGGATGGCTCGCTTTCCTTTCTGCTTCCTTTATGGGGGAAGGGGGGGGACTGCAGGGTGGTGATACGGGCCGCAGTACCCCTGGCCTGCCGAGGATCTGAGCCGTCTGATAGGTTCCCTCGTCTCTAGGGGCAGAGCTTTGAGTTTCTCTCACCTTCCATGCAAGACACACACACACACACACACACACACACACACACACACACACACACACACACACACACACACACACACACACACACACACACACACACACACACACACACACACACACACACACACGCATACATACTGATAGACAAGCACATATGTGAAAACACACATGTGTACAGACAGACAGACAGACATGTACGTTCACACACACACAAACACATACAGGCAAGTAGTTCTCCACTCATTTGACCAATAGACGGCCATTGAGCTTTTCATTCTATGAGTTGGTTTGTGATTTATTTCAGTTTTTGTTTTTTAGCGAAGATGTAGCTATTTTTGACTTTGGTATGACAGGGGCTATGACAGTGGTCCTACTATACACTCCACTGCGGTCACTGCTGTTATCCAGGGTTGAACTGTCAGCCCATCGTTGTTCCTGTGAGGCACAGGTGCTCGGAGTGGACCATCCCAGTGAATTGTTTTTAATCGCTTTTAATGTGAACATCGCCACCATACCTAACATAAAACCATGAGCCTCAGAATCTCACTAAGCTTAGCAAAGGTCAAAAAAAAAGATACGCACATGGTAGCTGCACGTATGCTAATAGCTTTTCATTTTTATTTATTTACTTCTGCTCTTAGTTCAGAATGATGATCAATATGAGATATATTACAAGTCTTGCCCTCAGCCTCCCAGGAGGTGAGCCTGTTCTGCTCAGGGTCTGCTGAAGATGCTAACATATGTCGTTACTACTTGGAGGTTAACTCTAAGACTAAAACTGTGACATTTTAGGAAACTTGATGATTCTGAATTTGATGATATCTGGAATGTGTACTTCCCTGTCTATACTGTTGAAATAATGATCTCTTTCCTTACACTTAGCTTGTTGGTACAGCTCATATTGAAGTTTAACCAAAGGTCAGAATCAAACTGCAGAGACGGTGGAGCTGAGGTCTTTCTGGGGTCGCTGCACTTTGATGTTTCGTTTTTGGTCAATCTTTTGTGTAACTTCTATAGCTTGGTTGTTAGACCAAAGAATATCAGGCACCTTAGTGGACTAAAGCCGTAATAATTGTAGCAACGTGAGCAGAACTTTTTGAGTGGGTTTTACCTTGAACGTGACAGACTCTCACGAGTAAGACCATTCCAGAACACACAGAGATTCTCTCCATCTGGTCGTATGCCCCCCCCCCCCCCCCCCGGTTTTCTCTCGTGGATGCATTCTCCTCCTCACTGACTGCAGAGGAGATGACTCATGCCTTTACCCATCAGCCACCTTGGTATACTACCCCCACAACCCCTCCCTCCACCTGCTATACATCGCCTATACATGCAAACCTGGTGACGAGGAGACACGCGTCCTGTGGTGCTCTGACCCCCACTCTCCCCCAACACAACCATCCGAATGCGAGAGATGCCATCTTTCACCACATCTCATTTGAACCCCATGAGCAGTGCATAGTTCATACATAGATAACCCCCCACCTCAAGTCTCTTTGCCATGCTTCCTCCTCAAGTGTCCAATCAGGATGCAACTCTGTGGGCGGCGTGTTAAATCTAGAGACTGTCCGATCTCGGGTGAAACAACCAGTATGTGTCTGTCGATTTTGTTGAATGTTTCTTTTCTTTGGTTTGTTTCTGTTGGGTTTTTTGTTTGTTTTGTTTTGTTTTTCCCCCATTCCCTCAAGTGTTTTAATACGCTGAGATAAAATGCAAAATAAACATAATAACGATAAAATAATGATAACTGAATGCATGTCCCCCACCCCCCCTCCTGTGTATCCATGACCCCGTCGCCTCTCCCCGAAGAAACGTGGTGACTTATCTATTATTCCCCCAAAGAGGTTGTCCAACCTAATACACGCTTGCATGGAAAGTACATTTTAAGAAACGCATTAACAACCCAAGCCGAGGGAACACTAAAGATAATCTCACAGTGAGTGTCAGAGGGCTCGACTCTGGTCTCCAACGACAACGGGTCTGGAACCAGAATAAGCCGGAGTGTACAGCGCTCGCCACGACGACTCCAGGCGTGCACAGAGCTAGACGACTAGAAGATGTACCCCCTGACTTCCCCCCCCCCCCCTCACCCACCCCCCGGAATATAGTTGAGCCTACATATTTGGTGCAGATGACAAGAGTTTGAGAATAGATATAGATGCTACTGCAATACATGAGAAAGAAAAAAAAAAGGCTGTTGTGAAGACACTATTTTTGTCTACATATCATTTTTCATTTTGAAGTGATTGTCCTATCTGTAAAAATGCAGGTTGATTGCAAAGATTGATTTTAAACTCTGGACAGAGAACCTATAACATGGTATCCAGTGCCTTGTGAAAAATCTCTTTGTGGTGACCCGATCATGTTTAAAAAAGGAAAAGAATAAAAATGATAGAAAAACCGGTTAAAACAGGTCAAAGTGTTTACAGGTTGCTGTTGTTTTTTTTTTCGATTTTAAATCCTAAGGCATTATCATATCCTGTATCATTCACCATGTTTTAGCTATGCATGGCAAAATGCCACTGTAAGGTCAACAGTGGTGAACAGCTCACACCAGTTCTTCAAGAAACCCCTGCTAGCATTTTACATTTTTGGCAAAAAATCATAAGCTTTTAATCTTCTTAGTTTAATCCATTACGAGAAAGTCCACCTGAGAATATAACTTTAAACTTGTCAGCAGAGATGATTAAATATTGTACTATTACTGATAAAAAAGATACAGATCCTTTTTATATTATATTAAGGTGTAATTTGAGCATGTTAAAGCTGCACTAGGATAGTGGAGGAAAACTAACGCCTCGATCAACTGCTGTCAGACCTTAGTGGCTGATTGGCCACTCCCATGCACAATTTGGTTTGATTGGTTTACTGCTTGAACGGACAACATGTCCTCAAGAGCCTGGATTTGTCAATTCTTCAGGGGGAGGCGGGAATTCTTCTAAAAAGCAAACGTCTGGTGACATGATAACAAGTTTTTCCTGTTTTATTTTCACAAATAAAAAAGAACCCATGTAAAGGGGTCCAAACTACCTGGTGTAGCTTTAAGTATGTTATCGTCCCCATGGTTTTTAAAAAATAATGAGCGTAATATGATGGATCTTTCCCCCTGAATGCACATCTGAACATTTGGTGGTGAACCCCTTGACTGCTTTACTGTTTATTTGTTTAGTTTGCAGTGCTACCATTATTGAGACGAGGTTTGTGTCTCGACGGTTTGCTGTACGTTTCCTCCCCTTGACATGTCCCAACACCACGGGAGTCGACGACATAACTGCAGCCTATACTCACAACCGCCAATGCTACCTGCACCCTCTAACCTCCCTCCCCCCTCCTTTCCCCTCCCACCTTATTTTTGATAACCTTCTGATTTTTCATAGGTATATTTATATATCAGATTTGATATATACGTATATACGTTTATCTATTTTCTTTCTCTCTCTCTTTTTTTTTTTTAGCATGACCCTTTTTTGAGGAAATTTCCTATCTGAAAAAGACTGGGCTCTTATTTTTACAAAAGAGGCATTCATTGAGAGGTAATGATTAATTTAGTCATTGCAAGAAAAAAAAGTGAATTCTGAGCACCCCTTCAAGATAAATAAATTGATTTAATAGTCTTTGGAATTTGTCTTTTATTTTATTTCGTTTTTGTCACATTAATTCGCTCATGTCTATGGTTCATTATGGGACTTTTATTGAAAGCACCTCACTAACAGGAAGTCGAGAGCAATAGGTTAGGCCATCTCCGTGAACAGCAGATGGCAGTATTGACACTTTTTTGAGGTGGCGCGACTCTAAAATTGTTACATAAATGCAGACGAATGTTTAAACCATTAATTCTCTATTGTTTCTATTAAATAATTTTCAAACATTATTTCATTTACAATTACCGACAAGCGTTCTAAAAAACAAACCTGCTAAAACAATTCCAGACTGCCGGAGCTGTTTGTTTATTAATATCAAGAACAACCTTATCATTTTAGTAAAAAGGCTAGTGGACCCCAACGAAAATAATAATTCTGCTCACACCGTTTATTTATTAGAAGAAGATACCTTTCTCCTTTTATCACAGGACATGCCTGAACAAATATAATAGATTGTGATCATTTCATAAAAACAAATCACTGTGCTATGTAAGTAATAACCGGTGTTGTTTTGTTTCTGACTATCACAAGGTGGCCCAAACAAGCTTATTTTGGTTCAAGTCTGGTGAGTGTGAGACGTGCCAACATTCGGGAGCTGCACTGTGTGTGTGTGTGTGTGTGTGTGTGTGTGTGTGTGTGTGTGTGTGTGTGTGTGTGTGTGTGTGTGTGTGTGTGTGTGTGTGTGTGTGTGTGTGTGTGTGTGTGTGTGCATGCGTGGAGATGGTGAAATACGGGAATATACAACTAGTCTGTGATACGTGCTATTCTGCAACCTGAGTCAGATCTACCATCTCTCTCTTTGCCTCTTTCTCTCTCCCTCTCTGCCTCTCCCTCTCTCTGTTTTTCTCCCACTGTCTCACAGATATAAAAATACTCCTATATCCGCCCCACGCATGCACACAGCGCCATGGGCACCGTTTTTTCCTCACGCACTACTACTGTAACATTACCGCGGTCGTCATACCATCGCCAACTACTGTTACGCCATCAACCAGAGACGCTCACGGCGCCTCCTCTTTCCAATAACCCCCATACCACCACCCCTGCCTTTCCCAACCCCGGGGTGAACCTGTTGCCCTCATATGTGTCGAGGGACGGCCCACAGAAAGAGCATACGGTATCACACCCACAGCGGACATGAGAGAATAAGACGGGGTCCATTCCACTCGACCAGAAAGGACCTCTACAGCCCTTTAGCAGGTCAGTAGTGTTGTTTGATGTTCCTACTCCTTGCATGTAAGAGTGACCTGATAGTGTTGGAGATGGAATGTCTGCCCCCCCCACACGCACACCCCAGTCTGAGATATCATTATGCGTATCCTTTTTTTTCCATGGTGTATAAATAACTGCTATTGCTCATACTACATGAACGGTTGTGTGTGTGTGTGTGTGTTCTGTGTGTGTGCATGCGTGCTTGGATGTGTGTGAGATTGAGAGACGGATGGGATTTGAATGAGCTGACAGGGATCTATGTACAGCCTTCCCCCCCCCAAACACACACACACACACACACACAGACACACACACACACACACACACACACACACACACACACACACACACACACACACACACACACACACACACACACACACACACACACACACACACACACACAAACAGACACACCCACACCCCAAACACCCCACTAAGCAGTCTCTGCTGCTCTGTAGGGAAACTGTTATAAACTGCCATCAACTACCATAAACTGCCATAACCCCTCAACGCCAATTCCCCCGCCCCTGCCCACACACCCCCCTAACCCAGAGCCGACCCCCCTTAACTCAGAGCCGACACACATGGGAGGGGTCCCGTGTGATCAAGACGAACGTTGTGGAGGGCCGAGAGAAAGAGAGAGAGAGAGAGAGAGAGAGAGAGAGAGAGAGAGAGAGAGAGAGAGGAGAGAGAGAGAGAGAGAGAGAGAGAGAGAGAGAGAGAGAGAGAGAGAGAGAGAGAGAGAGAGAGAGAATGTGTGTCAGATGAGATAGCCCTCCCCTAGCCAGTGATAAGAAGAGGGTGCCGGAGGGGACACAACTCACAGACCGAGTGCTCCAAACATCCTTCCCCTTCAGGACTACGTTCACCATCATCACTGTCACTCATTGGTTTTCCTCCAGCGTTAGGAGCTACTCCCGCTACGACATGGAGCCCACTCCAGGCCCGGCGGCCCCCGAGGGGATCTCGGTGGGCCCTGGGCCCCGAGGTGGCAGCGGCCGAGGCGCCACCGCCTACTCCTCGCGGGGACACAGGAGGGGTCCGGGAGACGGTAGGGCGGTTCAAGGCCTCCGTGCAGGCGGCGGTGGAGGAGGTGCGAGGAGAGGTGCGGACCCTGGAGGCCCGTCTGGACCACCGGCTGGAGGAGGTGTGCAGGAGCTGCAGCGGCCTGGCCGAGGCGGTGTCCAGTCTCACGGAGGACAACCGCCGGCTCCAGGCCCAGCTGGACTCCCTGGCCGCCCTGGTTCAGGGGCTGACCGGGGCTGGGGTGAAGGGCCTGACCGGGGATCAGGGGCCGACCAGAGCCGGGCTTCAAGGGCTGACCGGGGCCAGGGTTCAGGGGCCGACCGCGGCCGAGGTCCCGGAGCAGGTCCAGAACGGTCCCCTGGAGGTGGCGGTGGCTGAGGCGTGTGTGGCCAAGGAGTACGGACATGAACCTTGCCAGCCGCAGGTGCAGCGGGAGGGTTTGAACGGGTCAGAGGCGATTGGCTGGAGCCCTGTGGCTCCGGCCGAGACCAACGCACCAGCTCCCTGGAGGTCTAGAAGACAGGCTCACGTAAGTACCCGTGTGTTTCTATTTCGTAATGGACCATGAGAGAACTTTTCCGTCTCTAAACTTTATGACAGTCTAACCCCAGTCAAGCCCCTCTATGGTTTTGAGTAAAGTTGAGTTTGTGTGTGTGTGTGTGTGTGTGTGTGTGTGTGTGTGTGTGTGTGTGTGTGTGTGTGTGTGTGTGTGTGTGTGTGTGTGTGTGTGTGTGTGTGTGTGTGTGTGTGTGTGTGTGTGTGTGTGTGTGTGTGTGTGTGTGTGTGTGTGTTTATGTGTTGCATCTTTGGCATTCAGACAAGAATCAACGAATATTGAATATTTCAGATATTTTAGAAAGAAAACGTTGTTCTGATTGATTATTACTTTTAAGGATGTAAAAGGTAGTACGGCGAGCTTGGAGTCCAGGATTGCTTAGGCAAGCGGGTCATTCTGTTAGCTCCCAGACAGAACCAGGAGAGTAGCCTTTCCTTAGCCACTAATGAAGTGGTGACGCATTACCTCAGTGTGAAGACAGATGACGTGTCCGAGAGACGTCTTGTAAACTACACCTTCCGTTGTATACCGTGCAATATTCCCTCATTTCGACTGCACCGTATAACGTTTACCCTACTGTTTAGGTGTACTGTATACTTTTCACCAGGTTCTGCTGGGTATATTAACTGTATGCTGTACTGTTTACTATATATAGTAATATCCTTAACTGCCATATTATAAAGGCAACACTTTAGAGAGACTTTAATTCTTTTTCAAAATAAATTATGTTTTAATTGTTCCTATTAGCGTCCTGGATAAGAACAATGTGTAAAGGTTTTCTTTCCCTTCATATAATATCCTATACAATCCTATTTTATGATATTGATGCTATGACACAGTCTTTCTCGTTTGCAATGCAATGCTGCCCTCTATGTTAAAACTATTTTCACTATTTTCACAAATCTTTGCCATGTCTAGAAAGTAGGTTCAGTTTACCTTCCCCTCGGTCCCCATGACAACATCCGGACTACTTACAACTGTATTTAGCCATTCAAAGTACAGAATGAAGGATTCAACTAGTAATACAATGAGATTTAGAATTGGTTGTGTTTCATCATAAATTCTATTTTTGTACGAATATCACCAGTTTAAAACCCCTTGGCTTGGCTTATTCGCAACACGAGCCTACTCCCTCCCTGTTTCTCCCTGCCTGTGACCCCAATTTACATCAGCAGGGCCTCAAAAGGGCACATTTATTTTTGGTGCGTGGCGTTTTGGACTTTTGAGACTGAACGGCCGATCCTGAGGGGGTTGGGGCGGGGGGATATATTCCACTGATTCAGACATTCAATCATGGGAGCCTTACACACTGCATGGCTGTGTGTAAGTGCATGCGCGCGTGCATGTTTGTGAGAGGGTCAAAGAGGAAGCATACATTTAGATTTTTTGTTTATATGTTTCTCCCACTCCCATGTCTTTAACTAACTTTACTTGGGATCCCAGTGTTTGTTTTGGTAAATGTCTCTATTATTAACTCTTGTCATGTCATGCCTTTCAAGAGGTTTGTGATAAACTGCACAGGCCTCCTGCCTCAACTGATACTGTAGAATTTACCTTCCGCGATGCCAGTATTGTCACCTTCATAGGGACCATAGGAACGTGTCAGAACACCCACTGGATGCAAATCATGGAGGTTAATAACCTCCACTTGTGGGAGCAAGCTAAATATTGTATCAGTCCTCCTTATGTGCATCATTATAACGTAATGGAGATCCAAGATCACTCCTCAAGAACCACTTACGGTCTTCTAGAATACCCTGGGCTCTGCTCTAGAGAATGACGTATCCTTAAGGGAAGCATGCCTTCTTGGCAAACTGTCTTGGGAGTCCCAGTGGAAACTTGGAACCCTCAATGTGTGACCATGTTACAATCCCCCACCAGGCCTGCCCTGAACCCCCCACCACCCCATCACTCACCCCCTTCTGAGGACCAGCTGTTGCCCCAGAGGAACATACACCCCGCTAGGCATTCCGCTCCCCTGAAGTCACCTGGCCACTTCCTCCCCTCAAGGCTCCTTTGGAGACGAGGCATGACACTTTTCGCACGACCCGGGCTTTCACAACACTATTCAATCCGTCGATTCTTGTCTGAATGCCAAAGATGCAACACACAAAAACACTCAACACACACACATGTTTCCGAGAAATTGACTCAAAGCTACGGAGGGGCTTGAGTGGGGTAAGCCTGTCATAAAGTTTAGCGACAGAAAAAGTTTGCAGATCATTACAGAGCTAATCCCAGATCGCGCAACCTGAACTGGGAGGTGATAGCTTGACTGGTTTGCTGCCAATCTTTATTACCAAGGTGCCTAAGTACTTTGTTTCTCGGGGGAAGCTATCGGTCAGTTGGGGGGCGGGGGGTGGGGGGGTGGTGGTCCTTTTGACAGACAAAGCCCACTGGGATATAATTAGATCTTTGTTTAGACCACTCAAGCAAACTCTCCAAATTTCCTAAGCTTTTTTTTTAGAGAACGAGAGAGAGAGGGATTGAAGGGAGGACATTGGGCTATTTTGGGACGCAAGAGGCGTGGAATGGAGCGTTACACAATTTAAAATAGATGGGTTTGTTGACAACACCTGTCAATGACAGACGGAGCATCAGGGGCTGTAGACAGCTGGAGTGAAACACATGAGGATTGGTCTAGGCATAAGGACAAAGGATTACCAGGACAACTGTGCATGCCGTAACAAAGATTATCCCTTTGTTTAAATACACGTCCTGGAAATAAAAAGGGAACATAAAAAAGAGTGCAAGAGTTCAACAGGTTTTGGTTTTATATGTGTATTGCATATCCATATGTCTGATGTGACTGCAACATTATGACGTTTATTGATCTATTCATGAGATTCTCTTTTTGTGCTGAATAGGATTCTCATGCAAACTTGGAAAGCGATGGAGCTCAGATAAGTTATGCTGTCTCATCTGTCAACGGCCAGCGCAGAGAACAAGGTACAAGGGCACCCCACCACAACAAATACCGTACTGATACCTCAACTTGAATACCTCAAACCTTTTCCTCTTCCATTGACTTGCAGAGTTACAGTAGCCTAGCTCCTGTTCATGTGAGGGGGATACACTTGTAATTACTTTCCAAAGAATTCCAATACTCACGTGAATCTTGGTGAAACAGCAATTTACATATATCTCATTGTATCCCTTCAACTCCAACCCTCCCCATGTTCTTACCTTCACGTTTCAATATGTTCAGAGATGGCCTGGAAGACGACTGAGGACTGCTCCTCAAGGGACTCTCTCCAGTCCAGCAGCGAGTCATCCACACTATATTCTGTTCAGTGTCCCCAAGGTCAGTCAGGTATGCCTGTTGGTGGGGCAATTATACTTTTTCAATGTCGATGTGGTCTTGAATTGTCTTAACTGCACTATTTAAGTTTTTCCATTAGCGATGACTAGAGTGACTAGTCTAGAGTGTTAGATACAGTTATAGCTATTTCTACCTGCCGTTGGGGAAGGGGTCAAAGGTAAAAATGTACGAGTTGATGGGTGTTTGTCAAGATTGTTTATCAAATGCCCTACTAATTCAGTGCATGCTTGTCTCAAAATGGCTGAAGCGTGATATGTCAGTGGGGTCAAGTCAGGGACCAAGTTATCTTTGTTCCTCATCCGAAAGCCCCAGCCTTGCACCGCGTTAGGCCAGTTGGTGGAGTCCACGTGGAAAGGACACGTATGATAGGTATTCATGGATTAAAAACAGTTGGAAACCATGATCCTCCATTGGCCTTTTGATGCAGCCGTTAAGGTTAGGGGTTTATGTGGCTCCGGCTGCAGGATCAGACGAGGAATAGTTGTTACCTAACAACAAGTACAAAGTTAAAAATGGTTATGTTTAGCTATTAGGGTTTTAATGAAAACGTGAAGGTATAAAGAAATACATTGTTTTTATTAGATAGTAGTGATGGGGTGTTAAGTTTAAATATGAAGTGAGAAATTGTCTAAGTATTTAAGTTATTGATGAGTAAGTTTAGCTATAAAGTAAGAGCCTGTTTTGGGTAGGTGTTAGGTTGATGCAACATTTGTTATATTAATTCATATATTTACCCGAATCCTCTTGGGGAGAGAACGTAATGCATCTCTCCACCCCTTATTCGACACAAAGGCATTCATTACAAGAGAACACAATAGTACTGTGTTTGTTTCTGTATTTCCAGGAAGCGAAGGTGTTCCACTCAGGGAAGCCAATACTGTCAACGCGGATCAGGGGAATTGGATGCCTCTTTCCCAAACTTCAACTTGTCCTCCCCTGAATAGTTGTTTGACTCCAAGTGTAACTCCCCGCGGTCCAGCCTCTGAGCAAACTGCTCTCCAAAGCTCACCAACCCTACCTGCAGGTTGTCTATCATTACCAATACAAACACAGTGACGTTTATGAAGAACATATAGCCTCAGTCCGTATGCATTCCATTCACCATTCACAGATTATCCAATCACATTTCCTAAATCTGTCGATCAGTTTTTGTGTTGTTTGTCACCTTGCGATGTAAATGCCGGATGAAAAATATGTAAGATGGACTTCTGAGTTTGAAATTCCAAATGGATGTTTGCGGTATGTCTGACAATCTGCTGTTTCCACCCTGTAGCTAAGCCTCTCTCTAAATGAAAGAAGCATTAGTCGCTATGTGAGGTTTTCCTACTAAGTGCTTCAAGTGGTTTCAGCGGCTAGTGCTAATGCTGTATATGAAGCCCATCTTTTATTGATATTTAAACACAATGTATTATTCCTATTAAGCTATTACTCCTCTCTTACTTTGTATTCCGGTATCAAATGTAAACGCTCACCACTGCCTTCTATACAAAAGTAGCCTACAAATGTCAAGTTTGTCATATTTTAATGAATGTCACTGGTGTGTGACATCATGTGTTCATTTTACAGTAGGCCTACATGTGTCTTCTGAGCTCCCGACTCAAGCATATCTCCCCCTTAGTGCGTCAACCAAACCCAGCTCAGAGTTCACATCACCAGGCTCAATCGGTTAGTCTTTAGAAAAACAAATATTTGGAAGTGATAATTGTGAGATCGTTTTTCGTGGGATTTTTTGTCTTCTTAAAATACAAAAACAATGATGTTCCTTTAAAATTATTAAAATGACCATCCCCACTGTGTGTCTTGTCTTTTTTCGTCTCTTTCTGTTCATCCAGACGACACTGAGCCAAAGCCCCATCTACCTGTTTCAGCCATGCTATCCAGGCCTAATCCCGAGCCTCAGATAGCCGCCAGCCCGCTTCAGTCCCCGGCGCCGCAACCTAAAACCCCAGGGCTTTTGGTCACTGAGGGAACTTCAGAGAGGCCAGTGGAGTATGCTTTTAGACGAGGTGAGTGGACCGCTATACTGTGACTCAGACTGGCTGGACTGGACTGTTGTCAAAGGGAACATCATCGACACCTCAGAGATGCTACAGTAAATACAGAGAGAGCAAGACATTATATGGGTAAAGAGGTGAAGGGCAGTGGAGCTGGTCAGATGGGTGTGTGTCTGTGTGTGTGTGTGTGTGTGTGTGTGTGTGTGTGTGTGTGTGTGTGTGTGTGTGTGTGTGTGTGTGTGTGTGTGTGTGTGTGTGTGTGTGTGTGTGTGTGTGTGTGTGTGTGTGTGTGTGTGTGTGTGTGTGTGTGTGTGTGTTGTGCGACGTGTGTTTTCACCCACGTCGATTACATTTTGTTGCTGGTTGGAAAACT
The DNA here is from genome assembly GCA_900291075.1 of Melanogrammus aeglefinus. Taxonomy (NCBI): domain Eukaryota; kingdom Metazoa; phylum Chordata; class Actinopteri; order Gadiformes; family Gadidae; genus Melanogrammus; species Melanogrammus aeglefinus. Next base: position 415,276 of record OLKM01000095.1, read on the forward strand.
GTCTGCTTATCTTAACATATTGTCAAGATATTAAATTGATTACATTAACTATTACATTCAACTGAATTTAATTACTTTGACAGGCGTAGCTGAAATTAAGATGCCAAGTCCCCCGGTTGGCCAGGAGAGGGCAGCACATCTCCCTGTCACAGCAGCCTCCAAACCCTGTCCTGATTCTCCCTCCTCAGCATCCGCGACCAACCATTCGCTTCCAGAACCTCTTGCAGCCAAGCTGAGCGATTATCATTTCAAGCGTGGTAATTTGAAGGCCAACCTTTTTTTAAATTACTTCCAAACGTATTTAATAATTCAATTTGAGCTGAGCAGCGTAATAACGGGACTATATATGAGCCATGTATTTTGTATTTACTTTCCTTAATGTCTTTGTGTGTCAGATGTCACTGAATCTAAGTCCACCACTGCCATTGCTACTACTGTGACCAAAGCCAACACAGAGTCTTCTCATGCTGTTCAAAGGCCTCCACCTGTTATATTGGAGCCCAAGTTGCCCAGTCAGTTTCCTTTGCCTGACCCCAATGCAAAACCAGGAGAATATCCCTTTAAGAGACGTGAGTAAAGTGGGATGCCATCAATGGATACGTTCATGTTTACTTAAAGAGTGGTGAAGTTCGCTGAATATGCTGAATGGAAGAGATTGTAGGTTTGGATAAGTGATTTCATCACCATTCATCTGATATCTGACCTTTTCATAAAATGCTGTCCCTTCTTACTCCAGTACCAGTTCTAAAGACTCCCAGTCCCAGCTTGAAGAGAAGTGTAAGCTTCCCTCAGTCCGCAGGTAGGCCAATGCACAATTCAGTCTCCTTTCTACTGACCAAATGTACACAAAACAATTCTCAAGCTTATCTATAGGTTCTTTATTGCTACTTTATTGTTTGAATTCTTCTTCGTCTTGTCTCTCTGCTTCTCTGGTCCTTCCATGGTTCCATCATCTCTGTCACCCTTTGACCCCGTTGACTGCCTCCCCACTTCACTTTCCTGTCTCTCTTTTTCCGGGCAGAAAAATTACTTCCCTCCAAAACCCTGGTGAAAAACACAGGTTTCTCTCCTATCTTAGACAAGTAAGTTGTCACTGCGGCTGCTTCCATCCCGCTCTATGGCCTAGCGTTGACACGGCTCCATGTGCTATGCTAACCCGCTGTCCACAGGAAGGCAAGCCGCAAGGAGGGCCCCGGGGCAGGGCTGGGGGGCCTCACAGAGGCACGGCGGGAACCCGGGAAGACGCAGACACTCCCGCAGAATGCCGGGACGCAGGCCAGACGCGCCATGTTCGAGAGGATGAACTCAGACCCGGTCAAGTGAGATGATTTACATGGGCTGCCCTAAAGCTATTAATATCACTAGCTTTATCTTTGACCGCACTCTTTTATCCAAGGTGGATTGAGGGGACACATCCTCAATGACCAGGTTGGGTTTGGGGCCTTTTGTTCCTAGAGGCCTACACGTAGCCCGTCGTCACTGGACTGTCATTTCAATATAAGTAATTTGTGGCTTTTCAGTAGTGTGTTGTGACCACACACTACTGACCTGAACAGGCTCTTTTGATTACCATGAATACAATACATGTCAACTAGGTTGTATGTTTTAACATAGGTACCCTATAACATTAATCTTCAGAGCAGGCATTCTCTCAAAAGAGCCCATGTGACACATATGTTTAACCCGGTGATACTTCATGTCATTTCTTGTGTCATGTGATTGGTACAGGCCGAAGTCTGCGGACGGCAAACCTAAGCTAAAGCGTTCTCAGAGCTTCGGCGTGTCCAGCGCCAGCGGCATCAAACAGATGCTCCTGGAGTGGTGTCGCTCCAAAACCATTGGTTACAAGGTGGGCCCCGTTAATACCCGGCCAACCCGGTTTTCAGCTCCCCACAAGCCTCTCGGGTACTGTTCTCAGTTCGGCCGAGATCATCCTCATACTACAGTAGCACTGTGTATATCCACAAGACTGCACTTGCAGAATAAGCTTCTTTCAGAAATGACTAACATAATATTAAATGAGTTACAATGGGTTGAGTTTCTTCATGTACAGTATATAAAAATATACACTTACCTTGTAAATACTAACCTTTCTACGGCTCTCCACTCCACCCGATGTGCAGAACATAGACATCCAGAACTTCTCTACCAGCTGGGTCGACGGCATGGCGTTCTGTGCTCTGGTCCACTCCTTCTTCCCTCTGGACTTTGACTACAACACACTGGACCCTGGCAAGCGCAAGCAAAACCTGCAGCAGGCCTTCACTACAGCAGAGTACGTATATGGGCTAGGACCATGAAGAGGAAGTCAGGAGGTGGTCACTTTAAACATTGCCTCAACGATATACACACACACATTTTTTTTTTCAAACCCTGAAAAGAATCAAGAGTGAGAAATAGTGATGATGATGATGATAGAAGATGATGATGATGAAGATCGTGACAATACTAAATGCCCAAGACTGATGGTGTTGTGATTTTATTGTTTTCCTCGGTCTTCCAGATCTCAGGCTGACTGCATGCGTCTCATCGAGGTGGAGGACATGTTGGAGATGGGAGACAGACCGGACCCAATGTGCGTCTTTACATATGTCCAGTCTCTCTACAACCACCTCAAGACCTTTGAATGATTCTTCACTCCGATCCTCAACCACCCTCTCACTTGGCTGTGTGGATTGAGCCCCATGTCATTCTTAGATCTTGAGAAATAATATTATAGCACTTGTTTGTGTGTGTTGCATACATGAATTGATATTCATACTTTGTTGTTATTTTTTTTATGCGAAACGTCTACTGAGCTGTATTCGTAATGTGCTTTGCTCTGTTTACTGTTTGCTTCAATCTTTTTCGATTTGATACATTTTAGAAAGGGCAGTCGTGTCTATAAGCCAATGAAAACAATGCCTAAAGCTGAGGTGAATGAAAATACAGCTGAAACTTCTCACTGAATTCCCCACTTTAGTCAAATATGGTTGTATTACGATAAAACATGTAGTCTGTTATGTCTTAAGTTGCTATAATTCATGGTTAAAAGAAAAGTGAAACACAAATGCTTTGTGTTCCTCTCAGCACATTCATATATAATGGTACCAGAGAGAGAGAGAGAGAGAGAGAGAGAGAGAGAGAGAGAGAGAGAGAGAGAGAGAGAGAGAGAGAGAGAGAGAGAGAGAGAGAGAGAGAGAGAGAGAGAGGAGAGAGAGAGAGAGAGAGAGAGAGAGAGAGAGAGAGAGAGAGAGAGAGAGAGAGAGAGAGAGAGAGAGAGAGAGAGAGAGAAAGTGAGGGGGAGTAACTCTGGCAGAGCTGAGCTGGGAAAATGTATGTTTATGATATTTCTCATCTACTAGTATGCTTCAGCCAATGGAGGAGACATTGATTAACAGAAATAATAGAGAGAGAGAGGAGAGAGAGAGAGAGGTAGAGAGGGAGTAACTCTGGCAGAGCTGAGCTGGGAAAATGTATGTTTATGATATTTCTCATCTACTAGTATGCTTCAGCCAATGGAGGAGACATTCCCCTGTTTATTAACAGTAAAATTTCACATAGGTGTTATACAGTATAAAGAGACAGGAAGATTATATCCCCAGAGTAATAAGATAAAGTCATTACCATGATCATCCTCACTAATGCATCTATAACCCTAGGAATATAAAAGTGTAGGATTTTAGGGTTTCTTTCTTACTGTTACATAATTTTGCATGACTTTGTAAAAAGGTATGTAGTCATATCGAGTATAGGTTTGAGGAATTCTACTCCCGCACATCACCCCCTTCAAAAAATGTGTATATGATCTTCGATTTGTACCTCGTTTGTATTTAAGTGTACACAAAACTTGTATGGTGTCTGTGAAGCCTGTGTCAACACTTATGTTGGAATTCATTCTTTAAAATAAACTAATTGAACAATTGAATTAACATATTATTAATTATGTTTCCCTCCGAGTTCTGATTAAGTGTCATCGCCCAAACCCAGAGGGCAATGTTCTTTTGGCACACTCAGTGAATGGGAATCCAAATAAATTGATTAACACATGATAGTGGCTATACAAGGGGATAACACAACTAGCTGGGATCCATTGGGGACATGGTGACTTCGATACATTTTCAAATATGCTGTTTGAAAAAATGCACATAGTTTCATCAACTAATGCATTCAATGTATTGGCTTTTTCAGGAAGATAGGATCCCATACAAGTAGACTAGACACACTACATACCATATGTAGTGTCTTGAAAGAAAAATAAAACTGTTTCAACCTATAAAAATATAAATAAAATAGGCCAGGACAGCGCCATCTGCTGGCAGACGGGCTACCACAACAAGTGCCTGGTGATTCTGTCCTGCGGATTGCTGTGATTTATTAACCCTTAATTAACGTTGTGCGTCTGTGCGTGCGATTTATTTCAATTTGGGATATTTTGTGTTCGGATGCATCTTCATGAAAAATAATACTTACAAAAAGTACTTCATTATTGTAAATATACAAAATAAATAAATATAAATAAATATGAAAAAATATAAGTAAATATATATTTATATACATATCATTTGAAGGAATAGGCCACAGCTGTTTTCCCACTGATAAGCCCTACTGTCTCTTTTATTTTATTTTCTATTGGTATCTCCAGCGACGGCCGTAGTCGCCACCAATGATGCGCTCTTCCCAAAGACCAGGCATCACATCCGGTAGTTGAGGTCAACTTTCCCACCAGATCCGCCATTTCAGCCCGAGTTTGCTTTGCAAGTTACTTTTAAATTCTTACAATTTTCCTCAAAGTCAAACAAGTGGGCGTTTTCTGTCGTGCCGTAGCATATATTTGAACTAACGGCGCCTCGACATTTGTTGTAGAAGTTGGCCATAGTGTCTTATCTACAGCGTTTTTCTTTGCGAGTGTAGCGCTACCGATGCTGGGCTTTTTCCACGAGCGTGTCGCACGGTAAACCAAAGTTTTTGTATGAGTTGCCAATAGTGGAGGTGAACGGGAAGGCCTCGAGCCTAGGATTCGATTATTAGCCATGGCCGGTAATTTTGACGCTGAAGACCGTGCTAGCTGGTACTGGGGGAGGTTAAGTCGTCAAGAAGCGGTTTCCCTTCTGCAGGGACAGAGACATGGCGTGTTCCTGGTCAGGGACTCGATCACCAGCCCCGGCGACTACGTGCTGTCTGTCTCGGAGAACTCCAAAGTGTCTCATTATATCATCAATAGCATCAGTAACAACCGGCAATCGGGACCAGGTAACGTGGAGAATTATTTGCCACTTACTTAGATTAGCTGGCTGCACGTATCAATATGATGCTATCACGTAAGTTAACCATTTCATATAACGTTGGCTACGGTGTCTTTCACGTATCATCAGAAATCAATTACACCATGTTCAGTTTTACGTAAGTAGATGGGATGTTTACGGATCGACCTTAGTGTTACAGATGTAACTTAATCGTCTCGCAGGTAAGTTGATTCTTTGAGTCTAGGCCTTGTAGACAGAAGTCGGAAAGGTGGGTTGGGTTTTGTGTGCTGAATGGGAGTGGGGTAGATTGTCACAACTGGAATATGACTAGTAACAATGGTGTCTGCGGAATGTGTGTGATCGTGGCCTATTGCACTTAGACGCACACACTGATTTACTGCTACTAGTAGCTTCCTGTGTCAGTCAGTCTGCCTACATTGGTTATTGGTTGTTCCAGTAGAGGGATCACTATGTCTTTATTCAGTTTTATTAGGACAACCACACAGCCAAGAGATTACGTTCATAACTGCTCCTAATAGTATATGTTAATATACGCTTCCTTATAGCACACGTAGCTGGCTCATAGTTACAGTGTTAATTTAGTACAAATAAATTTAACAAAATAAAAGTTGAAGTAGTGTCAGAGGTGTTGAGTATTACTCACTCATTCTCACACAGCCATATCCTCTTTATAGGTTAGTTTGAATCTAGAAATAATCCTTGCTCTAAAGTCTAACTTTGAGGTCAGAATATAAGGCCACATGTATATTATGACATGATAATGATAATGATGGGCAATTTCAGGGCTGGACCGGTAGATGATAATGGCACTGCATATTCTACAAACTAGTCTATAATCAATGTATCTTTGTGCAATCTAGATTCGCACCAATGGCATTTTTTACAAGATAAAGAAGGTAATTTTTCATAAGATCGAGTGCTTGGAGGAGCAGGATCTTTTGTGTATATTACATCTGTGTACAATTGATAACAGGCATGGTTTTGGGAATCTTACACCAATGCCTGTGATCATCATGCGCTAGGCTATTGATGCTGCAAATGTTTTAATACTCATATATTGGACACAATATTGTACTTAAACCATAATATACATACAATATTTTATAACTGGAGGAGAAACAAGGCAGTGAGCATGGAAAGTGGTTGGGTAATAAAGAACACATTAGGCTCCTAGACTTTACCGTAAATCTGAATTTAATGAATTCAGTTGTCTCCTTTTCAGTGTATAAATGCAATAGCATGCAACTATAACGGACACGGATCGATTGACTAGTATGCTCAAGCTTGAATGATTTTATTCATTTTGAATATAAATTGACAGCACTAGAACATATGCAGGCTTAATGCAAGCGCTTGTCTGGGAGAAACATGTTTATTTAGCAGAAGCAGAGGTTGACAGTACTGTAAGAGGTCTTGGAGTGGTTTGTATGACATCAAATTAAAAATGTGTAACGATACTTAAAACCATATACAAATCAAAGTGGTACAGTTGGTATTATTGTTTGTTTTTCAGAATAAATCTGAAAATGTCCCCAATCAGAACTCTTCCCTCTCTTTCGCTCTTGCTCGTCAGGTCTCATACCCCCTCGGTTCCGCATCGGGGACCAGGAGTTTGAGGCGCTGCCAGCCCTGCTGGAGTTCTACAAGATCCACTACCTGGACACCACCACGCTCATAGAGCCCGTGAGTAGGTCCAAGCACGCCAGCTTCATCAGCACCTCCAGTAGTGCCCCTGGGCCCTTGCAGCCGGACGAGGGGGAGTTCGTCCGGGCGCTCTTCGACTTCCCCGGCAACGACGACGAGGACCTCCCATTCCGCAAGGGCGACGTGCTGCGAGTGCTGGAGAAGCCCGAGGACCAGTGGTGGAACGCCGCCAATCAGGAGGGCCGCAGCGGCATGATCCCCGTGCCCTACGTGGAGAAGTACTGCCCGGCCTCGCCCGGCACCGCCGGAGGGCCTCAGGCCGGCGGGGCCTGCGGCGGGGGGGCCGCGGCCGGGGCCCCGGACGCACCAGGGCCGCCGTTGGAGGCGCCCGGCCAGTACGCCCAGCCAGTTGTCAGCAACGCCCAGCTGCCCAACCTGCAGAACGGTCCCGTCTTCGCCCGGGCCATCCAGAAGAGGGTGCCGAACGCGTACGACAAGACAGCGCTCGCTTTGGAGGTAGGTTTGAACCCCCCCCATTCCCCTCTCTGTGGTAAGTGTTGGGTGCCCCATATCTTTACTAGGATCAGGGCCAGGTACCCTGTTTTTACTTTTAACTCATGCATGCCAATACAGACACGCGTATAGTTGAGAAGCTGGTGTGGGGCTCAACACAGACCACTTCGGAGCCCCTAGTAAAGGGCAGGCACAGAGGGCCCTTTTACAGTGCTCTGTGTTGGTGTGCACAGTGGCTCTTGGGGGTTGGATGTGAGCTTGGCATTCTACATTCATTACAATTGAGCACAGAGCAACCGCTATCCCACATCTAAAAAGGGACAAGATGCTAATTAACCCCTTCTCTGTTGTTCTAAACTGCCTCAATCTTTTGTTCAATGCCCCTTAAGTGTACACAAGAAGGTGCATCCATACCATCCCGGCCTCCCAAAATATATTTTTTTTTACCAAAGCTAGGCGTCAATAATTGTATCAACTGTCAACCCGAGCAATGAACATAGTTGTGCATCTGTACCTATTTAAACTCCAATAGACTATGTGTAGTCTAAACAGGCACAAACGGCAGACTATCCGAGTATACAAGATGATGCACTAGCACCGTGTTACTGTACCAGTTGCTGCGCTGCTATTTCCATAGTGAGAGTCGGGTCAATCTATTACCCATCAATACCAGCCCCTCTCTGTGGCTTTAATGGAGTTCCAGGTCGCCAGCAGTCCCATATTGGCAGGCGCATCTTCATGGTACAGTCTAACCAGGCATTACTAACGGTATCGGTCTATACAGCGCTTTAAGGTAGACGTGGCCTCTCCTGTATGTATGTGTTTAGCTATGATGTCCTCTGTGCGGGGGTCTTTAAATGAGCTATTTTTTCCCCCACAGGTGGGCGACAGAGTTGAGGTGACCAAGATTAACGTGAACGGCCAGTGGGAGGGCGAGTGCAAGGGCAAGCGTGGCCACTTCCCCTTCACACACGTGCGCTTGTTGGTACCGCAGCAACCGGAAGACGAGAGCTGAGAGAGGAGAACCCGGCACACGTCTCTCTCTTTCTCTCTTTCTCTCTCTCTTCTCTCTCTCTTTTCTCTCTTTTTCTCTCTTTTTCTCTTTCTGTCATCACACACCCACCAATAAGACCCGTTCCCCGCTCCCTCCCACCACTACCAAACACAACCACATACGCGCACGCGCTCTGAAAAGCTCACCGAATACAGACTGTGTTCGTGTCTTCTCAGTGGGCTGGACTCTTACTGCCTAGAAAGCCAAATGAGTGCAGCGTTGTCTCACATCATTGTTTATTTGAATGAAAACACACACGGATGGAAGATTGACGCAAACCAGTACAAAACACTAGGTTCCACACAGAATCCTAACTCATTGTTTGCACGTTGCTAGACTGTATAGGTCTTTGTGAGAAGCTGTGCTACATGTGCAAGATACTTTACCCAAGAGGCGCCCTCTCGTGGAGCTGAAATATGTTGTGCCTGCGGCTTCAGCCTCTGCACGGTAATGACTTCACTGGGATGTACACAAACACACACACACCCACACACTACAAACCAAGTACCATTTTTCAGACAAAATGGGAAATGTGATGATAACAACTGACCATATACATGTGTAATCAAAAAGATGTAATGCTCAATACTGTAAACTGTTATTTCTTCCATATTTAATTGTTTTCCCAGTTATTACAGACTGTCCATTATATTTTTATTCCCAAACACTATTGGATGGCAACTCAGATGGTCAGTGAAAATAGCTATGCAGCAGTTGACAAGTGTAAGAAACTAGGGAATGAATCTTTAAAATGAGCAAGTCATTTTTTTAATTGCCCTTGTAAGGGGAATGTGATGTGATTCATCAATGCTGCTTATAAGCAAGTTTGGACGATGCCTGGACATGTGTGTGTGTGTGTGCGTGAACATGTGTGTGTGCAATGTATGTGAATATGTTGTAATGTTGTTAGTAAGATACTTGTAGGAGCTCAATAACATTTTAGCACACCCTACACACTACCAAGGAACTGACCGCTGAAAGTGACCACTGTGCACCTACTTTATATCCATCTTTAATATTATAAATAAGGCTGGGTACCATGGCCAATTTCCTAAATCGATTCGATTTCGATTCATAAGGTTCTGAATAGATTATTTTCGATTTGATTCAATCTGCTCTTAAATAATGAACTGTGTTATAAAATACAAATATACTTTATTTTTTCTCTTCATCTTAAACAACAGGTTTTAAGTGCAAACTTGTAAATTGGACATTTTAAACTTGAGCTGTAAACAAAACAGTCTCAAGTCTCAAAAGTGTAATTTTGAAATTAGAGAGGAATTGCAAGTGAAAGTACCTGAACTACAACATTCCATCACTGCAAATTGCATTAAGGCATTGTTTATTAAAGAGCAAAAATAATATTAATGGTAACCAAACTAAAAAAACTATAAAATAAATAAATCGATCTCATGCCCTATGAATCGATATTGCAAAATTTAAATGAAATCGATCCAAAATCGATTCAGTAATTTTTTTACCCAGCCCTAATTATAAAGGCTTGCTTTTGCTATTATGATATTAGAATGGAACAGCGTTGCGGAAAAGTGAAATTGGATACCTGATTCTAGAATACTTTGTTGCAATCAAAATGCGGCGTTATACTTCTGTAAATCACAATTTTTTTACTTAATAAATGTTTTTGTTTTTTTAAAGGTTAATTGGAATGTACGACATTATCTCTGCCAAGCCACTACTCTTTCCTGTTGTGTTCTCATTCTCTGGCCCTGCTATTGAAGAAGACCTATAAATACCGACAGCTGTGCCACGGTGCCATATTCCTCTATTCGGATATTGGTCCCATAGTTGGAGATTGAAATATTGAGAAATTTAGCTAGTTGCCCGTGGGAGGTATGCTGGCTGTTTGTATGTCGATCACTGGGGAGGATTGCCAGAACTTTGTTGTTGTTCGTGTAATTATTTGAGTCCTCTCTACCTCATGTTTGGTTTTGTAAGAGAAGATGACTTCTGAATATGATATTAACACGCCTGGACGTTGATACTCAGTCCATCAGTATTTTTGTTTTATTTTTACAATGCTTTCTTTTTTTTTTTTCAAGAAATATTATTTTACGCTAATATGCCCCCATATACTCGTAAGCCGTAAATCATGCAGGTTTTTATTGCAGTTAAGCATTCTTGTTTGCAACTTCAGAGGAGAAAGTGCCCCACGCACCGTTTTCTGATTTTACAATATTTGACACTTTTATATCCCATCTTCATCTAATTTCACCACAGATCAATAGAGCTGGGTCCAAAGACCTGATTCAGACGTCAAGTGTCTCGCAGTCCTACCGTTTACTTTGCTTATTTCTTGTAACTTTTCGAAAGAAGTTCAATGGGATTGTAGTCTTGCTGGGATAAGAAAGGTTTTGGTCAATGTCTTCACCATTTACTCAATTGAGCCATTCTGGATTTTTTTCAGCACCCATGTTTTCTCATCTATATGGCATTTCATCTTGAATCACATGATTTATGAAAAATATTCAATGTGCATCATACTGCCCCATGATAATAATTTAATTTAGCTGTTGGCTACCATCTTAATTCATGTCACAACCGGAGCAGTCCGTAGACAAGATATAAAAAATTATATATATATATATTGGATGCACAGTTTTTGGTAGTGGGCTTGGTCTCTTAACAACATTGATAGTGAAATGTAAGAACAAGTACACTCTAGGAAATACTGCATTGAAGTGATGCTCAGGGCTGACATATCTAATTCTAACCATTTGATAAAAGAAAAGCCTGTCGTCATACTTTACTATTACAACGCCTGATTAAATTACCCATGGTGAATGCTATGCCCCAATGTTCTTCATCATTGTCTGCATACAGAAAAGCTGATCACTTGGTTTGGTGCCATAGATTTGAGAAATATTGAACATATCCTAAAAAGAAAATCAAATGTCACCTTACATGGCCATTTATGGATACCTGTGACATTGCTATATACACATGAGTATTATCCTTTTAAAAATAATGAGGTGTTTTTGCAACGTTGAGAGAAATCACTAACATTGAATTAGCATATTTAAAAGCACATCAACATGTGAACTTTTACCCATTTTTTTTTACATTTTGTTTTCTTAATCATGCAATGACAATGCTTGCACAAATTTGTGAAAAAACCCACAACTTAAATGTGACAGAAACTACCAATGGTTTTGCATTGCTTGAAATTCCCTTGATAGGTGGAGTGTAAACAAGTCTTTCTTCCAAAATAGAAAAACATGAGCATTGCATTAGTTTGTGTTCATAGTTATACACATTTTTGTATTGTGTTACTCATTAGTATTTCAATTATTCTTCAATTAAATTCATTATTTTTCTGAAAATGTTGTCACGAGAACAAACTGGCACCAAACTCCCTCCACTTATTACCTCTTAGAGAGGACCAGTGCCCCATTTCACACCACATACGCTATTTGGACCTATTTGGAAGTGTGTGCTATATACTAGGAAGTGAGTTGATGATTGACCAATGATTTGCTTTTGAAATTATTCTAAAGAAATGTATTTTCAAGGTAATGCCATTCAGTAACAATATGCACCTTAATTCTGTTTTGTCCCAGGAAAAAAAGTGCCATGCCAAATGTGTTCTGTTCCATGTTTTTCTTTTGTTGTGATTTCCATATTTTTTTTTCCTTTAGTGGCATTCGTCCCTAGTTTTACCTACAACTTTTGCATTTTATTTTTCTGTAGCATGTAATGTATTAAAATACCTAGTCAATAAAATACTACCAATTTGTCAGTATAACGTCTCAATTGTCCTTTTCATAATATATTCCAATCGTGGATTAGAAAAAAACCATTGCGCACCATAGATATTGCATGATGACGTCAGTATATGTAGATATTCCACCATAAACCAATTTTATTACACTGATACTGTAATGCAGTGATCGATAGCGTCAATAAAATGTACTAGATACCACCGACACTATGATCTGCACCATCTCGAAATGTATTTTTAGCTTACAGCATGCCTAATAATCAGGATTTACACATTTCAAATCAAAGGATGGGGGAGGGGATAGAAGTAAAGTTGCGTTTCCCGGATGGAGATCTGACGCCATCTTTACACAAGTGCTACCGGTGGCTATTTGGTTACAGTGGGGAAGCTGCTATCGCTCCACCAGGAATCACCAATTGGGACCTACGACCAACGATAAACCGTCTGTTTCAGGACATTATCGATAACTAAACACCGACGGCCATGGCAGACCGGGAAAACGCAGTATATCAGGCTAAATTGGCCGAGCAAGCAGAAAGATACGACGGTAAGATCTCCAATATATCACGGTCAGCCCCTCCGCCGCCTGTATCCCCTCGCTCTCTTCAGCAGGGGGCTGCGAGGAGCAGCAGCAGGTAAGGTGGTGGCTGGCGATGGATCCGCTTTTGTCAGAGATCAGCCAAGAAACAAAATGGCGGAAAAGCAGCCAGTGGATTTTTTATCAAGCATTGAATATAGTGGTGGTCAACCGTGTGCCTCTGCCGACATTAGCTACAGGCTAAAGTACAAAACATAGCCGTACATGATGTTAGCATCTAGCTGCACGGCTTCCTGTCAGGCTAGTGGGTCGTTGCTCACGCTGCCAGCAGCAGCAGCCACCACCACATCGCCATGCTACTCGCCCTACGGCACACCACCGTTTAACGCAAGGTGGGGCGTTAATGGCGTAGCGGGTGTGTACGGTTTGATAGTGATCTACTGTGCGATCTTTAACAGTTCAAGCTAGATTCCGACGCCGAAATTGATCCCCTTTTCGGGGATATTTGGATTAAAGTTGTTCCGCAACCCAGGGACAACTTTCCTGCGCCCCTTAGATAGGACTGCACTGATGCTGATGAGTAAGATCCCTGACGTGTGTTGGTGTATGACCGCTTGGTGGTCCCTCACACCTGTCTATCTAGATGTTGTACCATATAGGCATCCAAAGGACATATGTATTTTATGTCAGGGCTGCTCCGGCATCGGCGCACAAATGCAGTTTACCTCCATAGATCCTCAAGACACAACGTTAAAAATTAGTGTATCAAACATCCCTGATTGAATGCTACTGTATAATGTAGGATAATTGTATAACGTGTGTTACAAGCAACCATTTTAGACTGTTGCTACACCTTCACATAACATCTATCCTGTTCGCCCTCAACAATGGGAGGAGTTTTGCGATGACAATAGCTGGCAAGGCTGTTGTGTGCGTATGTAGTGTCCACACCTTTTGACTCACCCTTTTAAGTGCCACACATCTAGACCCAGGCAAACTAAAAATGGTTTGTGTTTGCAATGTCATTGACTTCCCATGCTTTTTGGGTGTGTTTCTAACTTACTGCATGCCCAAACAGCCCTCAATAACAGGATCTGCAGAAAAGTCAAATGTCCCTTTACAATAATCATAATTGTAAAAATTGAGTGTATACATGGTGTTAACATTGATTTATGAACCCAGTATAAAATGCATAATGTCAGAATCTTTCGATGTGCTTACCTAAATGTTTTTTTTTATGAAGCAATACCCCTTAAGAAAAGCCTTGATTTGTCTCACTCTAGTGGGCCAGTCTATAGTGTAATGGATGGTTTCAGGCGAAGGCAAACCGTGAAGGATGCCAAGTTTCAACCATTAGGCCAATCTATAGTGCGCATACTCCATAAGGAGTCCAAAGCGCTAATGCTGTGGTCGCAGAGCATTCTGCAGTGATTATTTAGCACCAAATGAAATTGAGTTCAATGGAGTCAGAGCGATGAGGTATATGATCTATTCTATATCAATGAACTATTTTATTAAATGTCAGTTAGGGTTACGCAATGTAGGTATGGCAAGGTAACATCCTTTTTACGAGTACGTTGACAGCTTCCTGTGTATAATGAGCTAACTTGGTGTGTGTGTGTGTGTGTGTGTGTGTGTGTGTGTGTGTGTGTGTGTGGGAATCCCCTCCTTCCGCCCTTCCAGAAATGGTGAAGTCCATGAAGAACGTGGCTGGCATGGACGTGGAGCTGACGGTGGAGGAGAGGAACCTGCTGTCGGTGGCCTACAAGAACGTGATCGGCGCCCGTCGAGCCTCCTGGAGGATCATCAGCAGCCTGGAGCAGAAGGAGGAGAGCAAGGAGGGCGAGGGCATTATCAAGATGATCCAGGAATACAGGCAATTGGTAAGAGAAGGAGATCAATGCTCACTATATGCTTTAAGTGTTGGCAGTGAGGCTTGGGCGGGACCTGAGGATCTTATTCGATTTATTTTATCAGTACTTTGGGGTTTTCATTAGTATGGTTAGCGATTGCTAGATTTTTCTATTTAAATTGTTTAAGGGGTAATTGCTTATAATTGGGAGGAAGTGGGAAAAGCCTGGCTCATTGAACGATGCTTCTGCTTGCTCCGTGTTTGCAGTATTGTCATGACTCAGGAAAATGTACCATCATCCCTCTCGTATCAAGTTTCTTGACACTGACTGAACGAATGAGCACAGAACATTCCATTATATCGTGTTCATTTCTTGCACAAAGAATCCGGAATATTCATTGAAACCTCATTTTTCAACCTTCTTTATTGTCGTCCTCAAAACCTTTTAGGATAAACATTTCTATTTTGTCTTTTATTTCAATGTTTTAGGAACTTCTAAATGGTTACTCTTATCACAACCTTTTTAGCTTAACGTGTGGGATGTGTAGTACGCCTGCATCTAAATGTTTCTTCTTGTTCATGTGTGGTGTTCCATCCCCAGGTGGAGACGGAGCTGAAGACTATCTGCAAGGACATCCTGGATGTCCTGGACAAGCACCTCATTCCATCAGCCAACACGGGAGAGTCCAAAGTATTTTACTATAAAATGTACGTACTAACCAAACACACACTCAGGCAGACACTCTTGTTAAGAATCTGATATGGATTTAAGATTAGCTGGCTCGCGGATAAGGCAGTGCAGCATACAGTGTTCTCTTGAAGTCGATGTCACTACAGCATCAAATCAACTCACTACAAAACAAACGCGCAGATGTTTGGCTATTATTAAGATGGTGATCTGCTGAAATCTTAACAGGGTATCAAACAAACAAAAGCATTTCTCCTTTTGACCTTTTAGGAAGGGGGACTACCACAGGTACCTGGCTGAGTTCGCCACAGGCAACGACCGGAAGGAGGCGGCCGAGAACAGCTTGGCGGCCTACAAGGCTGCCAATGACATCGCCGCAGAAGGCCTGCCACCCACACACCCGATCCGCCTCGGCCTGGCGCTCAACTTCTCAGTTTTCTACTACGAGATCCTTAACTCGCCTGACCGCGCCTGCAAGTATGGGGCCTTCCTCCTTCTTTGCACCTATTTCATGTTATTTTGTTGATTATGGACATTGGTTGTATTGTACATTGGTTTTGTGTGCACCCGAGGGACGGTAATCGGCAGCGACCTCACACTATAATATTCCAACAGTTCTTTAGTGCCGATGTCATATTTATTGCGAGTCTATAAAAATTGGGAATAGTTTTTTCCAGTTACTCAGTGACCGAGTCCCTGAATTGTTATAAATGTATTTTTCTGTCAAAAAGACTAGGGACCCACTTAACAGTGTGACATGTGTATACATTGGTTGGTTCGCTGGACCAACTCAAACACTGTGAAAGTAAAAATGGATCAACTTCACCCTTTTTTCGGACAGTCTACCTAACTATGGGTGTGAAAGCACAGTTAATGTAGAAAAGCGGTGCCCAATGAACCGTGCCTGCTAAACGGTGCCCTTTTTAAAAAATAAATGAAATGAACGCATTCTAACTGTCTGTCCTGTCAGGCTGGCAAAGACAGCGTTTGACGACGCCATTGCGGAGCTGGACACACTGAGCGAGGAGAGCTACAAGGACTCCACGCTCATCATGCAGCTGCTGCGCGACAACCTGACACTATGGACCTCAGACATGCAGGCAGATGGTGAGCACGCGTCACCTGCACCCTTCAACCCCGGGGCCTTAATAAAAACCATTGTTTCATCCCCTGAATCACACTTGCTCTTTGTGTGCCATTACAAGAATTTCGCCTACTCAGGGAGCCATTCATTTTTCAGGTTTTTTTGGCCTCCGTTCCTTCCTAAATGTATCTCTCATTCTCCCATGTTCCCCTCTGTAGATTCTTTGGAAAGAATCTACAGAGTGGAAAGCCCTTCCCCTTTCCGCTCTAAATTCCTCATTCAGTTTTCCTGGGTGATGGGCTCATGTCATTCGTATTGACTCTACCCGTCTTGATTGAGTCAGCAGTTACATTTGGGCTCATAGACCCTGCCCTGTCACACAGCCTTGCACCATCCATCTCAGCGCTTATTAAGACGCCACTACTCTGAAAGGAGTCATTGCTGCAGTAGGCACAATACTGTTAAATAGAGCATGTCCTCAAATCACTGTAGCATCATCCGTATATTGTCAGTTTCATTCACATATGTGACCTATTAGGGGTTCTCTCAGAATCCATGCCTTCCACAGCATCCATGCGAGTCCAGAATGCACTTTGGCATTGCGTGCTTGGGGCGTGGCAATGATCTACGTTTAACTGCTGAGGGATGGCCTTATTGGAAGAGGGAACAGTCTGGTAGTCACTGTTAACCCGGCCCCAGATGTGACCGATGCACCCAGGTTTTGTCATGCTGCCCTGAACAGTCGGGCAGTGATTAATATCCCTTAATTATTTGAGCATAAACTTGTGAGGCTCAGCAATGGCGAAATGCTCACCAAATATTGTGAAATGTAGTTCATTTTGATTTGGGACTGAGCTTATCCCCCAAGGCGAGGGGTACTGGATCGAAATCCAGCACTATAAAACTGCTGTTCAGTGTTCTACAATTCACCACTGGCTAAGCTGAAGTTACTCCTCGCCAAGTCACCAGCTCTCAATCATCCGCGACAGTTTGCAAAATAACGACATGGTACATTATTACACATATCGGAAAGACAGCACCGTGGTGTACATCAACAAGACGTTTCAAATTCAAAAGCTATCATCAGTCAAAACAGTTTTTGGCTGTATTATCCCTGTGACGTGTGTTGTAATAATTTTATCCTCGCCAATTTTGAATTATCTATTCACATTTCTCATCACATTTTGATGCAACCACCCGTATACTACTAACCCAAGAGGAGCATATAGTGCCAACAGACCGTGCTGGAGGGATGCATAACGGGTATACCATCTGCTCCTGGTCAATGCAAACTAATCAGAAATAAAAAAAGAATTGGCAGTTTGGACTTGGGTTGTTTGTGATGCTGACTGTACTCATCATTGCCATTGAAGATGGCACAACTGTTTGAAGCTTGGCCAGTGTTGCAAGAGGTTGGGTTGAAAAAGGCATTCCCATTTTGGTGAGCCAACTGTCTGTACTTGCTAATTAGCACAACGCCCATGTCCAAATAACAGTTGGTGCCAAAACAGGGCTTTACTTTAAGAGTTTTACCTTTGGACTTTGTGTCCTACATTGAATAACTTTCTATTGATTCTTAGATTAATTTCACTTAATGGCCTAGCAGAATAGACATGTCATGACATCGGAGCAGTTCTTATGAGTACTGTATATTGTTTAGGCATTTTTATATTTTTAACACCTTCAAGTGTGACATATGTGACATTGCACTTGCTATTTAAAAGATGGAAAAGGGTTTAAAATCCACAGAAGAGTCATAAATTACACTTAAAATACCCTTTTTGAGGTTGAGTTGCACTCCCATAATGAAATCTGTGCCAGCATCAGCTTTTCAGGTGCCATTTTGGCACAGTTGTGGTTTTTCTGGTTTCTTTGTGGATTGCAGTGGTGGTTCCCGTCATAGGACTGTAAACCCTTTTTTGTTTTGTCAAAGCTGCCTGTTTACTGGCTCATTTTTGTTTAGTTAAATCCAAAGATGGCTGAGCCATTCCAGTAAAAATGTTACCTAAGCAACTGCTCCTGTAGGTTCAAATGACTGTGCACACAGCTAATGGAGACATTTTACATGAACGCCTGTACGTTCGTAGTGCATCTGACTGGTTTGCCAACAATGGTTTCTGGCCTACGAATTGCGATGACGAACCACTTATTTAGAATAATATGCCCCACTCCCTTCACAATCCAAGTCTCCTGACTGCAGCCAACCACATGCAATACATCACCGCTACTTCCACTCTTTGTTGTTTCCACCCGGTACCCACCTCAGCCGGGACCTGGCCCCCTCCTGGGGCCTCTCTTTGTACAGGGTTCTCCTCTGAGGTCCAGTCTGTGGGCGATGTGTCTCTCTTTCTCTCATTCTCCTTATCTATATAAGCAGGTCTTCCAGACCCTAATGAGAACCTTGTTTTTCTCCCTTTCTCCCTGCAGGCGAAGAACAGAACAAGGAGACAGTGCAGGATGCAGAGGAGGAGGCGGCCCAGTGAGACGACATGCAACGACAAACAAAAAAATACTCCTTATTCCTTCCAATCTTTTTTGTTTTGAAGTTTTTTCATCGATTTTCTTTCTCCTCCATTCCCGTCCCTCCAAGATGTCTGCCACCTTCCGTGTTACACCACATCCTCCCCCCCCCACTCCCTCACCATCCACCCGGGGGGCCAGACTTTAGAGGGCTGAGCCGGGTGTCTTGCATGCCACCGGGACTCGCTCACTCTAGCTGTGTTGGTGCCCAAATGCCAAAAGTTTTTTATTATTCTAATTATTTAGAGCTCATTTAATGCCACCAACAACCGTTAGGCTCCCACCCCTCTCAGGGCTTCTCCATTTTATTTGTATCATTTTCTTTTTTTCTTTAGTTTTTTTTTTTTTTTTTTTTTTAAACATTGCACTGGTATACCTGCCAGTTAAATACATGCGGAAGGAAATCATAAGATCAATGTTACGGTATATTTCTCCTCTCCCAAGTTCGTTTGTTTAATTCTACCCTTTGAGTCGTTTCCAGCTTAATCCTGCCGGGTTCCTGTATTGTCCCCTTTTACATACACACAGACACACGCATACATATACACACACACACACACACCTATACACATACACACACATCCCTTCGTTGCTTTCACATTGCTGAATATGTCTTGCCAATTATGTCCACCTGTATCATGCATGCATGTACGCAACAAGAGGAAGAAAAGATAATGCTAAGAAAAAAAAATTATAAGTGTATGTGTGAGAAGGTGAGACCGTTTGTCTTTATTCTGGAAAATGTAAGGGTTGAATGTGGGGAAAAAAGGTGACGAGTGGTTTAAATAAAGAAAAAGGGATCCACTGTACGTTTTCGGTAAAGTAAACCAAGACCCTGCTTATTCTTCGGTTGTCCATTCTAACCTTTTTTTTTTTTTTTTTCATTCTTGGCATAGAAATGATTCTTATTCCTCATAACACTAGTGGTATTCCCCTCCCCTCCACCCCTGCTCTATCCGGTATCCTACTCTACACTGTTTTACCCTTTTGCTCTTCGTGGCTGCTGAGTTTCACCTCCGGGTCAAGCATTTCACTACAAGGCTGTTGCGCTTATTGCTTATGGCAGCTTGCTCACTAATGACTTGTTTTAGATGGAAGTTAAAAAAAAAAAACAATATCAAAGAAACAAGTTTGAACTATTCTGACTAGTGTAATGCATTTCTGTATTGGCACTTTGGTGGAGGGGGGGGGGGGGGGGGGAGAAAGAGACCTGCAGAAAATCCCACTCCCATGACTTGCTATTTCACACTTTTCCTTCTGTTTTGAACCGTCTCTTCCTCGTATATTTGCTTGACCTGTGTTTCTCACTTCTGTTTTCTCTCAGTTAGTGTAACGTGAATCTTGATTTGTACTACTGACGGGAGCCACAAGCACCATCTGTATTCTTACTGAAACACAGCATGGAAATTAACAATAAACTTGAAAAAGAAAAATTGAAGGTCTGCTACATTATTTTGCTCCCATCCAATCTGAAGTCTGGCCACCAGAGAGCACTGCCGTTTGACAGTTATAAAATGGTCGACGACTCTAAGGAGTGTTATTCGGTCAGGATTAATAAATCCACAATAACATTAATGGTGCTGATTGAATTGTCCTCATTTTCACAATATTAGCGCGCATGTACATAGACGCGGTTCACAAGTCGTCATCAGTAGTGGAATATAACACCTGAACACATTAAAAGGAGGGTTACGGACTGATTGCTTGACTACGGTCAGTGTTAATTGAATGCAAGGATGGCAAAAGGCACAAAACGGGCCCTACTGCAGCTGAGGGTTCTGGGTTGGCGGCCGAATGGGAGGGTGCTCCTGAATGGAGTTGATGCGGTCTGATGGGTAGATAACACGATTATACTATATAACTTAAAATGAGAATCACACTAAATGTCAGAGGGAGCGTCCTATTTGTGGGGATTCCTAAAAGGTCACGCAAATAAAACTGCGTTCCCTCCAGTGCATTAGAGTGGGCGTCAGGAAATGTAGCATTATCCCGGTCCAACCCAACCCAATTTCCGGTCGCTTCCTATAATCTGTGTACACAATCTTTCAATCCCCCGAGCGATAATAACAGCATCATAAACACGGAGAATAAATATGTTTGTTTTTATTATTGTAAATTTGACCAGCAATATAATATTTGAAACATGTAACAGATCTCTCTCCGACCCCCCCCCCCCCCCCACACACACCACACACACACACACACACACACACACACACACACACACACACACACACACACACACACACACACACACACACACACACACACTCAAATTACACCCAAATATCCCCTTGCATTAAAAAGTTCACTATAGTTCAACCAGACTTTCAAGACTTCGGGTTAAGATGGCCGACGTCACATCAACGTGCTGACATACATTGCATGTCAACACTAAAACAACAGTAGCTAAAGCCGTTAATGCAAATTTAAATTGAGCCAGGTGAGTAACTCTAGTCTCCATAGCCAGCCAGCCAGAGAGCTGAGCTGGAGAAAGTGATGTATAATGTTAAGTGGAATGTAGCCTACGTTTGTTTAAGATGGTCAAAACGAGAATTTAGTGAGAAGAACAATGGGGTTCTTGCTGACACTTTTACGTCATCGAGCCGCAGAAAACTCTGTGATAAATGGTTGGAACTTGCTCTTGGGGAAGTCCGCCTAAATTCATCACGTCGTTTTGTCCTTACTGCGCTCGAGACAACCGAGGAGAAAGCCGAATTGTTTAGGCGTGAACACTGGTTGGGGTAATATATATTCATTATAATGATATTCAATGTCGGGTCGGGGATACAACTCACTGAACAACGTAATGCAGTACACGCCACCGTGTCGCTTCTTCCCACTAAAAGTGAATGGATGGATTCAGTGGAGATGTGCTATTAGCATATCAGGAAAACACGCTCCCGATAGGCTAATGGTGGTGGTGGGTGGGTTGAGTAGTGATGGATGACGACACTGGCGCTGCCGTGAAAGACAGGTGAGGTGCAGATGAATCAAACGGGCACCATTAACTGCATCATTTTGAGGTTTATTAAGAATACAGAAACCTGATATTTTTAGTGATATTTTCTGTGTTCCCATATCCTATTTTCTAGGATGTATCCACTGTCCAACAATGTGATGCCCTAATGGTCATCCTCAATTAATATTTCTCAACATGTATTTTTGTTTCAAGAACTAAATCAGCTGGCTACAGATGTATGTGAAGTGAAATGGCCAAGATGACGGGACAATATTTGAGTCGACTACATAAATGCTTCTCCTGACTTTGCCACCATTTCATGAATGATGTTAATGGTTTCCTCTAACCTTGCAGGTCTGTGATTGGCGCTAGATTGCTGCTAGAGAAAACCATAAGTCCTGGCAAATGTGACAACATTGTGGGATGTCATCACCACCTCCAATACTTCCCCAGTTTGCTGGCCCCTTTTCTTCTCAGGGAAGAGCCCACAAGGTAGGCTCGTTGGCTCCCACCTGTCCGCCCCAAAATTGTACCTTGGTTTTATTTCCTCTCTTTTATTTTCTCTGAAAATAGATGTTTTAGAACCTTTGAACACAGATTGAGACTCAATAGTCCTCTATCGCAGAAATATCATTTCTATAAGACTCTGGAAGTTTAGCAACAAAACTTGACGTATTGTTGCTTATGTCCATGGAAACCACATAGGGATCAGAGGAGGGACTTCACATCCAGGTCCGAGAGCATCTGTGGATCAAGACACGAGCTGCTTTCTCTCCGCCTGATTGCGGGGAGTGGATAGACGGGGACGAAGAAAGAGGACTGATGGAGTGTCAACAGGGGTTTGGCCACCCAGTGATGGCCTTCATCAGCCATGAACATTGAGACTGGAAGGTACTGTCCACTGTTGGTCTGGGGAGCGTACAATCAATTGATATCCGTAGCAGCAGCAGCATACCCAACAGTTCTTGACACCCCATTGGTGTCTTTGGATCTGGGTGAGTGGAAGGAATTTGTCCATTTAATGTGTTTTACAATATAATAGGTTTAAATGTCAGATGATTAAAATTGATCTACAGTTTCCTCTCAAGTTTATCTCCTCAGGGAGACGACACATGTTAAGGTAAAAACATTAACATAAAAGATTCCTTCACAAGGTCATTTATTTAACCACACAATTCTCAGACATGGAGTTATACTGCGATTCTTAATTGTAACGTAACATTGCAATCAATATAGTAAGTCATGGCGGCCATACAGTAGCACAAAACTACCACATGGTGGTGCCAGTGGTAACGGTATCTCATTTTCTTTATTCGATCTCCGCAGCTCGCTGCATCTGCAGAGCAGTGGGGTAATAGAACAACTAGCCTATTATGTCCCACAGTGATTTGCGCAGAACTACTATTTCAGTCTGGTGTGTATGTATATCAGCATCAATTAAACCCAAAATGGTATGTAAAAAAAGGCAAGCAAATTTCTCTACAAAAAGTTCTTCCCGTTTAACTCCTTGGAATATATTACTGCTCATTGCATTAACCAAACCTATTCTTTCAATACCGGTTCAAATGTAAGCTATTTGGCACTGGCTGCTGATCTCTCATGAATCAGAACTAATAGGTGCAGGGAGACAGAAGTTACCATCCTAACCATTCTAACTACTGCTACTTAACGTCTAAACTTGGGGAATACACATTGCATAAGCAAACCACCATTGATGGTACATTAAACATTGAAAGTGCACGTTGCTGGATGTTTGTGTGTATATGTGTGTAAGATGGGTGGTGATGCGCTCGCATATTCAACATCCTGACAGGGGTTGGATTCATACAGCGGGATTCACTCTTTATTTGGTCTTCTCTGACAGTTCCCTAATCTCTACGTTCAGCTCACCCGGGGTTTCGTGATGGGAGAGGTAGTCTGCCATCTGTGTTGGGTTCTTATGGAAAAGAGAAATGAGGGTTACTGGTATACACAGCAGTCTTTCTCTTTGATCCACTGCTCTGTCGAGTTGCAGGTTTTTATTTATTTTGCCCTTCCCCATCATCCTCATTTCAAGTCACCCTGACAACGATTCTTCCTCCTCTCTCCTCCTTCCCTTCTCCTTTCCTTTAGTCTCCTTCCCCCTCTCCTTGCCGTCCTCTTTTCTTCCCTCAAGCTGGTCCTGCAGCCAACCGTTTCACAACTCTTTTATCTTATTGTGGGGCCATTCTGTTTTTCTCTTGTACTTGTCCATTTTACTTGTACTTGTGTCATTTTCCTCTTTTCTTCCCTCAAGCTGGTCCTGCAGCCAACCGTTTCACAACTCTTTTATCTTATTGTGGGGCCATTCTGTTTTTCTCTTGTACTTGTCCATTTTAACATCTCTCTCCCCTCTCTCTAGCTCTTTCACTTGTGATTAGACCTGCCTGTGCATTAATAAAGTGCAGCCTGCCTCATTCTCTCGCTCTCTCCCTCCCTCCCTCCCTCCCCAAGTGGGATTAGACAGAGCACTAATTCCATCTCCAGTCCTACACTCTTTGAAGTTGACTGCCAGGGAGGGGAGAAAAAATGCAGGGCTCCTTGCGAGAGCAGCATTTGCATAATCCGGCTGCTCCTCTCGCGCTAGCCCATCAGAGTGGAGGATGAGCGCACGCAGCAGATACAACTATGTATTGGCATTATAATAATCCAGTCTCCCTTTTTCAAAGCATTTTCACCGCTGTGTTCGTGACTGGTGGCGCCAGGGATCAATGGATCATTGTCCTTATCGTAATCTGGCTTCCGATCTCCTCATTGTCGGGGAGCACTGTGCTCGTCACCCCTGATTATTTTGGCACTATTATCATAATCAGTAATTACCACTTTAGCACGATGCTAATTTTGCCCATCAGAGGCTGACTGTGTTTGTGTTGCGTTATCAGCCTAACTGCTGCCGCATGGGGCCGGTCCCCCGAGTGACGAGGACGCTGTCAGACGTAGGAGAGCCGCGTGATAAACTGTGAATATAACTGTGTCAGGACTTCCCACCGTCCCCGTCCCCCCCTCCATTGTCCCACCGCACTGATAAAAAATATAGAGAGATGGAGCCATTGAAGGGCAGATTAGGATGGGATCAGCCTCATGCAGGCCTACCCTTCCAGAGCCCCCACCTGTGGTCTTGGTCAAAGGTGAATCTTGCTATATTTGTCCGAATCAGAATCAGAAATAGTTGGGATGGCTTCAGTCCTTAAAACCAAGTCTTCAATCCGGGCAAAGAAAACATAGATACGGAGTGCATGACTCAACTGAACACCTTTTTGGATGACTGAAGTGAATGACGTACACAGCTGTAATGCCATTTACTCAGTTGCAATGCCAAAAGTAAAGGTTCAAATGACGTAAAATGAAAACAAGGAAAGATGACTACTAATCAGCAGATGGTTACCTTACATGTCCTATGTTGTGCAGAGGTGGAGAAAAATGGAAGCGGAGGCAGGAGAGTCTAGTGGTTAGGATGTTGTAGTCCCAGCAGAAAGATTCTGGGTTCAAAACCTGAATGTTTCCAGTCAACCTTTTTCTAGTCCACCAGGTCATTAATAAGAAAATACCTGAATGAATACAAAAATGGACGTAATTAATTTGACAAGTATACTATCACCCTTCCGAATTTAAGAGAGACGGAGTTGGTAAAGGCTGGTTGTAAATGAACGAGAAAGTAATAAGCGAGAGAGTCATGTATTTGGTACTTGGGGCCATATCTCTCATTAGATTCTTCTGATGTGTGGCACCACAATCAATACCCCTATGGACGTTAGAACACATCACTAGAGGGCATGTAAACGATACAGCCCAAAACACTGTTTATAACATACAATGGTGTCATCAGAAATTCCTATTATTTGTCTTCTACTTTATTCTTTTTCTCTTTTTGCTACAGCAAGCGCTGCCTCCTAGACAAGCACATAACCAGGGGCTGTTTTTGTGTGCCAGTATGGGCTACTGTAAACGGCAACTTTCTGTAAGCTCTTACCGACACCCCATGCATACTAAGTGAGCGGCATTCCAGTGTTGAATGAGCTTGCACGCTCGCCACAGATCCTCTGTGTCCTGCTTGCTAGTGCGTTCGGGTGAGCTCAGCACTTTGTCTCAGAGCACGGCTGTACCTGCAATGCTAGGGTGAAGGCGAAGGGAATGTTTGACTAACATCATAGTACATTGAAACACGTATATTGTTATGGTTGGACGTGTGAACATATTTTAACAAAGTACGGTAAAGGAATGAGGAATAACAAGATGGAACCCTGAAGGGTGTGGCTGGTGCACATTTCCTATTTTTATCTCCTAAGTTGACAATAATGTGGGTGTGGGTGTTTCTGTGTTACTTCTCGGTAATCTTTCATTTTAAAACCTATCTCACATTTGCTATTTGTCTAAGGGGATTTAAAAAAGATGACTGAGACAACCTTGTGATGTACAGTTCAAGAAGAAAGTTCCTGCTATCAGACAGATGCCGGCTGCAGATCATTTAGCAACAGTCCTAATTGATTGATTGTGGTATAAAACGGTGGGAAGCCAGTTTCGGTGTGGTGATGTGCTGCGGCATATTAACATTAAAACTTGGTACTGTGACAAATATGTGACAAATAGGAAAAATATGTCACACTACTTTGACATGTCTGTCTTTAATCTTAAAAACTGCACATGCATGTAAGGTCTTCCCCTCTTCCATGCTTTGTCTCAAACACGATCCCTGATGACGCGATTATGCAGGAATGCAGAACAAGAACGATAAAGAAGGCATAGCCCATTTAAGGTTTGAATCCAGCTCAGTGGTAAGAAATTAACTTTTCCACAGTCTCAGGGCTGTTATAAATGTTGATTTTGCCAAGGCTTTCCCCCTTACTTCCCTGTTTTCTAAATTGAGCAGGGAATTCGCCGCGGCTCCATCCGCAATATATCGCCGCATCATGAAGCCTACTGTCATCTGGGGACGTCATTTAAGACGATGCTCCCGGCAGCGGCAACAACAGAGAGGCAAGAAAATGCCTTGGAGCGAGCACTCAGAGAAATATTAGATGGTAAAAAAAACATCATTTTTACTAAGAGAAGGACCATTGCTTGATTGCGTAGAAGCCAGAGTGAAAGCTCGGAGTCAAACCATTGCGTCCGTGACACTTATAAGCAATTGCTACTCTGTCTTGCTCTTCTTCACTGGAGAAAAAGATGGAAAGACAAAAAGTTTGATTCGACAAATCCAATCTTTCCTGATTCTTTGCTGGTGGGTTACTTGCAGGAAAAATAAATTGTCGTTGACCTATTTTTTATTTGAGTTAAGAAAAATCTTTGTGATAGATGGTGGCCTTTGATTTCTATCAAACAGCCGGCAGAGGCCTTGCTAGGCAAATGTGTTTGTTGTTCTTTAACAATGGGGTAATTTCCACTATTCTTGCCACATTCCATTTCACACTCTGGCCTCAACTATCCGTTCATACCACAAAATAAATGAGCCTGGTCTCACAGGAATCCATGACATGACTACGGACGCTTAACTCAAAATCTGTGGGATCATCACGGAAACACGCCGATTTCCGTAATATGCGCACAGATTCCCGCTTCACCGAGCAAGTCGACCTGGTCACACAGGGATCCGTCAAATGACTGTGTGTGTGTGTGTGTGTGTGTGTGTGTGTGTGTGTGTGTGTGTGTGTGTGTGTGTGTGTGTGTGTGTGTGTGTGTGTGTGTGTGTGTGTGTGTGTGGTGTGGTGTGTGTGTGTTGTGTGTGTGTGTGTGTGTGTGTGTACGTAAATATGTATGTCACGTGATTTCGTGCTCATGCGCACAACCGTTAATCTATTGAATCGTGTCCCAGACCCAGAGCACGGTTGCACCTTTTTCGTCTTCCACAGAACGGAATGTCAAACCATTCATTTTGAGTTAAGCGCCCGTGGTCGACTCGCTCGTTGAAACGGGGATCTGTGTGTGTGTGCCACGGAATATCAGTGTCATTAACTTGCATTGGCGCAAATTCCGTGCGCATATTACGGAAATCTGCGTATTTCCGTAATGATACCACGGATTTTGATTTAAGCGTCCGCAGTAATTTCACGGATTCCTGTGAGACCAGGTTGAAATAAATAGAGGTTAAATGCTCAACAGCTCTCTTCACTGGTGTTCTGCAGTGTGCAGTGGCTGAAAATGTTCTTCCTGCCCACAAAATCTTTTGATGTACATTCCTGTCTAAGAGTTATAGCCTATTTTCGTTTCTAATGCTATAGCAAAGCTTAAATTATTAAGTCGAAAGCAAAGAATTGACAATTAGCAAATAGTTAATAGTCTCATTATATACGGTTCATATTTCACGTTCAACAATGTGATTATGGAACAATTATTTCCTGACCTCAGTCTGGCAGGGCCTGCAGCCGGAGTGTAGAAGTGTGAAGTACGGCAGGAGTGTCATGGGTCATGAGCTATTCTAGCAGCCTAGCGTTGCACTCTACATCAATTTTAAATTGAGTACAGAAAGTGAACTATCAAAACATCAAGTTTAGTAGATGTAACGATTTAAAGAGGTCCTTCAAAGGTGCAAAAACCATTCTATAAAATATGGCAACGTTAAATGAAGTCCTCCACTTTCAGCCTGAATGGCTGTTCATGTTATACCGACTTCATTTATTATTGAATAACGGCTATAGCTATGGCCTGAGGTCGATCAAACTACCCC
The DNA here is from genome assembly GCA_900291075.1 of Melanogrammus aeglefinus. Lineage (NCBI taxonomy): Eukaryota > Metazoa > Chordata > Actinopteri > Gadiformes > Gadidae > Melanogrammus > Melanogrammus aeglefinus. The sequence goes on from OLKM01000095.1 coordinate 443,795, forward strand.
CTTATGGTTTGAGAAGGGAGGGGACAAGGACAGTTAAGATCCATTTTCACATCCTCAATATAGTCTTCAGAAGAATACTCAGAAGAATACTCTGAGATGTGAAAGGCCCCTGACAGCAACCCCCCCCCCCCCCCCCCCCCCCCACTCTTTAGTTTGCTAGTTGCTCACAGAAGTATATCATGCCTCCTAATTATCTGCCGATCTGCATCAACTGATACATCTGCCAATTGAAGTGAGCCTTTCCCCATTCACTTTAGAATTTTTCGCATCGACTGTTAGACAAGCACCCCAATGCAGATCCATTGCCAGGGTCGAACCAATCAGTTGAAGCCGAGTAGTTTCTCAACAGCCATTGCGTAACTCGAATCCCAGCATGCCTCTTTGGGTTTATTGGGTGTATCGCCGTAAAAAAGTTTGTACATTTTTTGTGAAATTTCTTATTGCTTATTGCTTATATCCTGTCATAATAAGCTCTGAGAATATAGGCATGAGAGATGACAAATGTATAGTACACACTGTGTTCACTCCGATATCCTTCTGAAAGGAGGTGTTACTGTGTGGTAGACTTGTCGCTTTAACTCACGTCTAGGCTAGTGCAACACATCTTTGTTCCTAGCTGAAGTGAATATAAGGAGGACCTTGATGTCAAGCATAAACATACAGTATGTGGAAACAAGGCACCGCCCTGCCTTTTAGACTCAAGTCATTCTTCACACACATTGTCACGTGTGCAGGTGTGCAAACAGCATAGGCAATGTGTATTCTTTACTTTTTGTATCGTAGGCGATTCTCAATATAGCTCTGCAACTGCGAACTGCGATCCACCCTCTACCTTAATGCCAACCAGGTGAATTCCTTGTAATCCTGTCCCATGAAGGACAAGGTCATATATAATTTTTTAAAGGACACATATTATGGCATTTTCACAACAAGTAAACATAGTATTTGAGCTCCAGAAAACATGTTTTTGAAGCTGTTTGCTGGAAATAGCTTTTAGGAAAAAAAATATTGCCTACCCCTATTCCCCTTTGTTTCAGTCCCTTCAGAATGCTCTGTTTCTGGTGTCTGTAGCTTTAATGCAAATGAGCTGCTGCCCATTGACCAATGAGCTGTCAGAGTGAACCACAGCATGGAGGAGAAGGGATTGTTTGTGGACTCCTGGAGCTCTAAATCTATATAATATAATACTAATATTATATATGGGTATTTATAATATATCTAATATCACGGCCAAAAGCTATGAGCACGTCGGATGATATTATGAATCATAAAGACTGCGTCTGACGTATCTGGCACTTTCACAACAAGTAAAGACTCGTAGTGGGGGATATCTCGGCCATGGTTGAGAAGAATTTGGGGGAAAAGAACTTTGGCCTTGACTCTCTGAAGTCCATGAACCGCGACATGGAGGAGAAAGGGATTGTACTCCGGGAGCTGAGATGCCGAACTGCGGCCGAGCTCCCCGCGCCGGAGCTGCCGGACTGCCAGCGAAGCTTCGGCAGCACCACCGGAGCTGCCGGACTGCCGGACTACCGCCGAAGCTTCAGCAGCAGTCTGGCCTCCGTCGAAGCCGTCCGGCCACCGCCGATGGCGGCAGTCTGGCAGCTCCGGCGGTGTACTCCGGGAGCTGAATTGCAGCCGAAGCATTCCGGCTCCTCCGGCGGGTGTCCTCTGGGAGCTGAAAAGTCTGGTGGGGGTAGCTCGGCGGCAGTTCGGCAGCTCAGCTCCAGGAGTACAATCCCTTTCTTCTCCTTGTCTCCTTATCCGGACTGCCGCCAAAACTTGTGCGGCAGTCCGGAGCTGCTCGTCCACTGGTCCACGAAATCTTAACTATGCTCTGATTGAAGGGGAGTGGGGAAGTGGGAGGTAATATTCAACTGTGCCCCCTTCCTACGTAGGAGGGGGCGCTGAAACTGACTCGCTCGCTCTTCAGAAATGCATATCTCACTCAAAAAATCATGCACAGACTTTTTCAAAGTTTGTATGCGTGTGGGAGCACCAGAGATCCAAAACATCACCCCAAATCCCAGGAAATATTTTGTTTTCATAATGTCCCCTTTAAGAAACCCCTTCTGCTCCATAATCCTGTGAGCATGTCACAAAGATGTCACGAGGCCGCCCTATCGCACATCTTTTTCATCTGCAATCGGCCTCTCCCTTTTCTTTAAAGGCCTTTTCTCTGAGGAGATAAGCGCACGCCAATCGGAATGACTCCTGAATACAAATGGCCCTCATCTTTAGCATACAAAAGGCGGGCGGAAGGAGAGAGATAATGCCTCGACGTGAGAGGGAGAGTGAATGGAGGGAGGATTGAGAGGAAGGTGAGGTGGACCGGTTGTCCACCCAAATATGAACTTCGAACACGGCCTGATGTACGCCACGCTGAGCCACGCCCGAGTACCAGGCGACGGAGATGTGTGTGCCGGACGCCACGGAGTAGAGACTGGGCGGAAGTGACAGTGACAAAGTGTGTGACGCCGATTGGGAAGGAATTCAAATGAAGAAAGAGTGAGTGATATGACCTAGGGAGAAAGATGAGTCTGGGGTGGGGGGGAGAGGGAAGGGAGATATAATTCATTATGACACCACCGAGGGAAAATACACAGAGGCGTAACAGAGTTGTCTTCCCGAGGGGATGTGGGGATGTGGGGATGTGCTATCGGTCACATCTGTTTGAACCTTTATCCTCGGAGAGGCACGCCATTGAAATGAGGATTTCTCAGATTTCCTCACTGTAATCCCCCCCCCCCCCCCCCCCGCCTATTCCCTCCATCCATTACAAAGGCATAGACACACACACACACACACACACACACACACACACACACACACACACACACACACACACACACACACACACACACACACACACACACACACACACACACTCGATGCATATTAAATCAGCAGTTGAATAATGAAGGCAATCTCACTTTAAATTAGTGATGCATGTCGAATTCCTCCAGGTTCAATCACCATGAATATTAAAGCAAATCTCACAAGGTTACAGCGAGAGGGTGAGACGTGACGGTAGCCAGTGGGAAAGGGACAAAGACCCCTTACTATTTCGTGTAATTACACAGATCACAATTTGACAAACAAAAAGCTAAAATATGGCACACATCAGGGCTCCCTATAAATGCACGCTCACACCTGTCAGCTCCGTGTGTGTGTGTGTGTGTGTGTGTGTGTGTGTGTGTGTGTGTGTGTGTGTGTGTGTGTGTGTGTGTGTGTGTGTGTGTGTGTGTGTGTGTGTGTGTGTGTGTGTGTGTGTGTGTGTGTGTGTGTGGAAATTGACCAAATAAACCATTAATCAGTTATCCATGTGAATTGGTGATGGTAGAACTACATCAGGTATTATTTTCCCTTGAAGGTGCTATATGGGCATTTTTCGACTGCAATTTGTTAGATATGGAATAGCAATTTTTTCAGCTGTAAGCAGGTAAAATGCTCTGTGGGCTGTACTAGCTTCTGTATATCAGCCACTTTAGATTTCAAACTGCTCTCATCTAATTTCTGACCAATCATAGCATAGCTTAACTGTTTGGTTCAGGGAATCCATCTTGCCACCTATGCAATGATAGATCTGTGAACACTTTTCAAAGGCCGAAGAAAGTATGAAGTACGTTTTTTTTCTTTAGATTCTGAAATCTTAAAAATCTCTCCAACTCGGAGACAATGGAATTGTACCTACAACACTGGAAAATCAAAACTTTTTATCCACAGCAGACCAAAGCTACACCATCTGGGTGCATTCTCTTGTTATAAGTATTATTCTTGTGGACAGTGAAATTAGTAGTGTGAGCCTTACTGCAGGACTTATGGATTCTATTCTCAGCATCGGCCGCCAATTAATGAATGACCTGATCATGATGCGGTGTTTGATAATCAATCCCCCTTGGTGTGAGTTGAAAGGTGCAGTGTTCACCTCCCCAAGTAAACATGACCTGGGAAACCCTCGTTTTGAATGCAACATTCATCATCCTGACAAGACGGGACTCGGGCTCACCGTCGGGCCCTGCTGCACGCGGCGATCCCTGGAGCCAGACCTCCTTCCAGGCGGCTAATCATGCTCCCATTGAGTGTGAACGGCAATATGGGCAACAATGCACACAGATGACTGGGTCACGTCCACTGAAGTCACATTTGAAAGACTGTGGGAGTGTGGCCAAAGGTCACGGACCAGCGCAGTGTCCGTCGGTATCATTGTCACGAGACACATGATCCCTGCAGTCTCAGACATGTGAACGGAGGCGCTGCATCATGAAACATTTAGTTTTGCGATACAATCTCAATTCAATGCTACATTTGTGCACTACATCCAGCCACTTTGCATTTCAGGGTGCGCCATGGATCAAGGAGGAGATGGGGTCTCCTTCATGCCTGAGTGGACATGAAACCACACGGGTCGTAGGGCTACAATCAACCACTGCACTCCAGGCGTCAAGTTCATGTGTCAAGTTCCCATTTTAAATATTCAGCAGCGAAATTGCCTTCTGAAATTGTATTAGCATTTTTTTATTTGGTCCAGAAGGCCATGTCAGACAAGGAGGGCAAAAACGTGCCACCCCTCAGTACACACACCGCCGGTCGCAAAGCACAGTCATCCTTTTTTAAAACCTGATGGTGTGCTGTGTTATCCACAGAACAGGCTCGTTGACCAACCGACACACGGTATACATTCATGCTTACAGCTCATTGAACATTTGAGCTCGACACATTATATACTATCTACAAAAGCTCAGATGGGATTCTTTATACCAGAAAGAGGCTTAGGGTGCTTCCCCCAAAGCACTGCAAAGTTCATCTGTAGAAATGTGCACAGATATGGACAAATTTGATAGAAAATTCTCCCTGTAGTTGAGCGGCAGAAGGTCAGGGAGGCCATTGTGACATTTCTAAAGTTTTCCACGTGCTTAAGGCTATTGTACTGTATCACTCGGGTTCAGTGCCGCTGGCTCCATATCCGTGGTGGTCTGTGTGTTTTGTGGATGGGGGGGATGGCGTGTGTAGATTGTGGATATGGATGGAAGCAAGAGCTGACCTTTGCTTCATGTACAAGTTGGTGTTGAAAGCCTTCCACACCAGAGACTTGAGTTGAAGGTGGAGGGAGTCGATCTTTGCCGCCATTTTTGGGTATTCATTCATTGGGGTATTAAATATCTTTAAGGCACTCAGACTTTCCCGCCCTCTTCTGTCCTAACCGTATGATGATGTCATCCGCCTGCCCACTTCATCATCTTCCTGGAACCCGCCGAGCCGCAGTGAATCAATCTGCTTCAGATTCACAGATTCAACAGACGGTGACAATGTCCATGGATCTGTCTGCAAGAATTACCTGGCGTGTACACTCTATTGCAGAGAGAGAGAGAGAGAGAGCATTTATTGGGCGTAAATGGGATTTGATTGCAGGTGGATGTGACGTACTGTGACTGCAGGTGATCTCTTACCATTCAAGGTAGAAAGAACTCATTCATGGACACTTTCCCTGTGGAGCCGAAGCGAGCCGTCTCTCACGGTCCGGGCTAAGCAGATCAATGAACTGGCCAGGCAGGAGTCAAACTCTGAAGGCATCTCACCTACCCTTTTTGCCAATCTGTCTCAATAAAGAGCATGCTTGATACAAGCTCTTTAGTAAAAGCCTATTTTAGTCTGTGGTCATCATCGTCCTCTTTGTCTCAAATTATGCGCAAGCTGTGACATTCCACACATGTCCTGCAGCACTTTCATTCTCCACACGAGTCAAAGGCTGCAGTATGGCTGCAAAACCAGCAGCCCTCTTTGGGTGAAACATAACTAGCCATGGCTAAAGAGCTAATGTCATTTCCCTCTTATCTCCGCAATTGCTGTGCGTTTGCCCCTGCTCATGCAGGTCCCGCACAGGTGTGCGAACAGTGGAGCGTTGCTGGGTTCCCCGAGGCCAGGTTGTAATAAATGGGATGAGCCATGGTATCCGGGGTAAATGTATTCCTTTGGTATAAAGGTACTGTGTGAATAACGATTTCGGTTCAAATGAATAATATTACTTTCATAAACCGCCTCCCTCAGCAATTTTTTTTTTAATGCATTCCGGGAGATATTCAAACATAGATATTCAACATTCGTTCTAGCAACTTTACTACAACATTCTATGTTGCCATCTTTCTAAAGAAAAAAAGTGCCTGATGGAAACAGGCCACTGAGCTGTATTTAATCATGATCGGAATACGACTGACTGCTGTCTGTGTATGATGCATTTTGAACAGAAGAATGTTAAATTTGGTCCATCTGTTGAAGAACAGAGCGCAGATGGAGAACAATCCCTGATTTTGGTTGTGACACAGACAGAGGGAAATTCCTCCTCATAGCATTAAAGTACAATTAATTATGTCCAGTAATGAATAATCAATTTGCTCCTGACAAGTGGTCAACCTCCTGGTAAATATAGATAGATGATGCATTTGTGCAGCATTACATGTATCAACAACTGAACCAAGTCAGCTTGGTGCCTGCAGGGAAAAAACGAATTAAAAGCCCAACTATCTCTGATAGCTTTGAATTTGTCGTTATCAGAATCACTAACTGGAACACAGCTGTGCTATCTCTCATATCAGCCTGATATGAGAGAGAGAGAGAGAGAGAGAGAGAGAGAGAGAGAGAGAGAGAGAGAGAGAGAGAGAGAGAGAGAGAGAGAGAGGAGAGAGAGAGAGAGAGAGAGAGAGAGAGAGAGAGAGAGAGAGAGAGAGAGAGAGAGAGAGAGAGAGAGAGAGAGAGAGAGAGAGAGAGATGGGGGCAGGCAATGAGACCTAAGCCAATCTGCTGGAATTGACAGTGATTCAAGGGAGAAAAAGCAAACAGCCTAAAAGGCATTTCAGCAAATGGCTGGAGAGGACGTTTTACTGGCTGAACATGGAGTGAAGTACAAGGGAAGGCAAGCTCCTGGTTGCCCAGGCCTGGAGATGGGGGCACTGGGATGAGAAGGCCCCACAAGGCCCAGGAGGGTTGTGGAGGAGAATGGAGCAGAAGCCCTGCCAAGCCGGCAGACAGGATAGCGAGGCTCGTTGTTACCCGGGGGGGGTCTCCAAGCATGTCAGCCCCCTCAGTCCTCTATTCTATAGCTTTTAAATATAGACCACCATATGTCCTCCCCGCTGATCGGAAAACTCCCGGCTTTGCATGCTTGGTGTTTTTTATGTGCGCTGAACACTGAGATTGGGCGGGGGGGGGGACGATGACGACGACGATTTACCATGAATCGGATTCATTTATTTCACTGCATTAGAGTGTTGAGAGGCATCGTGTTCTCCACATCTGTCTGTGGGTGTGTAATCTTGGTAATGATTCGCATAAAGCAAGCATTTTAACCTGTCAGTGCTTTACCGTATGTTTCATGACTGCTGACTCACTTTCATTCTTCTCTATGGAAATATTCACAGTGCATTTTCGCTCTCTTTTAATTGCAAATTCCTCATCAATCTTTGTGGTTCTACCTTTAGTGGTGTCTATGCAGTAGTATCCTCATCATCCTCATAGTCATCATCACTGCTGCCCTCTTGACTATGAATGATGAAGTACAGCGTTTAGCAAGGGGCAATCTTTATGACTTGGGCGGAACAAGATAATCGCCATGGTGACGAGTTACTACGTGGACAAATGAGGCAGCAACTGCCGATCAGGGGATTAAACAGAGGGCTTCTCATCCCTGGCTTTAATGGCACAAGGGTGTTCGCTCTTCCTTCCCAGAGGTTTAAGGATGTGCTAATTTGTCCCACGGGTTCGTTAAGCCAGACATTTACTCCTAACATTATAATTTAGGAATCCATAGGAGGTATGCATGGCTGTATTCTTCTTCATTGGTATCTTTGCCAATTTGAAACGTGACAATGTGCTGATAAATGCCTGTCACGTTTAAACTCTGCACATCCTCCCTGCTCATGTGCACTCATTATATGTTACTCACGCCTACAACGGAAGGCTCTGAACCTAGCATATTGGCTCTGCATGATGGGAATACATTGCCACAGACCAGTGTGTAAATATCCAGCAAAGAACCAAAAATAGATAGATTAAACATTCAAATATACCATGTGATGATGAAAAGCACCACGTTGAAATCTGAAGCAACGGCCCTATTATAGTCTCCCACTCGTCTAAGAGGCATGCGTCGGTGACCTGCGTACCCTTCGTTTCGCGTTTGTTTTTCTCCTCTTGCTTGGGGAACCATGGATTCAATTTGATACTCTTGTGTGCCGAAGACAAAAAAAGGGACCAAATATCTGGAACCCCCCCCCTGACCCCAATCTGTTGTATGGCCCCTCTTTTTCCTCAGGCTTTGCCTTATTAACGCCACAGTGTATTTGGGAGAATCAAGAAATTGTACAACCCCGTCCAAGGTCATGGATAATAAATTACTGGCTGGATAACTGGATTATATGTGCACACTCACACACACTTTCACGCATGTGTCCGCAGCAACACACACATACACAAAAGCCTGCATGCTCTTCTTCTGTTGAGCCTCTCCAATCCTTCCTCTCTCACTCACACAATGTATGTTTTGGACATCGCTGTATTCATGAGCACCTTCTCATTCACTGCTTGTGTGCTGGAGTAGAGCTGTATCCGCTTTTCAATGAGTAGCTTTGCACTGGTTTTCTGCCATACTGTGTCACACAACGTCTGGTTTTGCAGGGGTTTTAAATGGTTGAACCTTCGGTGGACAGACCTTGAGACGTTTAAGTCAGTTGCACTGAGAGTTTCATTGCAGTGAGAAAACAGACAGCACAGCGAATGGCGTCCATTTGCAAGTGCATTACTACATACTTGCACAATTCAACACACATGCAGAAGTTACATAAGATAGTTCTTCATTTTATTGGGCAAAATCAGCCATGCAGCTGCATTCTCATTTGTTTGGCGAATGATCTAATCCTGTGAGGGCCTGGCAGGGGAAAAGGCAATCCATTTAAATTTGTCCTTTTAATAGAAGTAAGGGAATTATTCTAATGCCCGAGTTACTGAGTCTGCATCTGCAAGCGCGCTCTTTTTAATCTCTACACTGTTAATTAAGACCGGCCGACTGAAGAGCCCGAGCACTGGATTTGGTTTCTAAATATAAAACCGGCGCACGCACAGTTGTTCCATCGCAATGATGTCTCCAAATGATCGTCCTCATCCTTTCTTAAAATAGCCCGTGACACTGCAGAATTAAATGGATGTGGTCATTTGTTACATTTTCCACAGAGAACACGCACCCTCTCTCCGCTCTTCAAGTTCACGATAGCTTGCTGATTGCACAGAAATATGTTTGCATTGTCCTTTTTTTATGCGTATAACACGTTTTGTTTGTGCAACGTTGCATCAGGCACTCAGTGCGAGTTGGGTGGTAAGAGTAGACACTGAGAACGGAACTTTAGTCACCGAGTGAAGTGAGCGAAGAAGGGGAGATGATGATGTTTTAGCACGTAGACCTGACACCTTGGCAGGTACACCTTGGCTCCACCCGGGTTACCCCCCGGTGAAGTCGCAGAACGGAGAAATTTCCTTCAAACATTAAGAATATTACGAAACACCTGCCAACGGTTGGCTCACGGTTGTGTTTTGCTCGGATGAAACCTTAAGGTATTCATGAGAGTATTCGTGAAAATGAGAATTCACTGTTGCAGTTTTAATAAACTACATTATTGCATTCTAGAGACCTAGAGCTCAGCTTCACTGAAGCGAAGCTGTTTGTCTAAACATGATCGTACGGGTATGAATAGATATTTCCTGTCTTTGGTTTTATATACCTTCTGTCATTGTCATCGTTGTCTCCGGAAATGTCACACTGTCCCCTTTTTTGAGATATAAATTGAAATGTTGGCTTGTCCCCCAGCAAGCATGAAGGAATAAGCAGTTAATACCTCATGAAAGCCCCCCCCCCCCCTCCACCACCACCGATCAGAGGGCCTTGACGAATTGATTGCCTGCAGAACAATATTCAAATCTAACCTTTGGAGTGTCACCAGACAGCCTTGTGCTGATGGGAAAATTACTTCATGGCCCACTTGGTGTGTATGTGTGCACACGTGTGTCCTCTACCTGTCGTGTGTCTCTGTGGGTGCGGTGCGATAATTTTGACATGTCCCCCCTTCCCCTCTTCACCACTTCAGTGTGAGGAATAGAAGTGTGTCCACAGGTAAAGTAAGACCGATGAGTTTAAATGCAGCGCAGGGAGCGGTTTGTGAATATGCCAGGGAGCGGGCAGAGCACACCAAGGACTTATTTGTTCTGCAGCAGTGGTTTTCTCAAGCAGGCACTTGTTGGTTCTGGTCCAATTTGCTCCCAAGAAAAATCTCTTTGCCATATTTTACATTTGCAGCAACATGCTGTTCATTTGCTTGCGAAGCGGGTTGTTTACCGCCGTTGTTTAATATCGTATTGATCGATCAATAGGATTGGGTCTGGCTGCAACTAACACAAATTCCCATAAAATCCGAGGGCCGTGGGACCTTCATCTCCCTGCCAGCCGAACACCAGCTAGGTGTCCTTTCATAAACAATAAAAACAACTGGCGCAGTAAAAAACAGCGCCTAACATCCAATTAAAGTTAGAGTAGGTGACTGTCTTGCTAGGGGACCAAATGAAACACCTGTATCTTCCCAGGTGCCGCTGACGCCACCCTGCACCTTCAAGCGCAGTTATCAACTGTTGTTTTAGAGAGAACAAAACACGATGTCACCGCGACCCTGGACGGCAACAAAGCAGAGGTTGACGAATGAAAGCCCTTTCGCTTGTCAAAATGGAGGACAGTCAAGTCATTAAACCCTCTCGGTCACCTTGTCATTATTAAATCAAACAAAACCAAAATACAGTTTCAGTTCCGGGTCTACTGTTACTTTAGCCTTGAAGTGAACGTAGGAGACGCCGTCTTTCGGCTTCTTCTTATTCCCCCTGCATTCTTCTCCAGTCCTGCTTGCTTTAGTGAGGTGATAATGAGTGACTGCAGCCCAGCTAATGAATGCTGTTCACTCCACAGCAAAGCAGCTTATCGTGCCGGAACAGACTTCTGCTAGCGCTTCTGCTGCTCCCAGTCCTGGGAAAGTAATTACTGCGTGGCTGCTGCTGCCGCGCGGCTGTTCCTAATAGGATACATCGCGCCGGTATGGCAAGCGACACAATCTCAAAGCGCATCTGCACGCAAAAAAAAAACGTTTGTGGAGATTTGTATGATTGCGGTCTTGCTTGTGGTCTTTTTTTTTTGTGGTAACAATATCAGGGAAAAAAAACACCAGTTACTATTTGTGCAAACAAAATATCTTTAAGCACATCTGCAAACAAAAGCAAAACGTGGAGATTTGTTGAGATTGTGGTGTTGTCTGATCGTGATCGTGTTTCTATTAGGGATCGTAACCGATACCAATTATATGTTCAAACGGTGCGTATGACTGAACCTCGTGGTTATCTGGTCTTCCTCTGGTATGAATGTATTCAGGGTCGATAGTTGTTGCTTTGTGACCACATTGAGAGAGAGTTTTGAATAGGAACTAGGAAGAGATGAAGGCAGGCATGTTTATATTTTCCTATTTCCATACAAATTGTATTTTCTAACCACATTTTGTGTGTGCTAGCCTTATCTCTTTTTCATACTTTTCTTGTCATAGCAGTAATGAAATATACAACCCAGGCTTCAAAGGCCAACATTTAGAGCATCCTTTGACGAAACAACTTGTTTCTAAACTCTCAAACATGTAATGTTTAATAGTGTATGATTTGCTTAATACTATTAATTATTCAGAAAGCGGTTAGCCTGTCTGATCAATTATAAACATTTCATATTTCATAATATCAAAATGAGAATAACATTACATTACTATTTTTATGTACAGTGTGTATGTATTGAAGTTTTAAGAAAATAAGTAAGTAAAATAATAGCTTGATGAAAAAAATAATCTTTGGCTACAGTCCAGCTACCCCCCCCAAGTGCTGCTGAACTTTTACTGCTGCACCATCGAGAGCATCCTCACCACCTGCATCACAGTCTGGTACGGCAACTGCACCATCAAGGACCGAAAATCACTGCAGAGGGTGGTGAAGATCGCCCAACGCATCACCAAGACCACACTCCCTACATAACCTCAATATACGAGAAGAGGTGCCTTCAAAAAGCACGCCATCATAAAGGACACCTCTCACCCCAACCATGGACTGTTTACCCTTCAGCGTGGCACCCGCTCTGGGGCACGCTGCCGCAGTCTCCCAGGCAAAACTAACAGGACTAAAAACAGCTTCTTCCCCTCAGCTGTCAGACTGCTTACAAAATACCCATCCATATCTCATACTGCCTAGTCCCTACTGCTAAATCACACTTTTCTGCACTACCTGCACTTTACTGTATAACTGTTGTAATTAACTTTTGCTGCACAGATATTATACTGTAAATATACTTATACATGTTGCTCAAACTGATGTTTGCACTCTGGTACCGTTAGACCCACCTACATTTCGTTGCATTGCAACCTGTTACTGTGCAATGACAATAAAGGGAATCAAATCAAATCTAAGTTGCAAATATAAAAATAACGTATCAGCTGCTTCCTTGTGTAGGTAACACAATACATTGTGTTGTTTGCTGGTTTAAGGCTGATCATTATTCATAATCGTGCTTTCGGTACAGGTAGCGTGTCTACATGTCGTTATATATTTTATCGGTCTGGGATGTGACGAGTGACACAGAGATGAGCATTTGTCCTTACTTAGTGCCTAATCAGCCCTGCAAGTGTCCCTCGCAGGGCTTGGCTTTGCTGTGGCCACTGATTGGCGACCGATGGATTATTTATGTGGCTGAGGTGTGCCTGTAATTTCCAGAGGGACGGGTTGTCTATCAGCGGGGTTGGCCCAACATTAATGATTAATACATAAACATTATTCATAACCCTTCATAAATTTGGTCGGGCTGGGGGGAGAGGCTGCTGTAGTCCAGGCCTGGAAAACAGTCTGAGGAACACCCCAACCCAGAGGATTGTGTCTACACTGTAGTATAGCCGTTTGTAACTGCTTTATTTTACATCCAAATTTTTATAATTTTAACAGTAGTTAAGTATCATGTTGACATTTCCAGCCTGCTTGTTTGGGCTAATTACCTTCTAATTAGCATCTGTATTGTATTGTTTGTGTTCTAAGTGGGTACATTGTGTCCCCCACCACCCCGACTCCGAGTCTGTTTTGTTTCCTTCAGAATAATTATTTACCACCAAAGTACCGGTGGACAGCAGCCTGGCCTGTGCTGGGAGACAACAGTCATTCAGCTGCCCTGGCCAAGCAGAAAGGGTCACATTTATATTTGACTAGCCCTTCTTCATGTTAATATATCTCTTGTGGTCTTGATGGATCCTTGCTTTAAGTGATGCACCTGACCCATCTAAATGTCCAAAGGTAATGGAAACCAGATGGTAAGGCAGCACGGCATACTGATTTTGTTAACATATTTTAACTTTCTTTATCCTTGAGTAGGATGATAGAAAGCTTATAATCATCGAAATATTTAATCACAACCTTCAGTCAGTGAATTGCATAAATATTGTAGGACTTTTTCTTTTGCACTGAATTAAATCAATAAAGGACTGAGAAGCCCATATGGATTAACATTACTATAACTATTGATTTATGACTTTGCTAGATCCTCTAAAACTGTCATGCATTCGTGAATTACTAGAGGGAAGTTTTCAATTGCTTATAAAGATTAGACGCTTTTTTTACTGTACAAATTGCTATGGGGTTTAAATCTTCTCTTCCTATTTGGAAATATGTTAAGGCAGAGCTTTGATGAACGTGGCTGGCCCAGAGTGTGTGTAAAGAGGACCATGGTTTATCCATTTACACTAATTATCAATCGGTCTAAACGAGGCTATGGCTTTGAAATCAACCATGTCCACGTCCATTTTATTATTAGAATTTTTTTTTACCTTAGAAGTACCTTCTGGGCCGTGACTTATTCTTAAAAATGTTTCTAATTTCCTGAGACGCAATTAAATCCAGGGGTTATTTACTCAGGGCGGTATTTAGATGAAGTATTTAAGGGGGGGCGGGGGGGGGGGGGGCTGGTGTGACGCGGAGCCGATCAATACGCTCAGCACATGTCGAGGCCCAGAGAACCAAGGGCTGGGGCGCTCCGACGCTGTTTATCCAACAACACCCACCACCCCTCGCAGGGTGGGGTGTGGGGTGAGGGGTGTTGTTGGATAAACAGCCTCTTTCTCCCTCTCCTTTTCTCTCTTTCTGTTCAAGTGTTTTTTTTATGTCTCTCTTTCTCTTATTTGCTACCACTTGTTCTCTCTCTCTCCCTCTCCCTCTCTCTCTCTCTCTCTCTCTCTCTCTCTCTCTCTCTCTCTCTCTCTCTCTCTCTCTCTCTCTCTCTCTCTCTCTCTCTCTCTCTCTCTCTCTCTCTCTCTCTCTCTCTCTCTCTCTCTCTCTCTCTCTCTCTCTCTCTCTCTCTCTCTCTCTCCACCCACTCACCTGCTTCTCCTCAAACCTGATCCCCCCCCCCCCCCACCCACACTTCTCCCCGACTGCTGCTGCCTGACCTGTTTTTCTGATGAGCGTGATGGTGATTCCACCCCAGCAGTAGCCAACAGGAGATTGGAGTAATATGGGAAATATGGAAACGTGTGGGTGTGTGTGTGTGGACCCTATTTGTAACCGTCTGGCTAGTTTAAGGTTTAGATTCTTCACGCATCATTGGCTACACACACACACACACACACACACACACACACACACACACACACACACACACACACACACACACACACACACACACACACACACACACACACACACACACAGAGAGGTTCAAACACATGCGCACACATGCGTATACACACACACACACACACATTCACAGACACACATTCACAAGCATACTCACACACACATTCGCACACACACTCAATTAGCCGGCTACCTTACTTTATGCTACTATGTCCAGTGGGCGGGCGATCATTAACGTGGGAGCTTGTGTTTCCCCTGGTTGTGGATCAATACAGCTTTAGACACATGCAGGGCTGAGCTGGACATCCTATAAATAACCCAGGTTGAGGACCCAGGCTTCCTGATTGGCCGGGCCGAGCAGCGGTCATGGAGGCAGCAGGGGAGGGACGGTGTGGCCCCGCTCAGCCAGACGCACGTCGCCATACCTGTCCTTATGAGTCGTCCACACCCACTTTTCATTCACTATCGGGCCTCTGACACTGAGTTCAGGTGCACTCCAATAAGGAGCCAGAGGTGGGTGTGCATCTTAAAAATTAGGACGGAAATTAGGCTTTGAATACAGAAACTTTTGGCGTGGGAGTCCAACATCCTAACCACTAGACACTATCCTTCCTGCACTTTGCGATGTTTCTGGGGGAAAACACTGCACACAGCTTTAGGACATTTTGTGTTTATAGTCAAAGAGCTAATTCATCTCTGCCTGATTTCCCCCCCCTCTTCTGCCTCTTTGGCTGAGACTTTGGGATCGACCCAAGAACAGAAATTACCAGCGTCACCGAGAGACTCCTCTTCCCATTGCGGATGTGAATCCTCCTCCCCCGCTGTTCATTTAAAGTTCTGCGAGCTCCCTGAACAACATTGATTGACTTTTAACTGACTTTGCACTAAGCTTGTTATCGGCCCTGGATGTGCTGACACCAGCTCATATCGCTCATGTATAAAGAGGGGGAAAAAAATGAGGATTCCGTGCCCTATCTCTGCATTAGCACTTTAAAGCACATCTGTCGACTCGGCTTGTGCTGCTGCTGATACAGATGTGGTGTGGGTTCATGTCAGCCCATTCCTCTTGATCACACACTGCGAAACCCAGCTGAGTACCGACCAACAATGTAAAAAATACATAAATAATTTAGATTTTTGGTTGTTTAATAAATCTTACCAGTTTCGGATTGAAATGTGACCCAGATTTCCCATTAGCTTATGGCATTGACGTGTGTGTGTGTGTGTGTGTGTGTGTGTGTGTGTGTGTGTGTGTGTGTGTGTGTGTGTGTGTGTGTGTGTGTGTGTGTGTGTGTGTGTGTGTGTGTGTGTGTGTGTGTGTGTGTGTGTGTGTGTGTGTGTTTGGGGCGGGGGGTTGGTTGGGTGTGTGTTTGTGGGTGTTGGGGGGAGGAGGGCGGGATGTGTGTGTGTGTGTGTGTGTGTGTGTGTGTGTGTGTGTGTGTGTGTGTGTGTGTGTGTGTGTGTGTGTGTGTGTGTGTGTGTGTGTGTGTGTGTGTGTGTGTGTGTGCTGCCTAAGAGTATTTGGCTGTGTTGTAATGGGTTCATCTCCCCGTCTGGTCACTTCAAACAAAAAAGTGTTTTTTTGGTAACAAAGGCATATGCTGTGTTGGAGTGACTTGCAGTCGCACAAATCCACACACACACACACACACACACACACACACACACACACACACACACACACACACACACACACACACACACACACACACACACACACACACACACAGTAGCATGGTACACATCAAACACACACAATGTTCAATATCTGTGCCTACATGGTGGATGGATGTTAGGAGACAAATCTGCCCTCTATGGTTGCTCTTCAAACTGTGTGGTTTGACTTTCAAACCACACAGTTGTCTTTAACAAAACATTGGATTATTGTTGAATACAGATTGTCATGTTGTTAACATGGAGGAAATAGGTGAGATGATCAATCAATGGTCCAGGCTGGAAAATGTGTTGTAGCATCGTAGTGACTACTGGCCAACATTAGGTGGCAGGGGTCAGGCATTAGGCTCAAGGATGCATACAGGCAGACTGCAGATGTTGGGTATCAAACCCAAAATCTTGATGCTGGGGGTCAACCATCCCAACGACTATTATGCTGCCACCTAATAAGGGTTTTCAATACCGATAGTAATACTGGATGCCCAAACTGTCGATCTACAAGAGATTCGGAGAGAGCTTCCAAGTCCCTGTGGACGTGTGCTGGTCGCACGGACGCACATGGGGTTCAGTTCATGCTACATTCGAGCGACGGTGTCGGCATTCCACCCATGCTCATTTCCCAATCCTAAATATTTGAGTACATCTCTGCCTAAATCATTGAAAGTCAGCCGAACGTAAGTTTCATTCACTGCCCCCTCATGTTGATAATCAAAATGTGTTTTGCCTCCGTGACTTTTTTTGTGGTACTTCATTTCAGCGTGGCTACTATGTACCAGTGCTCCATATTTAGGACAGCTGAACCTCATATACAAGCCAACAAGACAAGTCTGTTTTAAATGCGAATTAGACACAATCCCACGTCTTCATGATCTTCACGTCATCACACTGTAAGGGCGTATTGTCTCTTCTGCACCGTGTGTGTGTGTGTGTGTGTGTGTGTGTGTGTGTGTGTGTGTGTGTGTGTGTGTGTGTGTGTGTGTGTGTGTGTGTGTGTGTGTGTGTGTGTGTGTGTGTGTGTGTGTGTGTGTGTACGTAGACTCAATAGTGCCAACACCACCTTAGAGACTTCTCATTTTCAACACGGCTTTGGTGAACCCAAGGAGCGAATTGCTGGGCGCGTAATACTAGATATATAACACAGCTCAGTGGCCCGCAAAGACAAACTGTAATGTCTCTGAGCGCACGCTCAGGGGTGTGTGTGTGCATGCTTGTACGTGTGGGTGTGCGTTTGTGTTGCAGGGTGTGTGTGTGATGGGGAGGGGGGGATCTGCCAGTCACACGGAGAGAGGCCAGTAGCCCCTGGACACGAAGCGAGACCCGGCACTCCATACCTACTGTATCTCTCGACTCCTCTGCCCCCCCTCCCCCCTCTTCCTGTCCCGTCCCTCGTCCCCCCGCCCCTGACTGGAAGGTGCAGGCATGCGAGGCCAAAGCAGGCCAGACCAGTGTGGATATAAGTGATGGGGAGTGGGGATGGTGTGTGTGTGTGTGTGTGTGTGTGTGTGTGTGTGTGTGTGTGTGTGTGTGTGTTGTGTGTTGTGTGTGTGTGTGTGTGTGTGTGTGTGTGTGTGTGTGTGTGTGTGTGTGTGTGTGTGTGTGTGTGTGTGTGTGTGTGTGTGTGTTGTGTGTGTGTGTGTGTGTGTGTGTGTGTGTTGTGTGTGTGTGTGTGTGTGTGTGTGTGTGTCTGTTGTGTGTGTCTGTGTGTGACAGCTGCGAGATGAGAAGGCAGTCATGCCTAAGCCCATGAGAAACAGGGATATCTGCGTCACCATGGCGCTGTTTGTATGAGCCGTTTTTCGGTTCTTTTTTGGGGGAATCTTAGGGATGTGTCAGATATGGGGCAAGGGCTCCTAAAGCTCCTTTCCTTGCGATTTGTGTGATTCTCACTCACTTGCCAGGGTCTAAAGAATCATGTCTGACTGTGTGCACAATTTTAAAGACACAACACAAATATGCTTATACCACAGCATTCTTGACTCATTGTTTCTGATACAATAACGAGACCACACTGCCTTTTAATATTGCCACATAAATGTCCTACAAGTCCAACAATGCCTGTGACAATAGAACTATTAACCAGATGTTTCCTACCCACAAAGACAAAATACTCGGCGGAGAAAAATGATATTTATATTCCAGCTGATTAAGTCAATAAAAATCATTGTTATTGGTAACTGTGGTGTACTTCGGGTGCATCACCAACCACACCACCAACCCCCAGTTTTCAATAACGGCACACCGCAACCGGGTTCAAACCTTCCTACACACACGATATGTAAACAAAAATGACTCATGCAGTAGCTACATCACTGTTTCCCTGCATAGCGATGGGCCATCGTCTCCTATTTGTGTATGGCTTGCACACAACTTCAGAGCCATATTGCGCATTCATATCTACATCCTCTCTCTCTCAACCAATCACAGCAGGGCTGGAGTGGACAGAGGAGAAGAGTATCTGGGTGGGGAGAAAGAGAAAAGCACAGGCCATGAGCCACGTTTCCCCGGCACTATTTTGCTGTTGTCCTCCAACATCAAAGCTGCTGCTGCTTCTTTACCCTATGAGAGATTTCCCAACTGTAGACGCTCCCAGCTCAGCACTGGGATTAGACTCAGTGGTGAATTTAAACGGAGGTTGTGTGTTTGGGTGAGTGTGTGTGTGTATGTGTGGGGGGGAGGGTGGGTTGGGGGGGGGGGGGATATTTTGCCTACAAGGCCTGCACGTGTTTCTATTTATGGTTCCCGCTGCATAAACTTGAGGGTGGTGTTAGATGGTGCATCCTCTAGAGTCTCGCGAACCTCCTCTGCATCGTTTACGTATTTCGTGGAAAACAAACGAAATGACGTTGGGGGAGGGAATCAGGGAATACAAGTTACAAAACACAGCAGTTAATTCATATTGTGTCATTACAAGGCGTGATGAACGTGCGTTTAACACTCCCATGTTGTGCCAGTGTTCTTGTCCCTTTGTTATATTCTCTGTAAGCATCCACCCTTATCGGACAGTGTTTCAGAGACATCAGAAGTTCCCAGCGAGACAACTCGATATCGACCGAGCGTGGTTCTGTGGGACATACATTTGTCCTGAAACGTGTTTTACAAGGCACATGGGAAGGCTTGGTTGGTGTTTTGTTGCAGTCGATAGGGAGAATCTAAAACATTAGAGTTTTTCTTCTCATGATGAACGGTTGACACACTCACTGATTTCTTTGGCTGTCCCTTTGTATGAAATGCTGCTGTCACTAAGATCCCCCGGTGACCCGGGGCTTCAGGCCAGATCCACCAATCGCGCGAGCGCGAACAGACAGATGAACCAATTAGGCACCAGCCGTGCTCACTGGGTGGGGGGCAGATGACAGAGTGTCAGAGAAACGGAGAAGAAGGGAGAGTGAGAGATGGATGGAGAGACTTTGGAAAAGAGCAGGTTTCTCATAAGTAACACAATGATAATGTCTTTGAGCCTGGGGGATATTTTCCAAAATGGTGCTTCCTAAAATGGTACTGTATGGAAAAATACCAGAAAATGGCTTACATCTGTTCAGTTCATGCTGCTTTACTTAGTACAATAAAAACCAATTCAATTCCACTCATTATATAACCATCCCTTTAAAGCTGTGAAACTCCCTTGTTCTTCGTTCCAGGGCTGGTTTTTTGACGGACTGACAAACTAAACCTTAAGCACTTTTGAGGGCCAATACTTTTTTTTTAGTGGAGAACGATATTAAGCTTAACTGCTTGGAACCCAAATGAAAGCCAACGAATGATAAACAATAAGCGGTGAACTCAACAATCAAACCCCTTGGAGCCAGACTCCGCCACTCTCTTGCTGCTCTTAGAAGGACGGATGTCCCAAGCTGCTAAGTCCTTTATCCACCTGCCCGGTCAACCTACCCGTCTCTGAACACATCCTTGCTTTCAGCTGAAGAGGAAACAGCGCAGATGCAGCTTGCTTTATACCGTTATATCATGGAACTGGTCATGGACCAAGGGCTGTGGATCTTTGTAAACGTGAATGACACGTGACGTGTGCATGTGTGTGTGTGTGTGTGTGTGTGTGTGTGTGTGTGTGTGTGTGTGTGTGTGTGTGTGTGTGTGTGTGTGTGTGTGTGTGTGTGTGTGTGTGTGTGTGTGTGTGTGTGTGTGTGTGTGTGTTGGTGTCTTTGTGAGACTGAAGCGGCTATGGAGGAAACAACAATTGTAACAGTAGGTTTTATGTGGATGGCACATCATTGCACTTTGGAATTGAAAATCCCTGAGTTCCGCCCACGGAGGAGAAAGAAGAGAGGCAAACATGCCGTAATCCTATGCAGATCTCCGACGAGATACCTCAATCCGCCATTACCTAGCATTTGACTTGCAAATGGTCAAACCCTGGACGATAAGGTGGGCAAACTATAAGCACTGATTAGCTTCCAGTGGGACATTGCAAAGTGCAACATGCTGGGGTTTACTGAGACCCACCTAAGCCCTACGGTGCCTGACTCGTATTTTCCATCTTCCAACAGGACAGAACTATAGAGTCAGGTAAACGAAGAGGTGGTGGGGTCTGCATTATTTCCACCTTCCATCACCTGCCTTGATGGCTACCGCCCGTATCACTGACCTCCATCATAAAGAAGCGTCTTGTCATAACCCAGGTCAGCTCCACCCTTCCTGACACCCAACAGCGGTGTGTACAGACACCTCTCCCCCCTGGAAAAGGAAAACACACGTGTGTGGATGCTGTTTCTAGATTACAACACGGCGTTCAAACCTGTCAGCCTCTGCTAAACTCCTTCCCAGTCTCAGAATCCTGGGGATATTAACGCCTTTCTTTACAACCGGATCCTGCATTTCTTGATGGACCGACCTCTGGGGCTGAGAACGGGAGACCTCACCTCCACTATACTGAGTGTCAGCACCGGAGACCCATCAGGGCTTCGTACTCAGTCCCCTACCGTATGCCCCCGTTCAAGCATGACCGTCCCGGGTCATGCGTGAAAGGGTCACAGTGCTTTTGCTTCCTTAGGAGACTCAAAAAGTTTGATACGCCTGCCAGAATCTTCTTCACCAACTGTTACAGGTGCACCATGGAGAGCATCCTCTCTGGCTGCTTCACTTCCTGGTACAGCTGCTGCTCCGCTGTGGATCTCAAGAAACCCCCCGAAGAGGGTGGGGAAGACAGCGGAGCGCATCATGGGCTGCCTTCTCCCTTCCGTGGAAGGTCCTCACCCCAACCATGCCAGAGGATGGCATGGGAAATCCTAAACGTCTTCACCCGCCCATCTATGGACTATTCACATTGCCGCCGTCAGACAGACGCTACCGGGGCATTGGAGGATGCATGGCCAGACTCTCAAAGCATTTGTTCCCCCCAGGCCATCAGGCTTCTCAACCAGCAACACGAGTCGTAATGATCTAATGGATCACATGAATGTGTCTACACATGCTTAGATCACTACCGCATTCAATGTACATTAGCTACATTAAATATACATATTCATCTTCACAACTCCACTTCATATTTACGGTATTACATTTTTAGATTCTTTATTATCCAGTCATATGATTTTTTTTTGGCTTTTGCTCTGTCCGCCATTTTTACATTCTCTGCTGGCTATTTTTTTTTTGTAATGTATTGTTTTGTTATTCTTGCCAAATTGTAGCTATTTTTGCCCTTATTTGTGATTATGGAAGGAATTTCACTGTTCAGAATGACTCATGCTCATGCATATGACAAATACACTTACATACTCACTCATATATTAATTTTCAATCATTTATCCAAATAGTATGATATTGCTATGAAACAAGCCACCAACCCTACCACCCTTTCATTTTCCACAGTAACGGGTTGAAGGACTTGGAAGAACACCACCATCCCACGCTAGTCTAGTTTGTTTGCGTGGGAGAAAACATGACGGTTGAAAAAAAATCAAATACACAGCCGACTGGTTGTACAGACTAGATTAGTTCAAATCAACAGTGGAAAATGCCTGATCTTCCACTCTCTTTTAGTTCTCCCACAGGGGAAGGCGATGGCCATTTGGGGCAAGTGAAGTTCAAAACCCTTAGGGCCTGCCCAGAGCAAACGGGGGTTAATATACCGAAATCCCAGTCAATTCTCAGCTGTGAAACAGGCTCTCTCTCGTCCTCCCTCTCTGTTTCTCTCCCCCTGCCCCCCCTCCCCATGGATTCATGCTTGTTTGGCCCGAGGTCTCTTAGTGTTCAAGTGCTTGTCATTGACTGCTGAACAGGGTGTGAAGGACTCGGATGGAAAGGCATTTTAGTAACTCACGCCATCTTTGCTAACTGACCTTCATATTCCATATCGCTCATACATTAACGCTAAATTACATGAATATGCACTCTTTTACACTCTTTGCCCTTTGCGCTGGCCTTGTGCCCTCTAAAATAAAAGAGGGTGGATCCAAGTATTGCCGTGAACAGTTCATTTTGATCGGCTGTGGGCCTTATGTTTGTGTCGATGCATTTAAGGCTTGGGACGAAAACTCACTTCTTCTGAATATTAGTGATGGGAAAAAATAGGCAAGATTTTCCATATGAGGGAAAGAGAAAATATAAGGTTATAAGGTTTTTTCTGAAGGTCAGATCTCTTTTCTTCTTAGTTGTTCGTTTTTCTTTTGGCCTCTATATTAGTCTCCCTCTCATCCGAATATCCATACATATTTACACACTTAAAAAAATAATTGTTCCGGTAGAGGTTGAATATATTTACTCTTTCCCGGAACGGCCTGCCTATAAACTGCCTGAGGCATCCTAAATAAAAAAACAATTGTATAATTTGGACCAAATTAATGATGTGTCAAGGATAGTCATGTCATCAAATCTCCCAGACCGTATATGTGTCTGATTTCCATAAACAGCAGTCGTTCTGATTGAAGATGAAAATGCAGGTTGAATGAATGACTTGAAATTGAAATGGGGGTAGAAATGATGTACGACTTGTTTCACTTCCTCCGTAAAATGGAACACTTTAACGACACTATCAGATGCAGATGTGGCAGTTCCAGATGAATCCAATTGTAGGACATTTTGAACTTCTACAGTCGACACATAAGCACATTCAAACAAAAATCCACATTAGAGTAAATTGGGATGCATGAGATGAGGATTCCTTAAATACGCTGCTTTGACACTAACCCATTAGCATCCTGTAAGGCCATTACCGCCATCTCCCATCAATGGGAATCTTCATCATGCATCTTCATCATCTCCACCTTCTCCACCTTCTCTTCCTCTTCAGCTACCCACAGTCCTCTCTCCTTGGGTGTCCTGAGCTCTGTGCTCTGATTGGCTTTCGCATTTATGGAGCTGTCTCTGTTGGGGGATTGGCTTTGCTTTAGGAAAAAAAAACATTGTGACAGTGTCTCTAATCATGTTGCACAGGCATTTTGTTCTGTCGGCAGAAAAGGAGAATTCAGGACATGGGGCGAATGTGCCTGCCTATGCAAACGTCTTTGTGTGTGTGTGTGTGCGCGCGTGTATGTCTGTGGGTGTGTGTATCCTAATGCCCCTGGAGATGGAAATGTCATTTCCATATCTTCCCACAAACCCAAAATGCTAATATGTGAGAATGTGAATGCATACAAACACATAGACACACACACAATAATTTAGACAATGGTGCTGTCTTACATATTTGCATCCTGGATGTATCTGCTAGAGTCTAAGCATGTGTGATGTCTGTCCCCAGTGGACCTCATTTCTCTGTAGCGGGTCCCAAAAAACCTCATGACGCCGTCCAGATATTCACGTTTTGCATTTGGCCAAGAACATCATTCTGGCCTTGGCTGGGCATTGATTTCCAAATATGCCCGCGGTGATACACTGTTAAAAAATTTAGAATGACGTCAATCAGAATGACACTCCTGCTATTTTGGCTCTGGCCAATTTGGCTTTGGAAGCAAAGCAAAAACATATTCTCCCTGAGAAAAGCCTTCAATGACGATTTCTGTTCATCTCTCAAGATCGTTATTATCCTACTTCGGATTAAATCAGTTATGAATGCTACACTTGCCTTGGGTGCCTCCGTCCTCTTAATTTGGGCAGACAGACAGACTGCCTGTCCCTCTGAAACTCTCTCCCCTGAATGCCGATTGGTCCTAGCGTTTTACACATTGGAGGATCTTTTCAATGGGATCGAGTCCTCTGCGATCTGCGGAGAGAAACAAAATGTGAACTGGCGAGATCGGGACGGTCTCACAAGGTGTGGACCCCGTGCTGACTGTCCAACGGACCCTGTGAACACACACACACACACACACACACACACACACACACACACACACACCAACACACAGACACACCACACACCACCCACACACACACACACACACACACACACAACACACATCCCTGCTGTTTTGAGGTTAACAAGACTTAACAGCACAAATATGACTCAGGTAGCCCACCATCCGCCCCCATCATGCTGCCGCTGGGCAACATCTCAGTAGGTCATGACAGACCCCCACTTTGACCCGGGGGCGTCACCTTAGTAGGTCACCATCGGACCCCCCACCACACCAACCGCACCACCCCGGGGGGCGGCCCCTCATTAGGTCACCACTGGACCCCCACCGCGGTGCTCCCGGGCGCCAACGCAGTAGCCCACGTTCAGACTTTTCTTTCTACTGTCACTAAGCCGCAACGGAGCTGGTGGGGATGGAGACGAAAGAGAGTGTGAGCGTGTACTTTGTGTGTGTGTCGTCCATATGTGTGCAGGTTATAGTCGAGGGGGGGGGGGGGGTATAGCAGTCAGCACGTGGGACAGAAGGATTCATGTGGAGATGAAAGTGGTGGGTGTGGGTGGGGGGGGGAGGGGGGGAGGGAACAGACAAAAGATGGAGGGAGAGAAGAGTATAAGGGGAGGGGGAGGAGGAGTTGGAGAAAGAGAAGGAGGAAAAGACTAATCATCCCCCATTCATTGAGCTCTTTTCAAAGGGACCCCGGTTGCCATGGAGTACATTTCTTCTATTTTTTTTGAAAAGTAAGGAGGGTGGGTAGATGGAAGTGTGTGCCTGGGGTTGGGGGGGGGACCAGTAGACCAATCATATAGCTGTAAGGCTGATGGAAAATAGGGTATTATTTGAGAGTGTGAGCGTTTGTGTGCTGCTACTGCTGTGTGTGTGTGTGTGTGTGTGTGTGTGTGTGTGTGTGTGTGTGTGTGTGTGTGTGTGTGTGTGTGTGTGTGTGTGTGTGTGTGTGTGTGTGTGTGTGTGTGAATATGCAGCCTGCCACAGGGGCTGCAGCACTGTGAAGAACATGTGACTTATGCTGCAGCAAATGTGTGTGCGTGCGAGTGTGTTTTTGTATTGAAGAAGCGATGCAATACAGGGTATTTATCATAACATCTTGACCGCTTCCTTCTTATGCACAGAGAATATTTCAGCCCAGTTTACACAAACACACACACACACACACACACACACACACACACACACACACACACACACACACACACACACACACACACACACACACACACACACACTCTCATGTGGCACGCTGGCAGCAAGCAGAATACGCTCGCACTGGGCCTATAGGCACATGCTTCGTCATTCACTTGACGTCTATACACACACACACACACACACACACACACACACACACACACACACACACACACACACACACACACACACACACACACACACACACACACACACACACACACACACACACACACACACACACACACACACACACACACACACATTGTTATTCACTGAAACACACCCACATGCACCCACACATAGTAATGCACTGATGCACACACATATTTACACACATGTACTGACACATACATGCACACACATACTGACACAGACATAAATTGATAAATACTGATAAAAATTGACACATACATAGATCCATCCATGAATACAAACATACACACATACATACATACATACATACATACATACATACATACATACATACATACATACATACATACATACATACATACATACATACATACATACATACATACATACACGCATACAGTTTATACAAATTACACATTGACACACAAACACACGCAAACAAGCACATTTCATGAATACAAACACCAAAACATATTGAACTGCCACACACACACACACACACACACACACACACACAACACACACACACACACACACACACACACACACACACACACACACACACACACACACACACACACACACACACACACACACACACACACACACACACACACACAGTCATGCGCTGGGGGCAATATAGTGTTCTGTTTGCTCCCACTTGGCCACAAGCTACTAGGAGGAGCAGGGAAGGCTGATCCACTGCTTGTTACCGTGGACCAGAGCCATTGGGTCCCCTCTGAGACTCTCTGAGTATAGCACCCGATAGGATGTGGTCCTTCCCCGGTAAGGAGCCCATAACCACCGGGCTGGGAACGCAGTGTTCTGGGGTGAGGAGTGGTCAAGGAATGATTAACAAACTTTGATTAACAAATGCTTTATTGTGGTTTCATTATTTTGTTTATCTGTCGGTTTATTTGATTGGAGGACTGTCTTACAGTATTCCCTCCAGAGGAGAGAATGGCTGACTCACTGCTAAACTACTAGGTGTTTGTTAACGTTTATATCTTTAATTTGTTTATTTGATGGGAGGACTGTCTTATAGTAATCACTGTTTGGAAAGGATGGAGCAGAGAATGTTGAACTGCTAAATGCTACACAACTGAGTGTTGGTTGACGTTTCTATTTATTTTTCATGTATGGGCTGGTTCGATGCGGTTCTGCTATACTGCACCTTTTTCACTCAAGGGTTTCTCCAGGCCTCGTATCTCTCCAGAATCTAGTCTGACCTTCACCCCACCTGACTCTCTCTCTCTCTCTCTCTCTCTCTCTCTCTCTCTCTCTCTCTCTCTCCCTCTCTCTCTCTCTCTCTCTCTCTCTCTCTCTCTCTCTCTCTCTCTCTCTCTCTCTCTCTCTCTCTCTCTCTCTCCCTCTCTTCCCTGTTTTCCCATCGCTGCTGCTGCTGTTGGCCCCGACTTTGGGAATCAATAACACACCATCTCCGCACCTCAGCCATTTAATCGGACATTTGATCCGGTGGGGGGGGGGGCGTTATTTATGTGTGGTGGAGCTACAAATGAACACTCTATAACTCAGCCCCCCCATCCCCCCCCAGTGCATACCCCCCAATCCTATCGGTTGTAGTGTTTTTTTATGTCTCTCTCTCTCATTTGCTCCGTTTTGTTCTCTCCCCCTCTCTCTCTCTCTCTGTCTCTCTGTCTCTCTGTCCCTGTCCCTGTCTCTGTCTCTCTGTCTCTCTGTCTCTGTCTCTGTCTCTGTCTCTCTGTCTCTCTGTCTCTGTCCCTGTCTCTCTGTCTCTGTCTGGCTCTGTCTCTGTCTCTCTCATTATGTCTGACTCTCTCCCTCTAACCCTCAATCTTTCTATCCCCCCTCCTCTTCGTTTTCTCTCTCTCTCTTTCTCTCTCTCTCTCTCTATCCCCTCTCCTCTTCGTTCTCTCTCTCTCTCTCTCTCTCTCTCTCTCTCTCTCTCTCTCTCTCTCTCTCTCTCTCTCTCTCTCTCTCTCTCTCTCTCTCTCCTGGCTCTCCAAAGTAGGGAGTTTTTTGGGAGGCGTGTTCGCATGTGGTCCCGTTAGACGGCCATGTCGTAATGCCCAGGGGGACGACATCCTTGGCGACTGAAGATGTGCCAAGTCATTTGGAACCCCCCCCCCTGCCCCGCTAACATGCACACGCACGCACGCACGCACATACACACGCACGCATGTATGCACTCGCACACACACACACACAAACGCATGCACGCACGCACACACACACAAATACAAACACACATGCACACACACACGCAAAACCATCCCCCCTCTCTTCTCCTCCTCCTCCACCTCATGCCTGTTTCCAGGTTGCATGACTAACATCCTGCTTGGCTTGTTCCAATGCACGCTCGCTCCTTTGTTCGGGGTGGGGGGAGTTAGGGGTATGCATCTGGGGGAAGGGGGGTGGGGGGGTTAAATGGGTCAAAGTGGGCTCGGTTATACAAAGTGCTTGAATGGGCTGTCGACAGTGACATATTGGGACGGTGGGATGTGTGTGTTTGTAAGTGGAGGCTGGGTGGGGATGTAAAGGGAGCGGGCGTGTTTCTGAAACACCTATGAAAGAAAGGACTAGCACCTTATAACAATTATACGTGTGGCTGACATCATTATGCTTCCTCAGCTGTCTTGGGGTTGTGTGCCGTGTGGCTCAATGTGAAAGTCCTGCTGCCGGCAGATGCAAGAAGAAATGTGAGAAAAAATGGAACACACATAAGAAAGATCATGTCAACTGTATCTGTGTACATACAGTACATACACGAGCCCTAGTACATTTCTGTTCTAATTACTGACCCAGGACAAAGCAAACATGAAATAGCTTGAAAAATACCAGAGGAAAAAAAAGGAGAAATGAACAAAATAAATGATTTCATCACATTTGTGTCACAGTCTGGTGGAGAAGTATGGATTATTGAATGGATGTTTGTTTTCTCCCCATTAAATGTTTAACCAGGGGCTCCAACTGGTTTAGATGTGGGTGAAAGATTTTATGCAGAATACATCACAGAGCCTTAATGGGACCTCGACATGTTTCACAACCATGGCTTGGTGGTTGAAACATTACATCATCCTCAAAGCAAAAAAGGGTGTGTAAATTTTAAAAAACTGTGCTGACAAATACTGTAGAAGCACTGCAAGGGCATGAAGTCTGTGAATCTCATCAGAGGTAATGTCCTTGGAGCAGATGTTCTGGCGGGGGTTGTGTTAGCGAGTCTGTTAAAGGGAGGACCTCTTCCCAAGCCCTGATGTGAAACACTCAGTGGGACTGTATGTACTGACGATGAGAAATGAACAGGGTGGCGGCATATTGTACTGCTATGAATACAGAGTGGAACACCGTGTGTAACGGAGAGAAATACACAAACATTGTAACAGAATGTGTCGCAGAGAAATACACAGTGTAACATGAAGTGTTATTGTAGTAATCCACCAACTGTAACAGAATATGTTACTGAGAGGAATACAGAAACTGTGTGCCAGAATGTGTTACTGACAAATACACAAAGAGAGAACAATTGAAAGCTTTTTCTTTCTATCAGTCTATTGATAAGATGTACTCTAAGCATGGAGTTGTATCCATGTGGGATAATCAGTAAGGCTCTCAGCTTAGGACAAAACATACCCTTTTTTCAGGTGGCTGTCCATGTGAACTTCATAGTAAAATTAAATAAAATAATAAAGAGACCAAAACAAATAGCTACCCTGACTGTGACGGTCAAACCATAACCACATTTCACAGTGCCTTTTCTCCTGGAAAATGATAGTATTATATCTCCTTTTAGTGTGTCTTGGCAGCAGAAAATCCTTTCAGACTGATAATTGTCTTGACAGCCAGAGTATGGAGAGATAAAAAGAACAGCAGGCAACAGATCTTCTCCTTTTATCCGCAATCACAAAGAAAATGTAATTAGGTTTATGGCTTCAAGTGTCGATTTGACTTATTTTGTCGACCTCAAATTGGAAAAAGTGAACTTCAATAGAGAAGGTATGCACTTCATTTTTCGAGTACAGTCAATGCTGCCCAGCTGTAGTAGAGCAAGTTTAATAATACTTTATAATACTTTACTGATAAAACACATTGTCACCCAGTCTCAGAGAGACACAATCTGTGGGGTCGGGGTTTCCCCCAACATTTCTTTAACAAGCGCTAACGCTCACGATCAACCCTAAGGATTTAAGGAGAAAAAGTACCCGCAGAGCTTCTCTATCTGGCTTAATCCAGAGTAGTGGCAGAGATCCAATACATCCACACACACATACACACAGGTGTACATGCAAACAGGCTTACTCTCACACAAACACATAGAAACACACACATAAACATACTCACACGTATACACATACCTGCATGTACACACACACGCACATGCTCATGGACACACACACACACACACACACACACACATAAATATGGACACACACACAGCCATGTGCACTAACACACACACACACACAGACACACACACACAAACACACATACCCACACAAGCATAAAGGCACACACACATACATATACACAAACAAACACACACACACAAACATGTTTGGACACCCTTATACACATACACGCTCATGGGCAGAAACACACACAGATTCACAAAACCACACCGATGTCCTCTTTCACAAAGTCCTTCAAATCAAGCGCTTCCCATCTTTCCCTCAGGAGGTAGTGCGACTTCAGGGCTGGAATGCAAACAGATGGGATAGAGAGGGATCTAGACGTTGTTGAGAATCACAGAGCTCCGGCTTCAGCTTCCGCTGTGCTTCCACGCTCCTCTCTCCCACTATGTGTCTGCAGCCATGACAAGCCGTGACAGCAGCGGATGTATTGTCACACGCGGGGGCCTCCCCTGCAATCCAATCCCAGACACCCCGGCATAATGATGTGTCACCCCGAGTGTAGCCATCGCAAGAGACGTTTTACGTTCTTGTGCAAAAAGCAGAAGAAAAAGAACAGAACGCTGACATGAATTCTCCAGGTGTTTTACGGAGGCTGTTGTCGTTGCCTGCAATGGATGTATTAAAGGGAGCAACATATATTGAATATTGCATTAGGAAAACTGTCAGCCCGAGTGATGCAAACATCTGACATACATCACAGCCCTGCCTCCTCGTGTATTGTATGACTTTACCTCGTCCGGGGCAAGCGCTGCTGCAATCAATTGTGTGCTCGGATGGGTGGGGGTGGGGGGGTTGGGTTGGACGTGTGTGTGTGTGTGTGTGTGTGTGATGTATTATGCGTGGAGGATAGGGCGGTACTTTATATGTTAACGTTCAGGTGGATGAGTGTGTGTGTGTGTGTGTGTGTGTGTGTGTGTGTGTGTGTGTGTGTGTGTGTGTGTGTGTGTGTGTGTGTGTGTGTGTGTGTGTGTGTGTGTGTGTGTGTGTGTGTGTGAAGTGGGAAGGCAGGGGGACTATCAAGCGTGGCATGGCTGTCCGAGGGAAATGACCTGGGCCTGAGGGCCTGGGGGGGGGGGCGTGTGGTTCTTAAAGAGGAAGACGGACGCTCCACATGAGGCCGCTCCTCAGCAGAAGGTCCCTGCGTGTCGTTCCCTCGGCGGGCACCTGATGCATATTGAGTCATTGATTTATCAATCTCACCCATGTGCCTGATTTCCTCCACTTGCTCCTCCTGTTTGGTGTGTCAGAAGGCGGGCGGGGGCTGGCTCACAAACGCACTCTATCCCTTAGACACATGTCCTTTGTGCTTTGCTGAATTGGTATTGAAAGTAGATTGCTTATGAGGTAACTCTGCTTACCTTTTGTTTGTAGGTAGTGTTTACAGCTGCTATTCAGCTGTGACCCTTATTGCGTACCAAAGTACACTCTATCTATTATGTAGGACATATCATTTCAAAACATTGCCGCTTTGTACCGAATGTGAACAGCCTACACTTGTGTCATGTGTATATTATATTGAAAGAAAAAAAAGAAAGAAAAAAAACAAACCTTGGTTAGGCCGTTTCAGGAATAGAAAACAAATTCATGTCTTGAATCCGAGCACAGACCCTTCAATAAATATCTTATATATTTTCTTATTCACTCGCAATATGGCCACTTGGAATTCTAACATTCAACGGAATATCGACATTTCCACATTCTCCATTTGTTATCCATTTTCTCTCCAGCAGTGAGTTGCTCATCTGGGCTGGCTCAATATGAATAACCATGGTGATCTAATTAGCTTCTTAGCTGTTACTTTCCCCACCAGCTTAATTAATATCCCCAAAACAATTCTAAGAAAAATAAATGCATCACACATCAAACATCCCACCACACATGTCGATGTTTCTTCCTTCTTTTCCTTTTTTTTGGGGGGGGGGGGGGGGGGTACTAAGTTTTGCCGCGGTGTGTGAAACATTTCAAGGAGTTCTTGAAACTGTTTGTTTTGCACTCTACAGAGATGGCGTCATCCAGCCGGGTAAATAAAACCAGCTTGTTTCAGCAACACTGTGCAGGTGCAGCATTAGCAGCAGCACGTGGTGCTGAAACATACGTAGCGGTAGTTGTTGTTCACTAGCATTCAGCACCACGGACAGCTCCCATCTCCACTGACTCTCACACTTCTTCTACAGCTTCCCAGGTTCTCACTCTTTTTTTTTTTAGCATTTTCCAGGTATTTTCTGTTCTTGTTGAGCTTTGTATTTCACTATATGTAACGGTTGCCAGTGGCCACCTCCATTAAATGAGAGGCATAATTGACAAACTTGTTTATAATCCATGACATCTGTGAACCGATTCTAGTGAGGCGGATTATAAATCGTGATGTAAAAGCAGTCGACGTAAAAAAGTCACGTTTTTGACAGCCAGGCCTCTGATAGTTCACACATTAGCTTACGCTTGTTGGTTTAAATAAGCATGAACATTGCTACTATTGACAAAATAAACATAAAGAGGAAAGCTTACAAATGTTTTCAGTAAAGTTAAATCGATCTTCCTTCTGGGATGGATATTTCTGGATAGGTGTATTTCAAAAACCTTACAAGCTAGCCACGCATTTGACCGACAACTGTGCAACAGTTAGTTTGAACATAGCCCACATGAACATGAGATATGTCGCTTAACTTTTAGCTTTTCTAAGATACATACATTAGCCTACTCAATTTTGATATTTTGTCATAAATTACATAAATGACATGGAAAACCACTATTAATAATTTTACCAAGACTTTGTTGACTTTGTAGATTTACCAAGACATGTTGCAATCCAGTGTTTGCATCCTTGTTATGCTTTTCATGTGGAAAGTTTAATGGGACATTCCCATCTGTAGGCCTACTACCTGATATTTCCGTTGTGTTCAGGTCAAGAGACTATTTAAACATATTGCATCAAATTGGCAATTGCAATCACTCAATTGAAAATATAAGCATTGTAACATACAGTATGTTTGGTAATGGGTACTCTGTAAAAAAAATACAATACGTACAGACAGCTTATGAAACGAATTAGTGAACACAACCAGGAGTTACTCGACTAGGGTTTGTGCGGCTCCCAAAGGCGTTCATGACCGCCCCTCCCACACTGTCGATCTCACGGATCTTCACTTTTATTTTTATTTTAATAGAGAAGGTAACCGACCAAACGTTGTTTACTTAAAAATGTATCCAAACCAAACAAAGAGTAGACTCCCTTGATGGATGTGAGCTATAGCAGTAGGCCTATAGCATACACACATCAGAGGAGCAAAACGTAAGCAACTCAACTTGAAGCATCCAATTAATCAACTACTTTAAAGAGCTCCTCCCAGGAGACACCGCGCTAAACGTTCTGCTGCTGTTGCTGGGCTGCGCTCCGAATTCCACCCGTATCGCACAAGAACGACACACTTCAGACAAGAATGTTCAAATGCCATTTGAAGTGTCGTGTGCCATGGCATTACATCGTAAGTGGCACCGTAAAGAGGAGCCAGCGACACCACACTCCGCGCACTGTCAGAGGTCCCAGTGCGGCTAACACGCTAAAGCACGTGGCGCCGTCTGATACAAAATGGACCGTAATGTCCTGTTCAAAACTAAAGGTGACTGTTATCCGCGTGGTGGCTCACAGTCAGAGAAAATTATGGGCAGAAGAGGAGGTTGCAACTCTTTGCCGGGGTGGGGGAAAACGAAACACAGGAACATGGGTCTAGAAAGAGGCGCATGTGTAGTAATATTCCTCCCCTCTCCATTCAGTAGTGCCCCCTCCCATCCTGTGCACTGTGGAGCATTTCTAGTGCCGGACCACCAAGTACCCGGGAAGCAGCGTGATCGGGCCACTGCGGGGGAAAATAAATCTTTTTTTTTTCAACCCAGACATGGATTGCTAAATGTGTTCTATCTCGATTTTATTTTTTTATCTTGTGTTTTTGCCCGGTTTTTAACCTGCTCAATGTCTCTCATCAGTTTTTAACCTAAACAAAATGAGGATTTCTAGTGATCAGTTCCTATTGATATTCTCGGGCTTATGGGGACTGACAATGGGTGCTTTCCCAAGCAGCGTTCAGATTGGTAAGTAACATTATGCCAAATCAAACAGTGTGATGCACATGACAATTGTTTGTTGAAACGCTCTGTCCTCAGCGTTGGTCTTTTTTTGTGGTCACATCAGACCTCGGGACCACTCAAAGTGAGCAATGTAGAAGTAAAAAAAAAAACGAAATCGCTCATGAAATGCATCTTCTTTATTCCTAGTTAAAACCTGTACGTGTGTATTCCGTTGGCACTGTGTGTTTTGCGACGTGCACATGCAAGAAGAGTACGCTTGTTGGCGTAAGGCGATAATATTCCAGCATGCACGGAGATGTTTGAAAGCGCCACTGCAGCAAGACCAGAGCTCCGTGCAGAGGGAGCAATCCGATGTGGGGCTGTCTAGAGAGAAAAAAAAAAGTGTGTAGTCGGAATGCACAGTGGATGTAGAGACTGTTTGGCTGTCATAGACCATATCCTATCCGCACTACCGCTTGAATAAATGCACCAAATCCCCGCTTCTGAAAGCCACCGTCCCGGGGCTCGCTATGTAATGCACAGTTCAAACAGTAGTCCTATATGTCATTATTCTTCCAATGTTGTAGGGCTGCCTACCATGGAGTGAAATGCGGATGAATTGTGGCGTTTGCTCCACTGACGGATAGGCGATTGATTTGTAGTGAAGTTGATGCCCGTCATAACGAATTAAGCTGATAAGGTTGAAGGGATACAGCAGGGGGAAAGCCCACCTCCACCACCACCTCTGTTGTTGCTGCTTAACGTGTACACTTATTTAAAACAAGAAGGCAGAATCCCTCTGTTATTGAAGAAATTGTTCAGTTTGTTAAAATGACCAATTTCTTGTGTTGAATCTAGTGTTGAATCTAAAAGTATTAATAACTAGTTTTGATGACACCATGGTTTTCTAATTGTATACATTGGCATGGGAGACTAATACCATTCCTTCCGGCAGCATGATTGGCCACTACATCAAGTGTCGTCTCATTTCCTCTTTCCATTACATCATTTCACCATTACTTAACCATACATTTACACAGGAAAAAAAAGCATTCAAGCAAGATGAAATAGGATAGCTAAACTGGTGAACTGTAGACCTACACTGGCAACAGTAAAGATAAGATACGGTCACTGAAACTAGTTTCCTAAAAAAGCAAATTTGGTCATAATCATAGATAAAAATGAAAACTCCTCCCCACACAAGGGATTCTCTCACGAGAGGCTAGAGGTCTCTGAATACATATTTGAACTGTGATTATGATTGGCCTGAGAGTCATCTTTTGGACAATGGGGTAGGACTTTGCGTGATTTTGAGTGATTCATCTATTGAGCGATGTCAGCATCAGACAAGAAGACACCAAGCCCTGGAGTAGATGCTTTTTCTTAACCTTGCCTGTCGAGACTCCCTAACACCTACCTTGGTAGATCTGTTCTTAAGCTGTCCTGGCCTTGATCTGTAGCGTACTGGAGCTTCACATAAAACACCTTGAACATGTACAGTAAATGTCTGACTCTGTGCTTTACTATCCCAATTAGTGAGCGTTTCCATTGCTTTTTTTTTGCTCAGAACATCCAAAGACCAGGAACTGTTTATTTCTCTCTGTATAAGCTAATCAGAAGTTCTCGCTGAGAAAATATAATAGAGCCATTGGTGGGTTGGTGGTGGGGGTGGGTGGGTTATTCTATTTCCACTGACGTAGAACAGTTTGGTTAAGATTACTCTGCATAAACTGGCATAAGCCCTGCAAGGTATAAGATAAATCAGGCGGAGGGGGGGGGGCTGTCTTGTGACGTAGATAGAGACTTCTCTGGCTCTGCTTGGCTGCTTTAATGAACAGGACCCATGCTGCACAGGATTATTTTTCAGTTGCCCAGGGTCATTTTTCTGGGAGGATGAAAAAGATTGCTTCCAAGGTTAAGTCGTTCCTCTACCAGCCTTTTTACTTACTGTAAATACAGCTGTCGAGAGTTTTGTTTTACTAAACATTATGCTGTGTGTCAGCGGCGCAGATTGTGCCTTATTTCACACACTCTCTTGGAACACCTCCAACGCGGGGACATCAGCCTAGACTTTGCTACTTCCTGGCGTGGTAGACATTGTTAGCAATGTCAACATTTGTAAGTGCAGCATGTGCCAATTCTCATTACGTGCGGTGTCAGTGTTGTTCCCCTCTGTGTGTATACATCTATTTACCATTTTTGTTTTCACTAGGTCTGGTGGACTATTTACTTTATCTCCTCATTTAGCAGACATTTTGTATCCAACTCAGGTTCCAGGGAATTGAGATACAGGACATGAAGTAGCAGGTAAGAGCGGGTTAGGCATCTTATCAAGGGATCACCGGCATATGGCCTGCAGGTAGACTGCAGACACTGAGGATCAAACGCCGTGACTTTTGCAGTGGACATGTTGGAACACCTGAACCACATCTCTCTCTCTCTCTCTCTCTCTCTCTCTCTCTCTCTCTCTCTCTCTCTCTCTCCTCTGTCTCTGTCTCTCTCTCTCTCTCTCTCTCTCTCTCTCTCTCTCTCTCTCTCTCTCTCTCTCTCTCTCTCTCTCTCTCTCGGCAGGGGGGCTGTTCATCCGGAACACGGATCAGGAGTACACAGCCTTCCGGCTGGCCATCTTCCTCCACAACACCAGCCCCAACGCCTCAGAAGCCCCCTTCAACCTGGTGCCTCATGTGGACAACATCGAGACGGCCAACAGCTTCGCCGTCACCAACGCCTGTGAGTCCATGCGTTACACCTATCCCTCTCTGTCTGCCTCTGTGTCTCTCTGTCTCATCTCCTATGGTTCTTGGTGTGCTTTGCTGGAATTTGGCAGGTGATGAATGGTGGTGGTTTTTTTTGTTGCATTAAGTGATAGGAATATGGACTGAGTGTCTAAAAGGAGGAGAGCTGCCTCTAGCTGCCCTGTAGGAAAAACACGCTGGCATTGTTCAGCCATCGATGGCTTTTATTCATGAGATGGTATGATATTTTTTTCACAACCCTTTGACAGAATTGACATGTGACGAAAGGGGCGACAATGCACCCAATTTTTTTCACACGTCTTGTGTGTCAAGCATGTCCGTCAGGAAATCATCCACAACAGATTGTGTTGTATGCATGCGTTTGTGGATGTTTATCTGACACGCATGATATGCAAGAATGATGGATGACGCGGAGTCGGACGCATTCAGCTAACTCAGCGCTAGAAATGGTGTTCATTTGTGCATAGAGCTCTTGGGAGCTGTGCACAGGGCAGACCGTTTGGATCAACCTCTGTCTCGTGGGAGGCCCCTAACTAGTGGGTTCCTCATGTACATCTGAAGCCCTCTTCTGCCGTTGGTTGTTGCATCCTTTATTGCTGGGTATGTGTGAGCTTTACTGCAATCTTTAGGTTTGGTTGTATGAGGTCAGGTTTTTTCCCCAAATGTATGATTTAATGCACATTTTCTTATCTAACCAGATGTGTTTAGACAATCCCATTAGAAGCATTAGCTCAACCAAGATTATTTTGTGCAAACAATACATTTTCGTGCGGGGATCTGAGCATTATTTGAATACACTAAAACTTTAATTTCAATCCGTATTTAATATGTTAGTAAATATGTTAGTGCTGGTGGATTTTTTAACTGAACGTGTTCGAGTAATAGCCACCAATTACTCCCTGGTAGCTTCACAACCAGGGCAAGAAACCATGTGACTTTTACAAACCACCTTATCTCTCTCTCTCTCTCTCTCTCTCTCTCTCTCTCTCTCTCTCTCTCTCTCTCTCTCTCTCTCTCTCTCTCTTCTCTCTCTCTCTCTCTCTCTCTCTCTCTCTCTCTCTCTCGCTCTCTCTCTCTCTCTCTAGGTCTCTCTTCTTCTGTCCTTTCGCTGTCACTGTTCCTCAAAAGTCAATACAGACAACCAGCCACGTGTACTATCTATAATGTGATCTGTTGCTGGAAAATCAATGGCTAAATAAAACAGACTGAAGGGCTGTTTATTTTTAAAATGGGAGCGTATGGGATAGGTCCGACAGCACGTTCAGCTGTCCGTGTGGGAGTGGGTGCTAACGTGTGTGTGTGTGTGTGTGTGTGTGTGTGTGTGTGTGTGTGTGTGTGTGTGTGTGTGTGTGTGTGTGTGTGTGTGTGTGTGTGTGTGTGTGTGCATCCGGTTGCGGGATACCTATAGACGGTTCTTAGATCTTTCTCGAATTTGCATTTCCTACGATCCAAGATAGCAAGTTGCTTCACGGAAGTTGCAGCAGGAAATAAGATGAGGGGTTCATCCTGATGCGTGGTCAAGAGACCACTATGAATTTTCCTGATGGCCTGTTTTGACGTCTGTTTTAATGTACACATGCTGTATATGCAGCATACAGCCCCCGTCCTAGCCCCTCCCACTTGCAGGGACAGGAAGGGAGCCTGCGACCCATTGATCGTCAGGCGCTGAAATCAGATCAAAATTGCACTGAACCAATCAATGGCCATGATGGCTTTAGGGCGAGCGAGGAATCTGAGAATGAAACACAGCTGATCTTAAATCCCCCCCCCCCCCCCCCCCCCCCCCCACAGCACAATCACACTGAGGTTAGATACCATGCCGAGATATGGGGCCTGTTCTTTGCAACGTCACTTCCCAATGACTCATAGGAACATTGGAATTACTAAAGTTATTGTTATTGTAGTTATTGTGTTGGTTGTAATGCATTTTTGGTCATTGTTAAGTAATTCCTCGAAAAAATATTTGTCATTACGGGAAGACATTGTTGTGTTTGGAATGCCAGGCGTGGCGAAACAACGTTTTCATTAGCCGAGGTCACGGTATATTAACGTTGGTATAGTTTTTTTTTTACAGAACTACAACCCCTGAGTCCTCTGAAAATGTGGTGCCACCGACAAAAAAATCCCATGATGCATTGGGATGCATGATGTACAAGCCCTATAGGATCCATTAGGTGCCCTGCCGGCTGAGGGTGCAATGTAATAATGGAATGAATAAAGCACTCACAGCGACTGTCTAGTGGCGGTCGAATGCGGGGACAAATATTGTTGACTGATTGTTGACCATCCGCCCTGCCCCCAGACCAGGGTCCAAACATCGGGGCCCCAGAATATACACTAATACGCACCTTGGCCCACGTTCCTGCTGGTGTTTAATGTATAAAGCACAGGCCTCCCCGTCCCCTTGTTCTCCAGTGGGCGAATGAGCTGCTGGACAGAGCCTGGCTGATAATGACAGAGGGAGGGGTGCCTCTGGGAGACTGGTAACAAGTCATTTGGCTGCCGGCGGGGGCCCTGGGATGGCCGCTGGGAGCGCTTCAACTCTTTGTCATCGGAGAGACATCTGCCGGTTGGTGGGCCCAGGGGACATCCAGGGAAACCAAACATATCGTTGTCATTACTGTTAATTGTCTGGGCTGGCACGAGGTGGCTGGCTGAAGTGGGACATGTTTCGGCGGGTGTTTCAGTGAGCCATGTGGACACCACTAAGTCTTCAACAGGATGATTTGTGCGTGTGCGTTGTTTGCCCTTGAATCTCGAGGAGAAGGTGAAATGGTTGTGGTTTTATATCGTCTTGTCCGGCTGGAAAGTTGTTGAGGCAGATTTCCCAATCTGTGTTTGTGTTTGTGTTTGTGGCATATCTGTATGTGTGTGGATGTGGACAGGCCGAAGTGACGGAGGGCGATAGAACAGTTACTGGGCTGTCAGCGGATCAGTGTAAACTTTAATGGAAGGCGTTTTCATGGAATTTAATTGTCTGGTTTATAAGTTGCTGAAGTATACTTGGATAGTCTTACTGGGCACCGCCTGCTTCCACCTGTTCATAGATGCCCGGGATGTTTATGCTGAATGACATCATATGGGAGTATTGGTTGTTGGGTGCACGGTAGCATGACAAATCATTTGTGTTTTGGTAATAACCTTGCCTATTATATGGGGACCAAGATTAAAAAACAATTGAGTTGAACTGTAATCACTTTGTAATTACCAAAGCACAAACACATTTAGCCTTAACAAGGCATAGTTTGAGCTACAAACTACAGAAAATAGCAGGGTCAGCGGTGTGATCTCATCTTGTTGAGGTATTAAACAAATTGCTAATCAATTAGCCTGATCCTAACACCGGTGGCTGCTTTGCCAGATTGATGCTTTTGGTTGTGAATGGGAACTGCATGTGTGTGTGGGGCTGGGAATTTGACTAATTACAATGAGCAGCTGTTACGGCAAGGCATTGCACTTATTGTGTCAATCAATGAATTTACTAGCCGTCAGTTAGGCGAACCCCAGAGGGTCCGCTTGCTTCAGAATGACCTTAATTAGTAAGAAGAAACTGCAAGGTGCGACGGTGCCATAATGGCATCTGGAAGTATTGGTAATCCATTTCTCATGACACAGGGCTTCCTTTTATAACCAAAAACTTGTTTATAACTCTTAACGACTGCAGAAAAATGGAACAAAACAATTAAGACCTAAGTGACCCCTTAAAAATAATGAGCAGGTAGGAGCTGGAGCCCGCAGCGCAGCGTACGCGTGTGTGGCTCCTCATTTGTAGCGCCAGCCTTTTGTGCTTAAGATTCAAACACACTTAACCAATACGAGACTGTTTCCTCTCTCGCTCTCGCTCTCACTCTCTCGCTCTCACTCCCTCCCCCTCGTTGTCAAGTCAGTGTGAGATGTCTGCACTACTCACCTCAGCTCTCTCAACCCTGGGTTGGGGTCCTCCCGACCAATAACAAGGAAGGACGGGTTTAATGATGGGGGAGGTCGCTTCTTCCACGAGTGGATGGCTGAAAGAAGAAAATAACTTAACCTCCAATTGTTCACCTTCTGTCTGCCTCACAACTCTGCAAGTCAGCTGTTATTGACAGAGTGACATCGTGATCTGTGATGGGTCACTCCCATTCATGCCTGTTTTAAGGGTCTCTCACACACACACACACACACACACACACACACACACACACACACACACACACACACACACACACACACACACACACACACACACACACACACACACACACACACACACACACACACACGCACACACAGAAAAACAACTGCTTTTATTTCCATATTTTGCTCATTAGCTGTTCCTACACTGTGCATGTCTGACCTGGATATGTTAGTGTGATATGTTTCTGTGTGTGAAACATGTGCATTTGTATGTGGCATCCCCAGTGTGCACCTGTGGTGTGTGTGTGTGTGTGTGTGTTTTGTGTGTATTTACCTCTAATCTCTCTGTGCAGCGTGCTCCAGACCTTTTTAAGTCTATTATCTGCTCCCCCTCTAAGGCGCTCTGTTCATGGACTCTCACCCTCTCTCCTCTCTCCTCTCTCCTCTCTCCTCTCTCCTCCTCTCTTCCTCTCCCTCTCTCTCCTCTCTCCTCTCTCCTCTCTCCTCTCCCTCTGATGGAGCCGGTGACGCTCAGCACAAACAGGCTGCCAGCGGGCCAACTCATTTGTTTGAAAAGACTGTGATGATACGTTTAGCTCCGAGAGCTTGCTTAATGGCATGCTGTAAGGAGAACACACAAAATGCCAGGCGATGGGAGAGGTATGAACAGAGTGTGTGTGTGGGGGGGAGAATAGCAGGCTAATGTAGGCAGGCGTGTCGGAGGAGCGAGAGGATGAAAAGGTATCATCTGCACACCGTGCAGAAACACAAGGACGTCCGAGGGCATCTCAGCTGCCAGGACGGGGGCTTTGTGAGAGAAGGGGACGTGACGTCCTTATGTTGTTTACTCCACCCCACACACACACACATCAATAGCCGATACCAGCCAGCTACCTTTCAACCCCCCATCCCCCTCTCCCCATTACTATCTCCACTTCCACACTGACAAAGGAAGGATATGGACTTCCTGTTTGAGTAGGATTCACTTACTTTTAGATACAGGGGGGAGCGTAACTTTGAGCTGGCTGAACGACACGAAACCCCACCACCATCTGTTGGCTTAAGCAGTATGACCTCTTTAGAATACCATCCAAGGAGTCACCTTGTTTATCACCTGTGACTATTTGCTGCACCTTGAAAAGAGTAATGTTCTGCCACTAAATTCAAAGGGAAATCCCTGTAGCCCCAAAATGGCGACCACAATCTGTTTTTGAAATCTTAATTCCAGGTGTTAGTTCCTCTTAGACGTGAGATGTGACGGAGCATATATCTTTCATTTTATGGAATGCCCTTTTTTAATCAAGGAGGATTCTTTTTTACGATGCGTGTGTGTGTGTGTGTGTGTGTGTGTGTGTGTGTGTGTGTGTGTGTGTGTG
The DNA here is from genome assembly GCA_900291075.1 of Melanogrammus aeglefinus. Classification (NCBI taxonomy): domain Eukaryota; kingdom Metazoa; phylum Chordata; class Actinopteri; order Gadiformes; family Gadidae; genus Melanogrammus; species Melanogrammus aeglefinus. Next base: position 486,502 of record OLKM01000095.1, read on the forward strand.
TGTGTGTGTGTGTGTGTGTGTGTGTGTGTGTGTGTGTGTGTGTGTGTGTGTGTGTGTGTGGCCCAAGTAGTTCATCAACCCAATTTACTCAAAATGTGTAATGAATAATTTATTTAAGGAGTGGTCCTGAGAGGAAGATAAATCCTTCTTATTCTGATCACCGTGTTCTGGGGTAGAACCCAGTCCACCAACCTCATCCAACAAGTAATTCATACAAAATTCCTGGCAGGAAATGTCAGTGCTCAGACTTCTGCAGCATGCAGTTGTGTGATATCAAGTGAAATGCTTTGAGGTTTATGCATACATTTCTCACCGCTGCCCGTCAACAGCCGACCAGTCGTGCAGGACCTGCTTTCCACTTCCACCTTCTTCTCCCTGTTGCGTCGGTGTTGGGGATTTAATGACACCTGGTCGCGTAACAGGAGGCTTAGGAAACATTCCTGGCGGAGCTCGGAATTGAGTTAAAAGCTACATGCCATTTAATTAGTGCAGTGGAGGAGTGTAAGTTGTCTGGCAATAGGAAGGTTGCTGGTTCCATCCCCGGCTCCTCCTATCGCAGCGTGAAGGTGTCCCTGAGCAAACCCTAAATGAACCTGAGGCAACAATTGTAAAGCGCTTTGAGTAGTTAATAGTTAAGTTAACTTATTCCCTTTACATAGAAATATAAAGACATACAAATTAAGATGATCTATTCGTGTTTTAAGAAAGGATGTTAAATATAACGCAAAATAAAGTATAATATTGCATCATATAGTCGAAAAATATTAATATATGTATACATTATTTTAATGTAATTTGACCTGCTACATTAATAAAGATCTCCAGCAGTAGTAGGGTACCAATGTGTGCCAACATCCAGTTTAGCTCGGTCTGTCTCTAACTCTCTCCCTCTCTCACACACACACACACACACACACACACACACACACACACACACACACACACACACACACACACACACACACACACACACACACACACACACACACACACACACACACACACACACACACACACACACACACACACAGTGAGTGAGGTCAATTAGAATCCAGTATTTCGGCCTCCCCTGCTCCCTTTCCATCATGCCCCCCCTCCCCCTACAATGATTATGTAAGTGCCCCCCGAGCTCTGTGTGTGTGTGTGTGTGTGTGTGTGTGTGTGTGTGTGTGTGTGTGTGTGTGTGTGTGTGTGTGTGTGTGTGTGTGTGTGTGTGTGTGTGTGTTGTGTGTGTGTGTATTCATGTGGGTTTTCCTTTATGATTTGCCCTTGTGTATTTGGGTGTGTGTCTGTCCATTTGTGGCTTTGCAATAGTTGTTTATGTCTGCTGTTCTTAGTGTTTTTGGTCCTTGAGTAATAGTGGGTACGGGTATGTCGGCCCTTGTTTTCATTGTGTACTGTTGTGCGAGTGTGCATGCGTGCGTGTGGCAGCAGGGGTTTATGAGGTTATTTAGAGAGAGAACATGGGTTGTAGGAAAGCCTTCAAATTTCATGAAAGCCTCTTGGACTGTACAATATACATCAGCATTCTCTTCTATCAAGTAGTGTATGGGACTGCAGTGCAGATAGATTCATTAACTAATGTTCTTTTAATTTTGTTCATACAAGGGGGAGAACTATGTCAAATATATTGCAGTTTGGCTTAACCCGGTGACTCAGTATAAAACCTATACACAGTGAGTGATATCCAAATGTTGCCACGGGTTTGCAGGGCATTACAACGATATCTATTATCGCAGGACATCCAGTAAGCATGACACACGTTGAGCTTTTTAATGTTTGCCCCGAATGTGTTTGGCCTTGTCAGCAGTTGTAACAATGAGAGCTGTTTCCAGTTGTAACAATGAGAGCTGTTTCCAGTTGTAACAATGAGAGCTGTTTCCAGTTGTAACAATGAGAGCTGTTTCCAGTTGCAACAATGAGAGCTGTTTCCAGTTATAACAATGAGAGCTGTTTCCAGTTGCACCAATGAGAGCTGTTTCCAGTTGTAAACAATGAGAGCTGTTTCCAGTTGTAACAATGAAGAGCTGTTTCCAGTTGTAACAATGAGAGCTTGTTTCCAGTTGTAACAATGAGAGCTGTTTCCAGTTGTAACAATGAGAGCTGTTTCCAGTTGTAACAATGAGAGCTGTTTCCAGTTGTAACAATGAGAGCTGTTTCCAGTTGTAACAATGAGAGCTGTTTCCAGTTGTAACAATGAGAGCTGTTTCCAGTTGTAACAATGAGAGCTGTTTCCAGTTGTAACAATGAGAGCTGTTTCCAGTTGTAACAATGAGAGCTGTTTCCAGTTGTAACAATGAGAGCTGTTTCCAGTTGTAACAATGAGAGCTGTTTCCAGTTGGAGTCCACTCCATTGCGATGGCTTGGCGGAAAACACTCTATGGATAGATTGTGGATTGGAAGTGGAAATGTATTCTCCATCAAATCTGTTGATGGACATTACACTGTCCTGAATCTGAATCAGAACTCCCAACCTTCCCCGTCTACCACAAACTGTAATAGGATCCACATTGATCATCCGTGAGTGAAGAAATTAGAGAAGGATAAAAGATAGAAAAGATAGTAAGAGAGGGTATGAATCAAGTTGGATGCCAGAGGGAACATTCAAACACATTTAACACACGCAACAATGGCCGTAGTGCCCAAAACCTTTTGTTCCAAATTGCTCGGTTCTGACCTTCGTAGCACTAAGAAGGCTTTGATAAGCTGGTAAAATGCAGGGCGGGAGACAGCAAAGACAGCACAGTAACTCAGCCAAGAGAAGCTTAGTGGACCTTCCCTCGCCAGTACTGGTGGAAGGAGCCATTATGTTTTGCAGGCCAGAGTTAATATTGTTTAACCGGCATGTCAATCGTGGCAGCGCCTGTATCTGTACGAGAACCTTAATGAAATGCTCACTCCCTCTGTCTCAATCTCTCTATATCACTCTCTCTCTCTCTCTCTCTCTCTCTCTCTCTCTCTCTCTCTCTCTCTCTCTCTCTCTCTCTCTCTCTCTCTCTGTCTCTGTCTCTGTCTCTCTCTCTCTCTCTCTCTCTCCCCTGCCTGCTCTAATCTAATCTAAAACAACAAAAGTGTTAGCTACACAGAGCATTAGCGAGCTACGTAGCTGTCTGTATGTCGTGTTGGAAGAATTTGCTGGAATTTAAACTATATCCTGAATGATGTTGTCGACCATGTTATATCGGGCATATGGTGGAGACAAGTCCACAGCCGTCACAATAAAGTTACAGTAGCTTTATTTTTTCAGGACATTCTGGCTCCTCCAAACTGCTTCTGGCTGCTCCAAAAAAACAAAAACTTGAACAGGAAATCACCATGCCAATTACATGTAAAATTATGCTCAGATAATCTACTTTGAAGGGGACTTTGCTCATTTGGCAGCAGTCGTTGGATGGGAGTTTGGAACTGTCCACCGAGTCTTGCCTCAAAGAAGGGACAGATATGGATAAAGAGCCTGTGTTCTGGGGTATTATGGCCAGTTTTTTACAGACTGCATTTGTAGCTGCAACTCCCTGCTCTTCTTTCCATTTTTTATCCAGTCTATCTCCTTCTCTCATCTGGCATGTCGTTATTCGGTTTTGTTACATTTCTGCACTGGAGTTCATGGAATTGTTTTGTTCCTTGTGTTTTGTAATTTATTTTTACAAACGAAGGAGGACTCACCCACCATATTTCACAAAAGTAAAATAGAAATATAAAATGGATGTCAAATTGTGTTTTTGATCAAATTGTTGCCTGTGAAAATGAGGAAAGATGTGAATACGCCTATGTGCTGAAACAGCATTTCTGACATGCCATATTTTTCATTCATTGTTGCTGTTATCATGGCATGCTGGCTGTCTTGCACCTATAGCACATCTACAACAGTCCAACAGTCCTAAGCCCTTCAGTCAAAGGGCTTAGTGGGGGCCACCAAATCTCAACTGAGAAGCCGCCAATGAACACTTTTGCGACACCTGTGCTGAAGAAATATGACTAAGAATAATCTGTGTGGTTTATCTTGGATTCAGCAGTCTTACTATGTTAAAGCAGAACTTCTAGGGGTAGACGGCAAAGATTCTGGGCCGGAAAACCCAAAACTGCAAGGGGTGGAGCTAAGCCTTGTTTCCTGTTTCATTACAGAGATATCCTGGGAGTTGATTAAGCTTTCGGAAGGGGATTTTGGACAGTGTATTTCAACTGTCGCCAGTCTGCCTGGCTGTTGATTTGAAACCTTAGTTAATTCTGCTGGCCAAGATTGTGTTAGCCTTTAGCACGCATAGATCCCTCCCTCCAGCCACATGACTGGTCCAAACAAATAAAAAGTGAAAGAAAGTGAAACGCCCTGATTTGATCATCTGCCATCTGACTTTTTTAATCTGAACTCTGATTTATGAGACTTATCGGAACGAAATAGAGAAGAGGTTCCTGACGTATTTTATAGCAGACGTGGTCACAGGTTTTCAGGGATTGGGAGAGAACAGACTACAATGAGCAAGTGGCATCAACGTCACGGACACACGTTTCCAACAGGAACCCACTCTGTGTCTGTGTGAAGTGCACCCTCCCGCTGGTCTCCGTCTGGGATGTGTCAGCACAGATAGACAGCGCTTAGAGTTTGGTGTTTCAGCCGGTACAAATGCAGCAGATACAGACAAATACTTGGCAAGGGTCAGTGTGAATTTAAAGGCTTTAGAAATATGGCTGTATAATGCACATAATGTCGCAGTGTAATCAGGGAGCTTCACCTGTGTTCCTGAACAGACAAGCAATCAAAAAAGGCAGTAGTAATGCGGGCAGAAAGGCAATTAGAGAAATCAGTTATGAAAATTGATTAAACTAAACTTAGAAATATTGAATTGAAATGATTGCACAGATTTTAGCCAGACAATTTCTCCTCTGTGGGCCTAGAGATTAGCGTCAAGACGATGCGAATGAGGGAGTGTGTGTGTTTGTGTGTGTGTGTGTGTAAAGATGACACATGGTTTTCATCGGCATATTGATTAAACTGAGTCTTGGCTACACAAACACTGAACGCTACCAAGATAAATAGCCAGCATCTTTTGTATGTTGAATGGGCCTAAGGGTCAAGGCAATTAAATAGTTTACGCTTGTAAATGGCTACACACCTCACCAAAACACTAAAGCGAACCCAAACGCCCGCAGGGGGCGGGGGTTGGGCTTGATTGAGAAGCCCTTCAGAGGGTGTCGTCTCCTTGATTTGCAGCCGGTGCAGGAGGTCAAAGGCTCAGATCCATCGGAGAAGGGCTCCCTGTGGGGGGCAGGAGGGGAGAGGGGTGGAGGAGGAGGGGGTTTGCACAAATGAGACGGTTTTCCCTCACCGGGAGCTACTGTACCTCCGGTCTTCTAGTTACTCCTCCTGATCCATCCCCACCATGGGGAGGATATATATGGGCAACAGCTATGAGGTTGTGTAGGGGTGGCACGGTAGGGATTTCTTCTTACCTCAGTGAAAAAGGAACGTATCTGCTCGATTTGGCAGATAACCACCGCAGCCCAAATTCTTTTTTTTATAATATTGTTTATCAAAACCTTGTAGCATGCCTTTGAACGCTGGCTTCTCAATGGTCTGGATTGGCGCCATTTATTTTTGCAAATAAGTAGTCACTCTAGATAAATTGCCCACAAAGGCGCAGGCGAAGCAATCTACAACCAGACTCACCATCTAAAACTAGCCTTTCCTGCTAAACCCAGCTTCATCATCTAAACCCAGCCTCACCATCTAAACCCAGCTTCACCATCTAAACCCAGCTTCACCATCTAAACCTAGCTTCATCATCTAAACCCAGCCTCACCATCTAAACCCAGCTTCATCATCTAAACCCAGCCTCACCATCTAAACCCAGCTTCACCATCTAAACCCAGCTTCACCATCTAAACCTAGCCTCACCATCTAAACCTAGCTTCACCATCTAAACCCGGCTTCATCATCTAAACCTGGCTTCATCATCTAAACCTGGCTTCATCATCTAAACCCAGCTTCACCATCTAAACCGAGCTTCGACATCCAAAGCAAGCTACGCCATATAGAAGCGCTTCGCTGTAAGTGAATCGCCTCGTCTCACATCGCCATGCACGCAGAATATGCCTGGAGTTCTCAAGAGCTTCATTCATTATTGTTTGTTTGTTCCTATACTTATTATATATTTCAAATGTTTAACAAAAGTTTAGATAGAAGCACATTTTTAGTTTGACGATATCCCTGGCAAAACAAAAAAGCTTGTTGAATAAGGACAGATTAGCCTGCTCTAAAGACTTGATATTGGTTAATATCATAATCATACACATTATGAGATCCCTGATTGATAATCACAATTGTTTTCCCTAATATCAAGGACATAGTGTGGCAATCCTAACAATATGTGAGAAACGTTGTCCATAATTTGTTATCTTTATCTCCAACTAAACTCCAACTAAACAATGCAGGCCTTTAACAAATGGAGTCGTATGTTTCAAAATACCATAAATATGCTGCTAGGTAGTATAAACTGCATCTTATTAAGCATCTTTGCCCACAGCCCAAATACTTGCACTGGCCTGAAACTGTAACGTTTAAATACTACAATAATCCTTGGGGCCGCGAACTCGCCGCGTTGTCGGTTCCGCGGCTGAGTCAGCGTCCATGAGTAATTGGAGATAATGCAAGCTTTAGTGAAACCCTGAACTTTTTGATAGATTCAGTAAACAAGGCATTTGTTTTGCAAGTACTTAATTTAGACTCGGAGGCTTTGTATTATAGTTCATGGACTGTGAGCACATTGTGGAAAACGGTCTTTCTGCTTTTCAGATATTTCAGTTATGAAGTGTTGCCAATGTTTACTTCTTTACAAGGTTATCTTTTACTCACAGACCTCTCATGTAAATCACCATATGAGATTTGGTGCTTTGGGTTTTTGACAGGCAGTTGGTTGTGCCACCGCAGCCACTGATGTCGGAGCAAGCAATTAAAGGTGCCATATGATACCACCAGGTGTGGGTGTGTCTAGATCAGTCTACCACTATCCGTCATGCATCTAGACGGACACTCCCACCTATGATGTCAGAAGAGGCCGGTTTTCATAACAGCTTGTAACAGCTTATCACGCTCACACCTGGTGGTATAATATGTCACCTTCAAAGCCTCAAAGGATCCCAACTGTCGCTAGTGGAGGTTTGGCCTCCTTCTAAGATGTGCTCTTAGATTTGTTGTATTTCAACACGTGACCGATACTTTTTTTCAGCCGTCAACTGCTTGGGCATTAGCACACAATAGTAGAGTGTGTTCTCTTGCAATTAAAATGTAGCTCCAACTGTTTAATTAATTTTTTTTGTCTGCATACTGTGTGCGTGTATATTTAATTGAACGGTAAATAATTAATAATAATTGGACACGAACAAAATAAACTCCCGACATGTGTAATGGACCATTCCTCCCCATCGCGCTCAAAACTCAATCGAAGATCAACCAAAGTTTGGTTTCTTCGGAAGCCCTTGAGCCAATAATGATAACAAACAATATTTTATGTTTCATATCGTGCACCATATGCAGTCTTGTGAATTTCAAAACAAAAATAAAACCGTTGTGATGATTACCGTCATGAGCTCAACCCCCTGGTAGGAATCACAGATATCATCACAGCCCTAGGGTTGTGTTCAATTTTGTTTGCCAAATTCATATGTATTTATTCATATTACTACTATTATTATTATAACTCTTTTGGGTACTGGGCCAGGACCTGATAAGAGCCCTCTAAGGGTAGTGGCAAACCTGAACTGCTGGGTATCCACTACCCATAAACGCTGCTTTGCGAGAATCTTCCACCTCCGTTGTTTTATGCATTGTCAAACAATGCAGGCAGCTACCACGGTGTGGAATTGCAATATGTCATAATTAGTGAACACTTGAATGATTTCAACAATCTAAGCGCCACTTCCCATCAATTCCAAATAACACACACACACACACACACACACACACACACACACACACACACACACACACACACACACACACACACACACACACACACACACACACACACACACACACACACACACACACACACACACACACACACACAGAATCAAATCTACTCTCTGTGTAATTTGTCACCCTTCGCTGTTCCTACGCTTTTCCGACGATGTCTCTATCATTAGGAGTGGATCATGAGGACTACATATATAGTTATTAGTCCTATTCCACACGCCATTTACCTTGTTTTTGCCTGCCTGTGTGCGTGCGTGCGTGCACATGGGACTATGCTAGTGTACATGCCTGCCTGTTTGGTAATACGCTGCGTTTGCGAGCGCCCTATGAAATGGAACAGCATTGCCCCCTGATGACACAAGTCCATCTGTAAATGGCCAGATAGCACCATGTGATTACCCCCTGATTGGGCAATTTGTTGCGCTTGCATCTCGTCTGATGAGCCCAATTTGAAGACAGGGGCCTTGCATGAATAGTCAAGTCCGAGCAAAAAAATATTGATGGCAGGGTGGGGATGTAAAAAAAAAACGATAGACAATCTCACACCATTAGCGTAGCCTGCCAGTGCTGCGGTACAAAGATGCAGATGCTTGGACCCCGAGGGGGTGAAGGTAGTTGCAGTATTGCTTCTTGATGTTTATACACTAAACGGGAGCATATGGACGGCTGTAAAGGCAGGCGAGCGGCGGCAATAAGAGGGGCTTCAGGCCAGAGCATGTATACATTCAGTGCAACCTTGGTCGTGTTAATAATGCCGTCCAGCGTATAGTGGAACACGCACATCGCCCAGGGGGCCGCGGGACTGGAAGGAAGCGGACGAACCACATGGTGAAGAAAAAAGACGGTTTCTTCCGTGTGGCAGGTGAGGG
>OLKM01000095.1:500361-515361 GCA_900291075.1 Melanogrammus aeglefinus
GTCTGTGTGTGTGTGTGTGTGTGTGTGTGTGTGTGTGTGTGTGTGTGTGTGTGTGTGTGTGTGTGTGTGTGTGTGTGTGTGTGTGTGTGTGTGTGTGTGTGTGTGTGTGTGTGTGTGCGTGCGGCGTGTGTGTGTGTGCGTCCATATGTGTGGAACAAGTAGAAACCGTTACAATGGAATTGGATGGTAGTGTGTTCGATTTGAGGTGTGTGTGTGTGGGCATGTGCAATATCCTGCAAAACACTGGCACTTCCAGTAACAGCCCTGCCCTAAAAAAAAGTGATTAGAATCCAACCTTCCTTATTGATCGTCCAACAGAGCAACAGGAAGAAGGACAGACACACAGGGTTGGTTACAAAATAACATCCTTGGCAGGGAACACGATTTGCAATACCACAGTTCATAGATGTTTACTCCTTTATATCTTCTTTGTGTATACCTTGGGTAAGATTTCAGATTTAAAACTGAAAAACACATTTATATGTTTGGATAACCTTTCTTGGTTCTGGTAATTTTTTCACCACGATTTCAAATGTGTTCCTTAGACATGTTGTGCACCGTGGGCATGTTGTGTTTGAAAAGGGCAGTTCTAACAACACATCAACACACACAGCCTGCTTTGTGCACCACTAGGTTTACATGTAACATGTGACAGGGAATTATTTATGATTAGGCCGAGTTCATTCTGCATGTCCCCCTAAACGTTACAGACATGGATCCTGTCACCGATTACCTGATTAACAGATGGGGTTGGGCCCTGAGAGATGCAATGTCTGAGGACATAATGTGTGTGTGTGTGTGTTTTATGCATGCGTTGAGCCCAGGTTAACATGGTTTAAATATCGCAGGTCATCACAGGTGCTTGTGCATATGAGCATGGGAGTTATGTAGGCGTTCTGCTGTTTCTTTACGTGTGTGTGTGTGTGTGTGTGTGTGTGTGTGTGTGTGTGTGTGTGTGTGTGTGTGTGTGTGTGTGTGTGTGTGTGTGTGTGTGGGTCTGTGTATGTGTGTGTGCGTGCGTGCGCACGGTATGCACGTTCGATCCCTTTATTAAATGATTGCCCTAACATACACATACACGTCTATGTGTGTCTGATGCGAGACCTTTTTTCTTTTCTTTTTTATTGCGTCTGAAACGATTATCAGTGTCAGACCTTCAATTCCCTGCTCCGAAGAGCGAGTGCGCGCACACACACACACACACACACACACACACACACACACACACACACACACACACACACACACACACACACACACACACACACACACACACACACACACACAACACACACACACCAAGGCTCCTTGGCGGATGTTGCGTGGCGTCACCCGTGTTTGGGCGCGTCTGTCTCCTCATTAGCCCTCCCATCCGGTGACCGGCGGTGCCCCAGTTAAGCAGGAACATGCTCTCTGAGTGCTGTCGCTCAATCAACACCGACCCTCTCTCTCTCTCTCTCTCTCTCTCTCTCTCTCTCTCTCTCTCCTCTCCTCTCCTCTCTCCTCTCTCTCTCTCTCTCTCTCTCTCTCTCTCTCTTCTTCCCTATCCTGCTCTCTCTATTACTCTTGTGTCTCTAACTCTTACGTTATTACCCTCTCTTAATTAATCGCTCTCTCTATTCCTCTCTCTTATCTCTAGCTCTCTGTTGTACCCTTTATTCTATCGTGCGCTCTCACTCTTTCCCTGTTCCTCATTCCTTTTCCTTCCTCTATTTCCCTCATTTTCTCCCTCACTCTCTCCTCCTTCCCTCCATTGCTCTCTCTCTCCTGCTCTCTCTCTCGCCACCGTAATCCTTCTCGTGCTCGCTCTTCCATCCAGTGTCTCGCGCTCTCTATTGCCTTGCAGTTAGATTCGATTGGTAAACCTTCCTTCTCCTCCTTTTCCTAAAGCCCCAGTTTCCTTTCAGTTATTTGCATTCCTTACCACCTTCTTTTCTCCCTCTCTTATAGTATTTAATTTCATCACAATGTGGTCGCTCTTACATGCACAGAAATGGGGCTGGATGCTGTGGTTCTATGCCCACTGCCCAAGACCTCATGTGATAGATGAAGGCCCCATGTTGCAATGCTGCATTTTTAGGGATGCACATATGCACGTCTAAAGCATCGGGGGATGCTGTTGCATACATTTAAAGACCACTGAATCGGCACAAACATATTACCAGATGTATGACATCCAACATTTTATGAATGCAGATGAACATTCCATCTTCTTTAGCCAATCAGATCTGATCTCCAGTTGAGTCAATGGCATCATGTGTTGCAGTAACCCCGGGTTCTCCATATAATCACACAGTGGTATCTTGAGCCACGAGTCCAAAGAAAGCCGACTGCCTTAATTGCAATGCAGCGGATACCCGCACTTAGCACTCAATACACGTATCTGTTGATTGGTTATTGCAGTTTCAACAATCTCCAGATGACCCTGTTTATATATGCGTGAAGAGTGTCACTGGTCTTAGTTTTACCCTTATCCCCCCCCCTTCCCCATCAACCTTCCAATGGAGGCATAACACAAACATACAGATGAGTGTCCCTACTTGTAAGAGAGAGAGAGGGGAGACAAAATGGCGGAAGGGGGCAGTAGGGATGAGTGGAGAGGAGAATCGCGTGCCGTGACTCCAGGAGAGAACACCAAGTGCCCGTACCAGCGAGCGTGGCTCACCAACGAGTCAGGTCCAGTTATGTTGCATCACGTGGAGCTTAGTTTGTTTACAGTGTTGCCAGAACCCCCTCGGTTTCACTGGAGGGAGAAACACAGGCCGCCGTCCAACACACAACAAAGCTCTAAAGCAAGCACTACAAAAAGAGAACAGACAAAAACAATTTTAGGATGGGTAGCCACTGAGCGTCGGACCTTCCAGAGAGGCGGCCGGCAAACACGCCTAACCGAGGTGCCGGAACCAAACAAATAGATACAAAAACAGATGTAATAATAGGCCACGGATAAACAAACAATACATGCCCTAAGTATATGAGCTCGCCGTGGGGCCATGTGGGGCTAGCGCGCGCTAGTCACACTGAATCGCAGAGTGTCTGCAATGCCGCTATGGCAAAAACAAATGTGTGCTTGTTTGGTTTGTTACTGTAGGTCCGTGTCGAGTTCCAGTTCTTTTTCCTTCATGGCTTTAAATGGCAACAAAGATTGAACACTCCTGCTGGGGTATCCTGGGGAATCTTATCAAGTGCTGGCAAGCTCCGCTGCCAACAACTCCTGCCTTCTTTTTCCAGGCGATTCCTCAAATGTTGTGTGTGTGTGTGTGAGTGGCTTGGCAGTTTTTTTTTATTCTTTTTTTCCTTTTCTTCTTGCTCCTGCTCTTTTGAATAGCTTTTAGTGTTTCTTCTAAATATAGGACGGTATGTCTCCGCTGCCACGCCAGCGTTTCAGCAGCACAGAGGAAAATGTCACTTGCAGGACACCAAAGGAAACAGAGTTGCATGCTGGGTAGCCAAAGGACAGACGTGTTCTCTCCCCCGGTCGCTGTTTGTTCGTCTGTTTGGTGGAGCGCCGTTGTCGACGTGAAGTGCACGGAGGGAAGAAACCCTCGGTGTGTTAACCTCCTTTCACATCCCGTCACAAAGCGATGCTCGTAGCATTGTCAACCCATTATTCCCCCACTTCACAAGAGAATGTGAAAAAAAGAAAGAGGGAGAGACCGAGATAACGGGATGACTAGAGAGAGAGAGAGAGAGAGATGGAGGGGGGAAATTAATTATGTTGATAGAAAACAGCAGTACGACGGTGATGAATGTGTCACGGTGTGGCTGTTGTTTAATTTATTTGTGTCGAGCTGATGAGATGACACGCTTAAGGCGACGCTCGCTTCACGTTTAAGCGCCCCTAATCATACCGCTTCTCTCCTGCTTCTCCCCTTTTGTTTCCCTAATTATTCATGTGCTTTATTGACGTTAAATACATCTGAGCCCATTGGCCGTGAAGAGATTCCCCAATATCACATGAAGACTCCTCTTCACCAACGACAATCACACACACACGCACACACCCTGGTGATGTTCAGGATGATGGTGTTGTTGGTTTGAAGTCACCCCAGCCCACTGTTGTTATGTAACAGTGTCCTCTCTTCATTACCCATAAACCTTTGCACCTCTACGTCCTGTTCCCCCCCCCCTCCCCCAAATCACTGCTCTGCTGTCCTCCCATTTGGGAAGAGAAATAAAAAACGTTTTTTTCATTTTTTTCTCCCTGTCCCCAATACTTTACCCTGACTCTTCAGACATTTGCTGGAGGAAATCCCTGTGTGTGTGTGTGTGTGTGTGTGTGTGTGTGTGTGTGTGTGTGTGTGTGTGTGTGTGTGTGTGTGTGTGTGTGTGTGTGTGTGTGTGTGTGTGTGTGTGTGTGTGTGTGTGTGTGTGTGTGTGTGTGTGCGTGCGTGACAAGCCTGGTGCATTTCTGAGGATGAGTGTATCTGACAGGATCTGCTGAAGAAGGAGCTGTTGTCCTCAGACCGAGAATTACTCTGCTCACGGTGTTTGCCTCTGTGTGTGTGTTTGCCTCTGTGTGTGTGTTTGCCTCTGTGTGTGTGTGTGTGTGTGTGTGTGTGTGTGTGTGTGTGTGTGTGTGTGTGTGTGTGTGTGTGTGTGTGTGTGTGTGTGTGTGTGTGTGTGTGTGTGTGTGTGTGTGTGTGTGTGTGTGTGTGTTTGGTTGTACTTCAGAGACAGGGAGTGTGGTTGGTGTGTCGGCCTGTGTTAGTGCTTTTGTGTTTGTGCACTGCTCAATCCCTCCCCCCCCCCCAACAAACACACACACACAGACACACACACACACAGACACAGACACACACACGCACACAAAAAACTAAAGACAACAACATATTACTATTTTTTTTTATGTTCTCTGAACTTCTCTCTCATTTGAGCTTTCCTACACCTAGACACGTGGTGGGCCAGTTTTGTGGGCATGATGTACATGTGTACTTTAGCTGTAGTACTTTGATGTAGGCTGCATGTTAATAGCCACTGGTACAGAAAGGGGAATAACCAACCTGGGGTCAAACAGGGTTCATACAAGGCGCTCTGGAACTGGGGACTCAGACTAGCAAGCCACCCGTGGGATTGTCCCAGTCTCTGAAATGTTTGATCGAGTGTGAGTGTGATCGACTGTGTATTGAGGAGTTCTCCGACAATGCTTTCATTGAGTTGTTCTCTGTGTACCCAGTTATTCTTTACTACACTGCAGCACTTTGCACTACAGAAGCTGTTAGAAAAAGTAACATTTCATGTTACAAGTACATTTCCTCCAACAATGTCTTACCTCAAGGAAAGAAAGCAGCACAACCACACACCCATCGCTTCGTATGATTATTTAAGGCAGTTATTATTATTTTCGGTGAGCATAAAGATGTACTACAGATATGGAGTCTGCATTGGAGAGCAGGGAAACTGGACAAGGAAGGGGGGGGGGGGAAATGGGGCCAGCATCAAGCTCGGAGGCATGTGCCTGTCATTGGCAGAGAGAGGGAGGGAGGTGGGAGGGAGGGAGGGAGGGAGGTGGGGAGGGAGGGAGGGAGAAAGAGAGGGAGAGAGAAGCTTTAAATAGGAGAGAGAGAGATTTCGCTCCTTTTTCAACCTTGTGTTTTTTTACTTAAACAAAAACTGTGTTTCCTGAAGTCATCAATTACGATATCATTAACAACCCCCCTGCAAATGTCCCCCCCCCCCCTCTGCTCTTTTTAAATCACATTTAATTAACATTCCAGCTGAATATTCATAAAGCACCACATCAAGCTATTCTGAGCGAATGTAGTTGTGTTTTCCCCAGATTGGTGGAATTAATCTGATTGAAAATTCATTGGGGGCAAGCGATGAATTTGGAGGTATTTCACGAAGGATTTTGAAAGGATTTAAAAATTTAGTTTGCATTTGTTTTCTGCAGAATTGACCTTTCCCTGTGGATCCTGTGTTAAGGTTATTAAATGGTGACTAAATACCTATCCATGATGTCATGTTAATGCCTCTGATATATATATATATATATATATATATATATATATAATATATATATATATATATATATATATATATATATCATTCACCCAGATACGATATATAGAAGCCAACTGTTCATAACATGTTATATGGTATTATGTAACATTGAGGATTCTTATGAACCAGACATAGAGCAACAAGCTAGCTCTGTCTCTTCCTCTCTCTCTTCCTCTGTCTGTCTGTCTGTCTGTCTGTCTGTCTGTCTGTCTGTCTGTCTGTCTGTCTGTCTGTCTGTCTGTCTGTCTGTCTGTCTGTCTGTCTGTCTGTCTGTCTGTCTGTCTGTCTGTCTGTCTCTCTCTCTCTCTCTCTATCACAGACAGACAGACAGACAGACAGACAGACAGACAGACAGACAGACAGACAGACAGACAGACAGACAGACAGACATAGATAAATATTGATATACTGTATATATCTATGTCCCTCTCATGTATTGTATTATGATCGTTATAATGTGTTTCAGTCCTCCTTTCTCTATCTTTTTGTGGGTCTCCTCTGGGCACCCCCTGGTTAACTCATGTTTTATAGATGCTAACGGCTTTACAAGGAGTTTAGTTCACTCATCCCTTGATGCCCAATGCTTTTCATTTAAACCGTTTTGTCCTTGGTAGCCTAACCCTCCCTAAATCCCGGCCCTCGTTTTGTATGCATGTTTGATGTTGTGATTGTGTTTCTTTCAATTTTCTTCTTTTCGTGCTTTTATTTATTTCTAAAAAAATACATAATTCGTGTTTTGTTCTTTGGTCTTTCTTTCATTCATCCTTTTTTTAGCACCAAGTGTTGTCATTGCCGATAGTGTGAGTCATCACGCTGACTCATAATGGCGGCTGCCGACATATTTAAAATCTGTCATCATAGACGATGAGGGCATCGCCGCGGTCATGAACCAGGATGTGGGAGGAGCCAAGCGAAGCCATAGCTTAAGTGTCCAACGGCTACAGGCTGCACTTTGCTTAATCGCACAGCCAGCTGATCAAGCTCCTGTTTCTGATCGACAATTCCCTTTGTCCTTGGAGGTCCTCTTAAATGTGTCCTTTCTGCCTTCTCCCAAATGTGTTTTTTTACATATACGTAGAAGTGTGTGTGTGTGTGTGTGTGTGTGTGTGTGTGTGTGTGTGTGTGTGTGTGTGTGTGTGTGTGTGTGTGTGTGTGTGTGTGTGTGTGTGTGTGTGTGTGTGTGTGTGGGTGGGTGTATAATGCACCATAATGATAGGGATCCACATAAGCTGCCTGATTGTATAGCATTTATAGCACATCAAGCTAACTGGCCAATATGGTGTCATTCGCTGCACGTGCTTTGTTTAGCTTGTCAGGTGCAGGGGCGTGTGTGTGGGAAGGAGTCAACACAGAATTGATGATCCAGGATCAGGCATTAAGCCGATACATTATATGCAATTACACATTACACAACGATTACGGACACAGATTTCCTCGCTGCGCTCACATACTCCCTTAACAATCACAAATAGTGTGTGTGTGTCTATCACACACAGATGGTGTGTGATAGACATCACACACACACACACACACACACACACACACACACACACACACACACACACACACACACACACACACACACACACACACACACACACACCCTTCTCATTCGCACACACACATACACACCTCATCCAACCTTCTTTGACAAAAAATGTGTGTGTGAGGTTTGGATATGGTCAGGGAGTGTGTGTGTGTGTGTGTGTGTGTGTGTGTGTGTGTGTGTGTGTGTGTGTGTGTGTGTGTGTGTGTGTGTGTGTGTGTGTGTGTGTGTGTGTGTGTGTGTGTGTTTGAGAAAAGGCTGTGTGTGTGATGGGCAGTAGGGTCTAGCTGATGAGCCGGGCAGCCAAGCATCGCCTCCCCCAACCCTCTTCTCTCCCCAGTGGCAAGGGGGGAGATGAAGTCAAGTAGACACAGCAGATTGCCGCATGCAAGCATGCATGTGTGTGTGTGTGTGTGTGTGTGTGTGTGTGTGTGTGTGTGTGTGTGTGTGTGTGTGTGTGTGTGTGTGTGTGTGTTGCAGGCAGTGAATGTGAGGGGTGGTCTAGCAGTGGTACTCATGCGTGGTACGGACATATAGCGCGCTGACACCCTGGGGGTCTCTCCCGCTCTCTATTCTTCCCTTCGTTCTTATCTCATCCCACGAGAAACAGATAATGCGCAGTGCTGCTGCACGGCACGCAGAACGCTCACGGCACAGGCGCCACAGTCACTGTATCCCGGGCGCAGGCAAACACACACCCCGTCGTTGACGAGCACACATGCAGCATACACACGCACGGGAGCTGCGGCAGACTGTGGTCTGGCAGAGTCACAGGGCGAGAACGCACGACAATTTGTAAACCGTCTACTCTGTTTCACATGTACCTATGTCCTGATCCACAAAAGAGGTACAGTACTGACTTATATTGAGTGACCCCCTCTTATACACGCGCACACACTCGCTATTGTACACATGCCGCACACACACATGTGTGTGTGTCACCGACAACTGCAATCTCTCCCGGAGGTGACCTCACTGCAGAAACACACAATGGCGGAGGCGGTTGGGGGCAGGGTGGGGTCAATCCGCATGTTGACCACGACTGTGGGGCGGCGGAACGACCACGCAACCCTGGGGCGCCAGTGGGTGCCTCCGCCACGGCCCATAATACACACCTGACCGCAGGGCTCTGTCCCCCATTCTTTTAAGCAGTTGTTGTGCGTGTTGTTTCTGTTGTCATTGGTTTTCTTACCTCCATTGAGTAACTCGCTAATACGCTATCAATTTCGGACAGTTTTTTTTTTTGGATTTGCGAGAAAGCGAAAGTAATGTCCTCCAATGTTAGCCAGGCTCAGTGTGGTACGGTGTCCATGATGACCACTTGTACAACAGCTTCACATGGGATAAGTGGCTGTCGTCGTTTAACAGCCGTTTATAGAGCAACCAATAAACACGTCTTTTTATTGGCTGTCCCTTTTTATGTTTTTGATGAGGTTTTTCCTCTGCTTCAAAATGAGCGCTTCAATGTTGTAGGCGCGCACACTGTGGCGGGATCAATACCATTGACAGAACTGAGTGGACTGGTCAGCACCATGAGAATGGGCGGTCCTACAAGAGTGTGCGCGCGTGTGTGTGTGTGTGTGTGTGTGTGTGTGTGTGTGTGTGTGTGTGTGTGTGTGTGTGTGTGTGTGTGTGTGTGTGTGTGTGTGTGTGTGTGTGTGTGTGTGTGTGTGCGTCAGAGGGAGGGGACGTGTGTTGCAACACCTGCGGGCGAGAAGAGAAAGTGTGTCACTATGTCCCGCCCACATTTATGTCTGACCCACGCCCCAGCCCAATCACCCCTCCCCCCCACATCCACCACTATCACCACCACTAACACCACCACCACATCCACCACTATCACCACCACCACTACCACTATCACCACCACCACCACATCCACCACTATCACCACCACCACCACCACATCCACCACTAACACCACCACCACTACCACTATCACCACCACCACCACATCCACCACTATCACCACCACCACCACCACATCCACCACTAACACCACCACCACCACATCCACCACCACTACCACTAACACCACCACCACCACATCCACCACAAACACCACCACCACCACCACCACCACTACCACTACACCACCACCACCACCACATCCACCACTAACACCACCACCACCACATCCACCACTAACACCACCACCACCACCACCACCACCACCACTAACACCACCACCACCACATCCACCACTAACACCACCACATCCACCACTAACACCACCACCACCACCACCACCACCACCACTAACACCACCACCACCACCACCACCATCCACCACTAACACCACCACATCCACCACCACCACCACCACCACCACATCCACCACTAACACCACCACCACCACATCCACCACTAACACCACCACCACCACAACCACATCCACCACTATCACCACCACCACCACATCCACCACCACCACCACCACCACCACCACCACCACCACCACCACCACCACATCCACCACTAACACCACCACCACCACCACATCCACCACCACATCCACCACCACCACCACATCCACCACCACCACCACCACCACATCCACCACCATCACCACCACCACCACACACCACCACCACCACCACACCACCACACCACCACCACCACCACCACCACATCCACCACCACCACCACCACCACATCCACCACCACCACCCCCACCACCACTATCACTATTACCACCACCACATCCACTACTATCACCACCCACCACCACCACATCCACCACTAACACCACCACCACCGCCACCGCCGCAAAAGCAGAGAAAGAATAAAGGACAACTTAACTGCTATCAACACCACCATCACACCAATCGTCGCCACCACCACCTCCTTCACGACTCTTCTGCAGAAAGGACAGATAATGAAGGGACTCCAGCACGTGGGGAGAGAGTGGAGTGGAGGTAACCTTTACTTTGCAGCCCTGATCGTGGCCCCACAGCACCATAAAGAAATATTGTTAAAGTGGCCGGTTGTCATTTAAATCACTGCTGGTTATGTAAAAAAAAGACATGGATTTAACCCATCCATTTTTGGCGGGGGTTGTGTGTGCCTGCGTGTGTGTTCAAATGTGTGTGTGTGTATGTGTGTGTGTGTATATAATGTCATGCACTCTGACCTGTTTGTGCAGTGGTGTGTGAGGCCAGCGGATGCTGTTTCAGGGTCAGTAGCGCGGGTGTGTGCGCGCGGGCCAGAGAATGTACAGTCCAAACGGCCAGCGCTGAGTGCTCCTGTCTGTCGCTGAAAGTCCTCCCCCCCCACTCCACCACCCCCCTCCCCCCCCCACTCCACCATCTACCCCCCTAGCCCCCCTCACCATCTCCACCCCAGCCCCCTCTTCCCATCCTCCTCCCATCCCCCTCCCCATCTCCCCCCATCCCCCTCTCCCCATCTCCCCCCAGCCCCCTCCCCATCTCCCCCCAGCCCCCTCACCGCCATCCACTCGCTTGTCATGGTAACGCCATCATTCCCCTGCCAGCGGGTCGCGGCGGGCTGAACCCAGTCCGTTTGATTCGCTGTTTGACGCTGATGGATTGAAGCCGGCGTCGTCTCGTTTCTGACCCCTCCGTTGTGCACAAATGTGTTTTTGTGTGGCGAGGTGACACGTCTCTCAGGGTTGTACCCAAATCAACCGCGCTTGTCATGAAGCAGCCCTGAGATAAATGTTAAACCTTACGTTCAACATAATTTTGGGGGGGTTTTACCTTAAACTCCTCACAAAGCAATTGTTTTTTTTGATTGAATAAATGCTACATTTAATACTAATCTATCAGCCATGGGCTGCCAGCAGGTGTTACTTTTGAACTTTGCTTCCAAATAAACGGTCAAGTGCACTTGGTGAAAAGCTAATTTCTCTTTAAGGTGATAAAAACCCCTTTGTTGAACATCTTATTTGAGGTGATGCACATAGCCATTGTAATGCAAATAGCCAGTGTAGATTTACTGCTTCAGCCAGCATGGTCACGTGAGGGGTTTCCATAACTTTTTGGGGTCAAGTCAGTCCAATGGCCCCTCATGAAAGCTCCTCTCAACCAGTGGAATGCCAGCTAGAATGATGCGTTATAAATCCTATTGGCCAGGGTCACCATCTGGGGGTCCACCAACACTAAGGGGTCTGCGAAGGCATTGCAGGGGCCTGCCAAAATTATTTTACTGTGAAAATATTGTGAACATCAATGAATTCCTGGTTTAATCCAGACATTTTTGCTACATTTTTGCTCTCTTTAGCCTATACCGGTTCCTGCTTTCGTACAGTTATATATTACACTTACACTTTGTTATTTACTGTTACTTTCCTAGATATACTGTATCTCATTTCAAATTCGCTCTCTTCCTCTGTCCACCAAAGGGTCCTTGGGCTGTAGAAGGTGATGGACAATCTATTTGCGACTCCGCCAGCGTATTGTAGTACATGTGTGTTGACCTGTAAATGTGAATTGGTTGGCCACGGGTTGCTGCAGTGTGTAGCATACAGTGTGTGTGTTCTGTATTAAGGCCTGGGGTATGGTGGTCTGATTCCTATTCTGGAAGGTCACCTCAGCAGCCCAGTGTAAAATCTTCTGTTAACTGTCCTGGGCTTAGAATGAATTTTACAAGCTTGTTTTGTTTCTGTCTCTATCCTACTTTGGCCGTGTAGTGTCCAGACAACCTTGGGATCACTATCAGAAACGTGTTTTTTAAGAGCGGTATATTCTCCGTAGAGGAGGATAATACAGGAAGGGTTTACAACAAGGTTAACGGGTGTAGACGCTAAACAGCTCATTTCAGAAATTACTATTGGCTTTGATTTGAAGTCAATTCAAACTATCAAAATGAAATTGAAGCATAGACACCCCGCCAGGCTTAAGCCCATCTGCAGATTTAGTGCCTGATTTCCAATTTCAAACGGAGTGTATTATTATAATGGATTATAATTGATTTTCAGATCACAAATCAATCAGCAGGTTAAGATTGATACATCAATTCATTTTTACAACCGCGCTGTCAAGGGAGCGCATGGATACCACGGAAACACACAGGATCAATTATTTGCCAATTGTGCGTGTGTGTGTGTGTGTGTGCGTGATCTCGTGCGCGTGCATGTGTGTTTTTTTGTCACCAAAGCAATCTGCCTCTCCGACCCAGAGTAGATGAAAGCGGCGGTTGCTTTAAAGGTTATTGCGTTGAGATGCTAAAGCTTAGGCGCTAACGCGACGCCATACGTTGGGCCCGATGTAAGCCTAATGGGATGATTCATGGTAATATCCCTGTGTTGATTTCATTAAGGCAACATCAATGAATTATCCTCGCTCATAAGGTCAGTGAGGAAAGTTAACTTTGACAGCCACCCCCACGGGATCTTTTGTAGACGATGCTCTGTGGATAAAGTGTGTTACTGCTCTACCGTACGGTGGTGGTGTGTCTGTAAACATGCTCACACACACACACTTTTTCGGAGGTTGATGACAGTGAGGATTGCATTGTAATAAGTCATCGGCTGAAGCATGGGTTTTAAGAGGGCTTATAAATCACATACGTGATGTGATTTCTACTGGACTAACTCAAAGCATCCATTCCAGAAACCGCTCATCAATCTTCCCAAACACAGCGGCAAATCCACCCTGCTCTTGATTGCTCTTTTTTTTTTTCGCTTTTATGTTCGTTTACTGCAACAGAAACGTTCTTTATAAGGTCGAATAAATGATTATTGGGCTATTGTGTAGTAGGGAGTTCAAACCAAGGGTACCTGCAACACTGTTTTCCAAGCGTGCATGCTCGTGTGTGTGTGTGTGTGTGTGTGTGTGTGTGTGTGTGTGTGTGTGTGTGTGTGTGTGTGTGTGTGTGTGTGTGTGTGTGTGTGTGTGTGTGTGTGTGTGTGTGTGTGTGTGTGTGTGATCGCACCTCACATCGTTTCACATCCATTCCAAGCACAGCTTTAATAAGCCACCTGTCTGTAGCGGTTTTAATCTTTTCGCTACAAGCAGTGTTTGGCTGCTTTTCATTTAAAGTCTGTACGGCTAGCGTTCTGTTGTTAAGGGGAACAATATTGACCGCTGCTCACCTGCGCACCGCAAGTGACTTTCTTTGGTATCAATATGGAATCTAGAACCGATTGTTGTTTCTGTGTCTGTGCACGTTTGTGCGCGTGGGTGCACAGGTTGCGCTAGAATTAACCGTGACACCCTTCACTGTGATTGACAGAATCGTATTTCCTGTTATTGTTTATTTATATGTTAAACAATATTGCTTATATTCTGCCTAAGCCTGCCCTAGAGCCAATGCTGCAGTGCACCTGAAACGTTAAATGTCAGGAAGGATAAAGAAACAATGGTTATGGGTATGGACCCACCTTTTTCTGGACACAATTGTCTCCACAGTTTATGTGAATGTGTCCATGTGAATGCTCAACAACCCCCCCCCCCTGCTTCATACAACCTTCCTTTATATAGAGGGGAGTAATGCACAATACTGCCGGTGAACGTCACTGATGTGATGAAGCAATATCTTCAACAAGCTACACCCTACACACAACATGCAGCTATTACGAGATCAGAAACAAAGTGATTAACAGAATCAGCTAAACATTGCTGTTTACTCAAGGGCCTTATACACGACAGATACTTGTGGGCTGAACGATGAACGAAAGAGGCCATCAATGCTTGGATATCAGTAGCCGAGGGGGCTCGTGGGGAAACACAACCCACTGGCCGGGCCGGTCCCGCGAGGCATCATCGTTTGGTTATGCTAACAGTCCTGGAGTAGAGCGTCTGAACGCTCACGCCATGCCCTGGGAGAAGCACACACGCATGCACACTCACGCACACGCATGCACATTTACTGCATGAACACACACATACACACACACACACACACACACACACCCACACACACACACACACACACAACACACACACACACACACACACACACACACACACACACACACACACACACCAAACACACAGAGGCACACACAAACACACATATACATACTTAATTCCTGCATACACACACACACACACACATAGTTTACTTCATGCACGTACAATCCCAAACACACCCTGCACACACACATGGAGACACGCATTATTAAAAACATTTAGCTAAATTGGTCCTCGCTGTGATGGGAGCAGGTGTGGCCAGATGTGCATCATTAGGCTGATGATGCATTAGGCCACACATACACACACCAGCACACACACATGCAAGCACGCATACACACACACACACACACACACACACACACACACACACACACACACACACACACACACACACACATGCAAGCACGCACACACACACACACACACACACACACACACACACACACACACACACACACACACACACACACACACACACACACACACACACACACACACACACACACACACACACACACACACACGCTGGGCCATAACCTGCCCATGCCGTTACCTCATGCCGGGGGAAAGCCG
>OLKM01000095.1:520361-555671 GCA_900291075.1 Melanogrammus aeglefinus
GTCGATGAGCTCCTGTCTGACTCCCGGCAGCACAGCGTCAGAGAGAGCTGTAGTACCCCAGTTCTGTTGCATGCCTCTTTAGTGTTTGTGTGAATGTGCATTTGATCAAATGAGCGTGTATCCTTTTGTTTCTTATGTAAATCCATGCATGGGAATGTGGGTCTTTGCAAACATGAGTGTGTGTGCGTGTGTGTTTTGTCATGGATGTGAAAGGGAGGATAGAGGTGCCAGAGGCGAACGCAGTGTATTCCTGCCAGGGGAGATGGAGGAAAGGAGAGGGCAGGTGAGAGGAGAGGTGGAGGAAAGGAGGGGAGATGTGGAGGAGAGGTGGAGGAGGAGAGGGCAGGTGAGAGGAGATGTGGAGGAGAGGAGGGAAGAGGCAGATAAATCTTAGGATGCACCGGCAATAACCAATGACTATTATATTAAACTTTATATTACTACTATATTAAAACAGAGAACCCATGTAGGAGGGTTGAACACGTGTAAACGTTTGAGTAGTACATACTCGTTAGGTACGATTACAAAAATATGGCTATTGCAAATCGTTTTGTAATATTTTTTTCTGACTTCTTCTAAATACAGTTGATCTTATATTGATGTGTATTTGGGTCAGGCTTTTAAGCAGGTGTTTATCCTCAGTTCTTGAGAATAAAATATATTTTTTTCCGCCCACATAAAATGGCTAGCCCAAGTGACACCAATGTTTGGCAAATGAGATGAACAGTGCTGGTGGTGTATTAAAGGACCACGTGTCACAATAGCAGTTCAATTTAGTTTGAAAGCATTTTTTAAGTTAGAAAGATATTGGATATTCAACAGATATTCACGCTCCAAATTACAGCTCTCTAACTGTGGAAATATACCAGCATCAACCGGTTGAGTCTTGTGGGTGAGTCTTGTGGGTGAGTCTTGTGGTTGAGTCGTGTGGGTGAGTCGTGTGGGTGAGTCCAAGGGGTGAGTCCAAGGGGTGAGTCCGGTGAATGTTGAAAATGGATACAACATTAAAATCACGAAGTGTATCCTGTAAGCTGCACAGCAGTAAAAAGCGGATAAAGAACTGCATAGCCAGTAGAGGTTCGATGTGGATTTAACGCACATAGTCTAGATAATATACTGGTTGAACTGACTTTAGATGCATACACGTTGGTGGAAACTATTGGGGAAGTAAAACTAAAATAAGCACCTACCCAGTGAATACACGCGCACTCGTTGAGATGCAGACTGTATTTTGGGATACTTCTTGCAGTTCTAGTTTGTAGTCTCTCTGGAGGAGGCCAAGAGGAAGGGAGGGAGCGTTGTGATTGGGGCAGTGATCTAATGTGACGTAAGGCCAGAAAACCCTTCCCCTATGTTCCCCTCACATACACACACACACACGCACACACCCATACACACACCCGACACATTCAAACTATCATGCACAAGCACTTTGCACAAGCACACACCCTAAGATGCAAAATGAATGCATTGAAAATACAAGCATAGACATACGGAAACAAATGAATGAAGGTACATGTGCTCCCTCTGCACATGCACTGCAGGATTAACTGCCGCAACTACGAGCAGCCCACACACCACGCACAGCCACACACACACACACACAACACACACCACACACACACACACACACACACACACACACACACACACACACACACACACGTACTAATGTCTTCCTTCAATGCATTGCTTCAAAAACCGCTAGCCATGGTGGTGCTATCCGTAACCGCGTGAATGTAACCGGCTGCTTCTCTGCACTGCTCCTCTAACCACCGCCGGCTACACATTTATCTGGTCCGCGATCAACCACACGCAGAAGGGACGGGGGGACGGGGGGACGGACGGACGGGGACTCCAACACCAGTGCCACTGTTTACAGTCCGCATCCCCGTGTGCTATCACATCATCTCCATTACACCGTGACTGCGTTTTTAATCTCCAGGCTCTTGGCTGCACATCGGGGTGCAGGCAGGGTGGGGTTGTTGTGGTGGGACGGAAAAGGGAGAGGTTACTGCCCCCAGACGATGATAAAACCAACCAAGGAGAAATGTTTTTTATGTGACTGAGAGCTGCTCTCGGTTTCCCGGCTGTGCAGGACAACGGCACCGAAGAGCACAGAAGTGTGCCGCTGTTCAGGCACATTAAACAGGCCTGTGCCGCGCTACCGCCAGGCTAATAGGTCTGGATCAAATGATAGATGTAATCATTTAATTAAAATGGAGACGCAAGGCATGAGGCCGCTTGAAGGCCCTCGGAGTGGGTCATCATGCGTCATCAGACGCCAAAGCAGAGCGAGCCTGCTCCCAGATCCTGACTGTTGGCCTCGTAGAAGTGAACGGGAACCCCCGGACAAGATGCATGCAGCCCCCCCATGGCACCGTGAGAGATGGTTAATGAGATGCATTGATAAAGGAAAGGCTGGTGGGGGCAGTAGCTATTGGAAAAACAATAGCTGAGGCTATTAGCTTCTTGGAAAAACCAATAAAGGTTACACACACACACACTCTGCTAAGAGGTTCCCAATAGGAACATTCCAAGGGAATGGGTTCGGATCTCTCTTCTGGTTCTTGCTGATGGAGCGCTGCTGAGGCAGAAGTCTCTGGCAGCCATCCATACAGCCATCCCTCCACCTTCCTGTCCTCCATCCTTCCTATCATTCATCCTTCCATCCTTCCTATCATTCATCCTTCCATCCTTCCTATCATTCATCCTCCCATCCTTCCTATCATTCATCCTTCCATCCTTCCTATCATTCATCCTCCCATCCTTCCTATCATTCCTCCTTCTGATCCTTTTTGTCATCCATCCTCTTATTCTTCCATCATTCGATCCATCCTCAAGAAACATCATGACCACCATTGAAACCATTCACCCTTTTACAAAGAAGGCAGTGGTAGTCCAGCTTCAGTGAATGACAGCGGCTGATTCAAATGCATTCGGTAATCATTCATTTCACCAAGAGAGAAGCCAGTATTTTTGCATTAATGCGTAAACCAGAAGGTCGATTCAATGGCTGGAGCTATGAATTAACAATGGCCTCCAGTATAATTACAAACAGATTAAAAAAAACTCCAATACTGAAAAGTATTTAAGATGGAATGGTACCATATACATATATAAATCTATCCCAGTAGTTCTGGAGCTCCATATAAAGTAGTATTTATGTGAAATCAAGTTTCTGCTCTTGTAATATGGTTGTTCACAAGGTAAATCATCTATGTCTGTAGCTTCAACTTATTGTAGATAGCCAATATCCACAGAATTATATAAAAGCCTTGCAATCTCCATATAAATGACTATATAGAGTTACTGAGATGCTGAAGAACCAATGACGCGGGAAACTATAAAACAGATGTGTACTGATTATACAAACCATTGCTTGTCAAGTCATTTTCTATGCTGTGTGTGGTGAATCCTCAAAGTAATTATGGAGAACATGTGTTATCAGAAAATTTAGTTGAATCAATTACAGGCAAACACACTGCACATAAAACTGCTGACTCTGCACTGTAATGTTCACAGCATTTGTTCTACTAAGAAAAGAACGGGAAAGCTCTCTGGTTTAGATGAGTTCTTCAAATCATCTTGTCTATTCCCAAGCTCAGCAGAAACATCCACGGTGGGACAGAAGACCAGTCCAGGCATCTTTAGATCATAATCTCCAACCAACATTGATTCTTTATTGACCAGAGGAGGGAACTTTACATTTATTGAAAATGTTTTAATAGGCTCATTTGGAATCATGCCACTAACAATTAGAATCTAAATTAAAGGAAAATACAGGACAGTTCAGATTTATGTGTTCTGAAGAAAGTACATCGATTCTGTTTTAGTTTCCATGTGACCAATGTGACAGTGTGACCAATGTGAGAGAAGTTGGAAAATGTACCTTATTTTTCCAAATCGGACCAATTGAGAATGCAATCCCCTATCAACCTCCCATTTGCCACCTTTTTCATTATTTTTTTGCTAGAATTTAGTTTATGTGGCAGACTGCAATCTTCTCTGAACAGGGCACGCGGAAGTACTCTAGTATATTATAAAATAGCTAAGTGTGACAATTGCCTTTAATGATGTGGATTTTTTATCCCCAATTCAGTTGCATTTCACAGTCTTGTACTCCTTCTGTCTGAATGCTTGGAGAACATGGTTTTCTGAATTTCTTTAAATGGGGCAATTTGTAGACCACAGAATGGAAAGACTAAAGATGAACAGATTTGGGTTAGATATAGTGGTGATTAATATTTATTATGTCAGTATGTATGCATTTGCAAGAGTTATTTTAGGGTGGAGCCGTCCCTCTTTCGGTTTGAATTAAGGTCAAAATGGGCTCTGTAACCGTAGCAGTAGCTAGGTTACAACGTTTATCATGCATGTGGCACAAACATAATTCAAGTCATTCCAAAGAAGTCAAATATCATATCGGTTGTGGATGTTATCCTCAAGAACGTGAAGGTGTAGAGGGCATGTGGAATGAAAAGCAGTGCCCCTGGTGGGCAGGTGAGGGAACACACAGGCTAAAGACACACCCAGAGTTATGAGGGGTGCATACAGAACAATGATTTCGATTGACTCAGAAGGGAGCCAACCACAACACAGGGGGCCTGGGAGCCCACCTTTGCTTGGGGCATGTGGATTAATCTGTGATGGTAATGTGTGTGTGTGTGTGTGTGTGTGTGTGTGCGTGCGTGCGTGCGTGCGTGCGTGCGTGCGTGCGTGCGTGCGTGCGTGCGTGCGTGCGTGCCGTGCGTGTCGTGCGTTGCGTGTCGCTGCGTGCGTGCGTGCGTGCGTCGTGCGTGCGTGCGGTGCGTGCGTGCGTGCCGTGCGTGCGTGCGTGCGGTGCGTGCGTGCGTGCCGTGCGTGCGTGCGCGTGCGTGCTGCGTGCGTGCGTGCGTGCGTGCGTGCGTGCGTGCGTGCGTGCGTGCGTGCGTGCGTGCGTGCGTGCGTGCGTGCGTGCGTGCGTGCGTGCGTGCGTGCGTGCGTGCGTTTGTGGGCAGGTGTATGTGTGTGTGCGTGTGCGTGTGTGTGTGTGTGTGTGTGTGTGTGTGTGTGTGGTGTGTGTGTTTGTGGGCGGGGGGGTTCCTCCACTAATTGGGAGTGCAGGGAGATGGGTAGCCAGATTGTGATGGCCACCAGGCGGGAGCGTTTAAAAAAGGGGGGGGGGGGAGGAGGTGGAACATCTGTCCCTGGCGGGGGTGGTGAGAGAGCAGCCGCCCTCACCGCACCCAGGTCTGCTGTGGGACACCCTCCTTCTATCAACACAGAGCTGACAGCGAGGTTCACAGCCTGCACCACCAATCCACCCCTCCCCCCCCCCCCCCCCCCCCCACACACACACGTACACACACGCACGCACACACTCACGCACGCACACGCACACACACAGAGCATGCCACCATATTGTCAGAGTTTTCTTTCATTTACTGACTAAAGAAGTGGCTCTGTTGGAGAGGGATGAAGGATTTATGATATTTATACAAACCAGAGTGTGCCTGTTGCACTTTCTAAAGACCAGGGATTTTGGGCAACTGAAGGCAGCTTTTTTCCCTCATTTAAATCTCTGTTCTATTTATATAATGTTCCATGTTGTCATTGAACCGTACTGAGCCAATTCTTTTTATTTCTTTTTTTTGAAAACATAAAACAATTTCATTGCCTTTCTTTTGACCAGTTCACTGCTCCAATGCTGAATCCAAGACCTGATTATTGTTTAAGCCAAATACACTTCACAGCTCGCTCGAAGCACTCGCGTTACATAATATGGGATGTACTTCAAGGCCGCGTTATATATATTTTTTCCAGGAGTGGCACATTTAGAAATGGGCTCGGGTGCACAGCGTTGAGGTGTATTGGGGTGCTACCCCAAGTTAGCGCCACCCCCATGGGTTTGTGTTCCATTTCAAGACCATCTGTGGGTCTCGATTGAGAGGACGGTGGAAACACACTTCTAAACCTTTGACTCACATTGATTTGGATCACATCCCATTACAGTATGATACAGTATGTTTAGCCGTGCACACGTCAAAAGGTATACAGCCTTAATAGTTTATAGCTTTTAAGTTCTAAAGCCATCTATGTAAGTAAGGTGATCCACCCACCCCGTTTGTGTTTAGGGTCCAGATGGCGAATGAATGGGTCAGAGAAGATGTTAAGGTTTTATCACCCACAACAAGTGGGTCACGTCTCAAACCAAGCATGTCCCCCCCCCCCCCCCAGGATACTCCATCCTGCAGGCCATCATGGAGAAGGCGGGCCAGAACAACTGGCAGGTGAGCGCCATCTGCGTGGAGAACTTCAACGACGCCAGCTACCGCCGCCTCCTTGAGGACCTGGACCGCCGGCAGGAGAAGAAGTTTGTGATCGACCTGGAGGCGGAGCGGCTCAACAACATGCTGGAGCAGGTGACGTCCCCCTCGGGGGTGGAGGGGACTCCTCCCAGCGCCCCATTGTGTTGGAGTCATAATGTGTTTCTGCTCTGCGTCTCGTGTGTGTGTTGTAGTGTCGTGGGAGTGCAGCGTCGGTTTGAGGAACTGTATCGCTGAAGTGATGCTCATATCCTGACTGCAGTATAAGCATATATACAAATATATTTGTGTGTGTGTGTCGTGTGTGTGTGTGTGTGTGTGTGTGTGTGTGTGTGTGTGTGTGTGTGTGTGTGTGTGTGTGTGTGTGTGTGTGTGTGTGTGTGTGTGTGTGTGTGTGTGTGTGTTTGTGTGTGCATGGCGAAAAAACGATCTATTAGTGAGATGTGTTTTTACCGCAATTAGTAGGACATGGACACGTTGCACTTTACCACAGTGTGTGGGCCAACCTCGAGGGGGACAACAGTGAGAAAGATATCCAAGACAAACTAACAAACAAGCTGGAGAAATGCTGGTAGCAGGACTGCCGAGCCTCTGGTGCAGGATAAACGAGACATTGGGGTCCAACTTCTGACCCTTGGCTGCCTCAGACGAGGGGCCGGGAGACACATGACTCAGAGACAATGCCCCCCCCCATCGTCTCGTCCCCCACCCCCCCACACACACACACACTCCCCATGGTCCTCCAGGGCAACTGGTGTCTCCCTAATAGTTCAATGATTCCGGAAATCTTTGCTCTGACATCTGTCATAGCGCTAACAACTCACTGTGCGCACGTTCTTGCGTGTGTCCATGTGCAGGGGAGAGGGGGTTGCGCTTCTGAGCATCTGAGCGTGTGTGTGTGTGTGTGTTGATGCACATACACATATTTGCCCCGGGGGGTGGACTGGCAGACGTCCTGTTACATCTTGATAGACCCCAGTGCACCAAAGAGCGTCTCACACACACTCACACACTCATACATATCAGAGCTCTTTGTGGCTACATACTGCCGTTGGAGCGCACACAGAGACACACACACACACACACACACACACACACACACACACACACACACACACACACACACACACACACACACACACAGGCACACGCACACACCCACACACCTCATTGCTTGTTGAACGGCACAAGCTCTAAATATACATTTTCTAAATATACAACACATTTTTCCTTTCCTGTGCCTAGACTGCCGCAAACGGTTGTTCTCTTTTAGTCTGATGCGTTTAGCGTCAGGGCTGAAAGCATCGGCACAAGTGGAGTGCTGGGTTCAAGATCACCATGTTTTATTGGGCTGATTATCAACAGATTGGCCTGAATTTGCCCGGCGGTAATGAGGGGCAGCTGCTCTTCTGATCCCCTGTGAATTCGATGGCATTGCCAGACCTGTTTTTCAGTCACATATGGACACAGCAGCGTCTACCGCTAACTGATTTGGCAGTTTTTGCTCGCCGTGAAATGAGCAACGTCTGTATAATTCTCCACCCATTTGGCTTATTAAAACCCACCGGTTGCTGTGAAGTATACAAAAGCCCAGGGCGGGATGGTGGGTTAAGCCCAGAGTTAACAAAGACACCAACACAGTCTTGACAGCGGGAATAGTTATTATATTGGGTGACCCAAGGCTTCCACAGAGCAGTGTGTCATTTTTCCACTTTATTCCACCGCCTTATTAACTCCCTCGCTCTTTTGGGACTTTCTGAGCAGATGTCCCCTTTCACACTTTCTTTTTTACCACCGACCGCACTCTGCGTGTGTGTGTGTGTGTGTGTGTGTGTGTGTGTGTGTGTGTGTGTGTGTGTGTGTGTGTGTGTGTGTGTGTGTGTGTGTGTGTGTGTGTGTGTGTGTGTGTGTGTGTGTGCGTGTGTGTCTGCCTTGTTGTGTGCGTGTGTGTGTGTGTTTGCTAGTACGTACGGGGCTCTCTTTGTCAGCCTGGTGCGAGTGCGGATGTTGCGGTGTCGGTTTGGTTGTGTTCCGGTGTGTCATCTCGGGCGCGTGGGTGGCGCAGTGTCACAGCTTCGGTGGCGGACTGTGTGACACTCCCTGCGACAGCCCGAGACGCAGACGCACACGCACGGCCGCTCATTTGTTTGGACACCCCTGCGTTCTCCATTAGAGGCGGAGGTCAGAGCCACGCCACGGCGCCGCAGGAAGTGGGCCGTCAGCCGCGTGGCGAGGTGATTAAGTATGCTCATCTGGTCGAGTTATCGCTGATCTCGCTAACTCTGCTCTCTCATCCCCCCCCCCCCCCTAAACCCACCCCTGCAGATCGTCAGTGTGGGCAAACACGTCAAGGGATACCATTACATCATGGCTAACCTGGTAAGGGCACCTGTCATCTCTATATCCTGTCTGTCTGTCCGTCTCTCGAGCTATCTCTCTGCATGGCTGTGTCTCAAGCTGTATATCTTTCTATCGCTCTGTCTGTCTGTCTATCTCCCTTGATCTCTTGTCTGTCTCTCTGTTTATCTCCATAGCCATTTGTCTGTCTAGCCATATTCAGTATCTCTCTGTAGCTGTCGATGGCCTCTTCCGGTTTGTCCGCCTGTCTGTCTTTCTTGCCGTCTAAGGGGTTTTCCTAGCGGGCTGTCTGTCTGTCTAGCTGTCTGTCTATCTAGCGGTCTGTCTGTCTCTGTCTATCTGTCTGTCTGGCTGTCAGTCTGCCTCTCGGTCGGTCGCTCTGATTGCCTGCCTGGCAATCTCACTCACTGCAACTGGGCCTGCCTGTCTGTCACTCTGATTGCCTGTCTGGCTGTCAGTCTGCCTCTCCCTGTCTGTGGCTCTTACTGTACGCCCTGCCCGCCCGCCCTGTCCTTGAGTCCCCCTCAGCTCTGTGTGGCGGCGCTACTCTGGTCAGGTGGCCCTGGCTAAACGGACACCCAAGTCCTGCTGGCTGCACTGCAACGGACCACTGAGGCAGATTGAGGCTGGCAGGAGGCCGCTTAGGGGCTGCTGCTGCTGCTGCCGCCGCAGCTCTGCAGCCCCTCGCACTGCAGCCTCTTGTTTAAATTCACACTGAGCGAAGGGGGAAGGCCCCATGGACCACTGAGACAGAGGAAGGGAGATATAACGGTTTTGGGGAGGTTTTTAGGTGTGTGTGTGTGTGTGTGTGTGTGTGTGTGTGTGTGTGTGTGTGTGTGCGTGTGCGTGTGTGTGTGTATGGGGTTGGTGGGTGGGGTGTACTGAGGCAAGGGGAGAGATGAAGGTTTTTGGGGTTATTTATATGTGTTTGTGTGTATATATGGGGGGGGGGGGGGGGGGGGGGCAGAGGAAAGGAAGAAGTTGTTTCCTCAAGAGGGGTAGCACCTTGGTAGGGGGGAACACTTTGTTAAGATTCGGTACTCATCCATCTTTTATTCCATAAATGGTTTTCTGCCAAGCCAACCCTGCCCTTTGACCGGTGCGTTCCTCTCACAGCGTTTGCTATGGTCTTCCGTCCTGCTCAACCCTTTGCCGTGTGTTTTGCTCTCCCTATTTTCCATCTCTCCATCCCTTTGCTTCACTTCAACCGTGTCTCTATATGCGGTCTCTCTCTCTCTCTCTCTCTTCCCTCTCTTGATCTCCCTCTCTGTCTCTCTTGCCATCTTGCACTCTCTTGTTCTTTCTTCCTCTCTCGCTGGCACTCTCACCCTCATTATTTTTCTCTCTTTCTCTCTCTCTCACACTCTCCCTCACAATTTTGCGCTCTCTCTCTTGCTCTCGCTCTCTCTCTTGCTCTTACTCTTGCTCTCTGGCTCTCTCTCTTGCACTCTCTTGCTCTCTCTCTCTCTCTCTCTCTCTCTCTCTCTCTCTCTCTCTCTCTCTCTCTCTCTCTCTCTCTCTCTCTCTCTCTCTCTCTCTCTCTCTCTCCCTCCCCCTCTCCACCACCAGGGCTTTAAGGACATTAACCTGGAGCGTTTCATGCACGGCGGGGCCAACGTGACGGGCTTCCAACTCGTGGACTTCAGCAACCCCATGGTCATCAAGCTGATGCAGCGCTGGAACAAACTGGACCAGCGCGAGTATCCCGGCTCCGACGCCCCTCCCAAAGTACGCCCACTGCCACGCCCACACCTAGCGACACACCCAACGACGAACCCTTTAGCATTTATCTGCTTACTCCTCTGGGTTGCACCCTGCACACGTCTACACTCCCAGGCGTAGTGGCTAAGCTGTATCATAGCATGCCCTTCACCACACTCTTTGGAATTTACCTGCTAGCTTGTGAGCATAGCAAGCATCTCCTACCACACTCGTTAGCATTACAGCACCAGCTTGCTAGCATAGCACATCTACTACGTTCTTCAGCATTTTGCCACCATAGCTTGTAAGCAAAGCAGGCTCACTATCCTTTCCTTCACTCTTGAGTATTTTGGTGCTATCTTATTAGCATAGAATGTTTTTGTTTAACTATAAAATGTTTTCTGTGTTGCACCCGGAGCTATTTGTTTCTCAACAGGTAGCATGAGCTACCTCTTAGATCTGTCTCTCACTGTCTCTTTATGCCGTTAGCAGTTTTCCTGCTCCGGATAAATTATGGCTGGTGGATGGGTGGCATATCATGCCTGCATTAAGCATTCATATCTCACTCTCTTAGCACTGCGCTTTTAAAAGCCAAATGTCCTTGACCTTGTCAGTATTAGCTCCTAAGCACATTACTTGTCTGCCTATTAAGTGGCTCACTTATGCACCCTTGTTAGCAATGCTTGATCCGATACCGTGACACAAACAACACCACAACATGCCACAAATCTACTTCACTGGCTTGCTAATAAAGTATGTGTACCGTGCGGTGTATTCCCTGGGCAAAGCACACCATTTAGCCTCACTGCTTTAGCGGTGTGTACCTCGGCAAGATTACATGAGATCTCCCCGGGTGCTATGAGTGCATGTCTCAGCCTGGCTCAGTTGAACTGCCTGGGAAAGCGTTGGGGAATACGATGCACTGATCTTTTTTTCAGTCCTGTCAATTCTTTAAACCTGCGCTCTGGTGCGTCTGGCCCACCACGGTTTATGCATGGGGATTACCATGCGCCCTCTGATGATAACAAACCTCCCAAATAGTGGCACACCCCATCGCACACACTATAGCACTCTGTGTCTATGAGCACATCTCAGTGATTTTAATTTAATGATAAAGCTACCCTTTTCCCCCATTAAACCATGGGCGTTCTCCACCTGTGTGTGTGTGTGTGTGTGTGTGTGTGTGTGTGTGTGTGTGTGTGTGTGTGTGTGTGTGTGTGTGTGTGTGTGTGTGTGTGTGTGTGTGTGTGTGTGTGTGTGTGGTTGCGTGCCTGTGAGTCCAGACAAGTCCTCCCGGTTATTATGAGCCTTGCCGGAACACTCACTTTTATTATGTACAGAGACCTGAAATCAATTAGGCGATGGTGGATATCAATGTACATTATGGAGCCAGTCAGCCGGGTCAGCTGGGTAGGTCCGGCCGGAATCATTTGACAGAAGCCTATCTGTAGCAGAAAACTGGGGGTTTAAATCTACATTTCTGTGTAGAATAAGAGATCGGCCTGCTTGCATAGAGGCTGTTTGTCTTCTTGTCTGCTTGTGTTGTGTTTGCCCTGATTTCAAAGCCCTGGGCGCGAGCATCACCCAGTAAACAACAGGGAGCTGGCAGCAGCCACCGCAACTGAGTCACGCATTTATTATGGTCTTTTTTTATGGTTTATTGTTTATTTTCTTTTTTTGCCAAAATGTCTGCCCCACCCTGCTGCGGTGAGGATGAGAACGAACGTGCACTGAAACATCTGAACTCTGAACAAGGACAGCTCAATCTTTTTATTTTTTTATTGTCTGTGTTTTTGACTATTCTGTCTTATCGTCACGCTGCCTTTTTTCAGCGTTCCAATAGCGACCCCCCACTGCCAGTGGGAGGGTTTGTCATCACTGTAACGCGTTCCGCTCTGTGCCGCCTCCTGTCCCACCTCTAGTCAGACTGACCAATTTTTCATGCTTTTCTACATTTGCTTGGACTTGAGGGTTTCACCGTTGTTTTCTGGTTTAATCCGGACACGCTGTGACAACGCGGATTTGAGATGCCAGTTGGCAGGGCCAGGAAAGGGTTTTGCACGTTTGGAGAAAATCTAAGTGTCCAAAAAAGTGGAAAGCAGTGATGTGGAAAGTGGAGTTCCTGATGGAGGGACATTGAGGATTGTTTGTGTGCATGTGTGTGGATGTTCATTCGTGTGTGTGGGAGTTGGAAAATACCTTGGACTGAAACCTGCAGGATGTGCTGTCTAGTGAGTGGTTAGGGTGTTTGACTCCCATCCAAACAGCTCTGGGCTTGAACCACACTGTCTGCCATTCTATCAGTGGGGATGGGCTTGGATGCCTTAACCCTACCTGCTCATTAATGACAGAGCGATGACAAGGAGTCATGCCTTTGTCTGTCCGTACTTATATTGTGAGTGTGATGTGCTTGATCCCATTTGCCCTGCTTACCAGTGAAAGCCTGCTGTTACCTGGAACAGAATGTTGCTGTCAGAATCACATCACTTCAAACCTAGCCAGTCTACGCAGGCTTTTTAGTTCACCTCACAATCAATTTGGAGGTGCCTGTGACATAAAGGATGTACTGTATGAACATTAATATTTATATACCCTTGCTTCACCATTTAGATCATATTATGTTCAATGTTTATGCCATAGGCTACCGACTCATGACCTTATATAACTTTATAGCTTAACTGTTGTATAATGCAAATAGTAGCCCCTCGCAACCTTGAGCAAACCTTGCTATAGTGTTCTAGCCCCAAGGGTTTTAGCTTATTTGTTGGCCGAACTCCATGTCGGGGGGCAGGATTAGAGTTTAATTCTGTGTGAATTGTGGCTTGCCTTATGAAACTGTATTGTTATTAAGGGGTTTGCCTATATCATTCAACTTAATCTGGAACCATGGCCCCGCTCTCAGCTCTAAATATAATGAGTTTCCCCTCTCTAGAGAAGCTAGTTAGTGACTTGGCAAGTTGACTTAATTGATGTGTTGGTAATCTAGAAGAGAGAGGCTGTGTGTGTAAGAGTGGGTTTAGGGGGGTGTGGGGCAGTGTAACCTGCAGTGTTTCTTTCGGAGGGTCCATGGCGGGAGTAAAGTGTGCGTTGACCCCCACAGAGAGCCATAATGACGCGGTAGGAAATAGACTAATGAAAAGGATCCCCCCCAGCTGGGGAGGGAGGGAGAAGGGGGAGAGAGGGAGGGAGGGGGGGGGGGGGAGGTGAGGGGTGGCTTAATGAACTCCTCGCTGGCTGGGATAATTAATGTTAGGCTGCTCCACTGTTTGGCCAAAATAGTCATTTTATTATCCCTCGACTGCCCCTCCGACATTCCCATTTGCGCTCTCTCTCTCTCTCTCTCTCTCTCTCTCTCTCTCTCTCTCTCTCTCTCTCTCTCTCTCTCTCCTCTCTCTCTCTCTCTCTCTCTCTATATATATATATATCTCTCATCTCTCTCTCTCTCTCTCTCTCTCTCTCTCTCTCTCTCTCTCTCTCTCTCTCTCTCTCTCTCTCTCTCTCTCTCTCTCTCTCTCTCTCTCTCTCTCTCTCTCTCTCTCTCTCTCTCTCTCTCTCTCTCTCTCTCTCCCCCGCTCTTGCGTTTCTCTTTCAGGATCTCTCCATTCTCCTGGAAGGCGCGGGCCTGGTTGAATTAAGATTTACAATTTAAGCGCCGAGATCGCAGTCCGTGATATCAATGCTAGGTTTAAAGGGACACCAGGCCAGCAGGGTTTGTACCGGGCTGGCATTTTGAGGCGAGCACCAGTTGACTGCCCTATTCAGTCAGCAGTCACAGCACACAGAACTTTCTGTAAATGTCATCTTGTTTGTTGAAACACACAGCATTAGCATATTTCTGTTTCACTGCATCTCTGACGGGTCTGTGACTGCATATCGCCTGGAATTGTATTCACAATTAATCAAAAGCAGCCGTGTTTGTTTTTCCCACTTTCTTTATCCTGTTTTTCAAGTTCAAGGGTTTTGCCATTCTATTTCCTCGGGTGCAATTGTATGGATTTGTGTGTGAGCACTTAAAATAAAATAACACGTGTACAATTGTAACCAAAGGTTTGGATCCATCATGTTAGAACGTTTGTTCAGGCACATCTGCCCAACACCGCTATTATTTTTAAATGAGCAGTGCTCCTGCCCCTCCATCCCCCCCATTTCATTCTATTAAAGAGATCGCCTTGAGGAGAGAAATCAAACAGCAACCTATTTAAGTGTGAGTCATCCTCCCAGGGCCCGCTGTCTGTCCGCGGGGAGGGCAGACGTAGCTGATTGCAATTGCAATCTAAAATTTGCGCCAGGTGGAGAGATTTCGCACCAATCAGAGAGAGAGCAGTTTCAATAAGATGAGTTCCACCAGAGACCAGCTAAGCTCTCCCTAAGGCTTAATTTAAGCATTTGATGAGTCATTTATCACCTGAAAAAATAAACAACATGATCAAAATGGGAGAAAAAAAGGGGGAGGCTAAATTGAGTTAGTTACAGCTTGTTTTTTTTTCCCTTCAAGGGATATCTGACGGAAAATGGTGAACATAAAACGAATTTGCGCACTCATAAACACTTGACTATTATTATTTAAAGAGAGCCCCCTGTTTCTGGATCCTGGAAGCTACTCTAGCGTCCTCAGTTGTTTGTGAATGTGGCTTAATGCTGGGATCGTTTGAAGTGGCTTTGAATAAAATCTAAATAACTTAACAGAAAATCCTGCCTGCATGTAAACATTACCCCTCGGACCCCCCAGTTATCTTGTGAATTAATCAGCCACTTCTTGTCCCGTGAAGTACACGTCTGCGCTGACTTACGACGGAGTGATGGTGATGGCGGAGGCGTTCCGGATTTTGCGGCGGCAGAAAGTGGACCTCTCCCGGCGGGGCAACGCCGGCGAATGTCTGGCCAATCCTGCCGCTCCCTGGAACCAGGGCCTCGACATGGAGAGAACCCTCAAACAGGTGAGGCTAGCTAGTGAACATGGAGCGAACCCCTCAAACAGGTGAGGCTAGCTAGTGAACATGGAGCGAACCCCTCAAACAGGTGAGGCTTGCTAGTGAACATGGAGTGAGAGAGTCAGAGCAAACCACTCAAACGGGGGAGGCTAGCTAATCAACTCGGAGCTTACCCTCAAACAGGGGATGCTTGGTAGCACCGGAGCTAACCCTCAAACAGGTGGGGCCTGGTAGCCCTGGTATTTGGAGTTGGAGTTGTGGGGACAGGAAGGAGGCAAACTGAGGTCATAAAAAAGCAATAGGAGATAATGGTTTCAGATTAGACTGATCAAGACAAATTACTAGGAGAATGGCAAAATAATTCAAATGCATATTGGACAGGATCGTGTCTCTGTGCTGTAACCGTTTCCCTAAAGACATTAAGAGGAAGCAAACTCGGATGTTTGTCTTCCATCACCCCTCTGCGGTTTATTTAAAATTTAGTGAAAGCTTTGGTCGCGAGTGCAGACGGTCAATCCAGTTAGAAGACCGATAATGCAATTGTGTGCTCTCAGTCTTGTCCAGTGTGATTAAGGGATTTCTCCTGGTAGTGTGTTCCCTCTGTATCCAGTCAAGACTTATGTGGTTGGTCTTGTTCACCTTTTGCACCCGAGTTTCCTTTATGTGTGCTGTGAGCGATGTAGATGCCTTCAATGAGGTCCTCATTAAGAACGGGCAGTGTAGGTATCGCTGGAAACATCGATGCTGCCCTCCATTAAATGGGGAAGGTTTTAAAAAAGTTGAGAAACAAAGTGAACAAAGAATCTATTTTTATTTAATTTTTTTCAATGAGGTCTACTCATTCTATAACGTTTCACTTTATATGTTAGCATATGAGCCGATAACCGAAGGCGCAGCCTTAAAGAACCAGTTAACCCACCGGTTCACCTTAAATTCAACTGTACGATTACTATTTTTTTGAGAGTTTAGGAAAGGGGGGGGGAGGATTATCCCCCCTAGCATGGATTATGACCCACACAAACTTTCTGATACTTTTGTGACTAATCAATTTGTCATTTCAGAATACTCCAGTATGAGCGATAAATGCGCCACACCGTAGCGTTTTACTGGTGTCTGGGAAGCCTAACCCTTATTCAGAAGTGGACATTAAACACATTGCTCACATACTGCTACATTAGAGCTCCACCATCCACACACACTGAAGCGTTTTTCAATTTGTGTCCAGGAAGTCTTACCCTCGGACTCGGGTATAAAAAATAAATCGCTGCTCAGACGGCGCTACACCATATGCACACACCGTGGCATTATACTATTAGTGTCTGAAAAAATCAACTTTCCTTCGGAGGCCGCATAGAAATTTACCCCTTTTTCTTCTAAATTGGGTCCTACTTCAGTAAAATGTCATAGATTGGCATAGACTATGTGACGAGTATAAAAGACAAATTACCGCACACGGCTTTGGGTTCACTGGCTCTATTAGCAATTTTTTGGGACATTTTCTGCACTTTTATTGGCAGTGTGATCAAAGAGTTAAAGTTTCCTGCTGTTTTGTACACCAGTGTACACTATCCAGTATACACACGCCCAGTGTGCAAATGTCACATTTGAGGAGATCATGAGAGAGCATGATGGAGTGTGTTTGTACAGGGGGAGGGGGGGCAGCCACAGAACTGTGGTCCCTTAACTATCAGCCAAGGAGTTCCAGCAGGTACAGATGCTGGTTGTTTTCCTGCTTGGGTTTTTTTTCAGACCAAATAAACACCACAACAGCTGACTTCTCTAATTAGTTCCCCCAGTCTTCTGGTTGAAGGTTGTACTAATTAACGAGGTCGTTAATGAGTTTGGCGCAGGGCTTGTGGGCAAAATGAAGAAAGGACGGGAAAAAAAAACGAGAGAGAAAAACTTGTTGTGAGACTTCACAGCTTTTTGACACGTCATTGGTGAAGGGGCCGAGGGACTGAAGCATCAACCCTGGCGTTTTTGAGGTCACAAATCCTGAAGACAGCCCCGCATGTCTCTTTGAAGGTTTCTTCTTGAAGAGGCTCAAAGCAAATATACTAATCCTTTAGGGGGCTCCACACCCCTGCATCAAGGCATTATCATCTGCTTCACCCCAAGAGATCGGTGTGTGCGTTTGTTTGCACTAAAGGGGTGCGAGAAAGAATGAGAAGGACCTCAAGAAACTCTTTACCTTCTCCTCAATGTATTGTTTCACCAATTCTCCTCCTCCTCTGCCCCGCCCCCAGGTGCGGATGCAGGGATTAACAGGTAATGTCCAGTTTGACCACTATGGCCGAAGGGTCAACTACACGATGGACGTGTTTGAGCTGAAGAGTAACGGACCCCGACGGGTAAGAAACCACACCGCCTGCACCCTGCCTGTCTCTTGAGTGTACTGCTCTGTGCGTTACTGTTTCTCATCGTCATGTCCTACAACAGTGTGGCATTCCATTACTTTACGTTGTTATGTTTTACGCTGCGAATGAGCAAGCTTGAATGTGTTTGAGGAGCATTTGGTAGAGTGGATTGACCGCGCAGAGGTGACCTGGCTGTCTCTTTGCCCTGGGTCCCAAATAAGATAAGATGGTTGTTTATTAATCCCATATGGGACATTCGGGGGGTGTGTGTGTGTGTGTGTGTGTGTGTGTGTGTGTGTGTGTGTGTGTGTGTGTGTGTGTGTGTGTGTGTGTGTGTGTGTGTGTGTGTGTGTGCTTGGTTGAGTATCTGTGTGTGTGACAGATGGTGGGTTATCTGTGTGTGTGTGTGTGTGTGTGTGTCTCTGTGTGTGAGATGGTGGGGTATCTGTATATGTATGTTTGTGTGTGTGTGAGGGGGAAAGGGTGGCGTAGCTGTGTGTGTGTTTGTGTATGTGGGTTTGTGTGTTTGGTATCAGTAGGTGTGTGTGGGTATCTATGCACACAAGACCATCGCACCATTCGAAGAGGTTACCGTGCTCTTCATTGATTGTAGACACCAGCACGCACACACACACACACACACACACACACACACACACACACACACACACACACACACACACACACACACACACACACACACACACACACACACACACACACACACACACACACACACACACACACACACACACACACACACACACACACCACACTAGGATGAGGAGAGGAGAGGCTTGGGGTGAGGGGGGGTTGCAGTGTGGTTTTAGTAGAGGAGCGGCAGGAAGGGGGGAGGTGTGAAAGGGCGGAGACGGACCATCAATCACCCTCCTAGTTGGGCTTGTCTCCTCAACCCTCGGGACATCTCAGGTCCTTCCAGGACAGCCCCCCCACAGACGTGTGTGTGGTGTGTGTGTGTGTGTGTGTGTGTGTGTGTGTGTGTGTGTGTGTGTGTGTGTGTGTGTGTGTGTGTGTGTGTGTGTGTGTGTGTGTGTGTGTGTGTGTGTTGTGCGTGTGTGTGTTGGTCTGCAGGTATCTGGATCTGTGCTGGTCTAGGGGTGGTTGCGTTGGATAAAGTGGTCGCTTGTGTCTGTGTATGGGTCATCCTCCTATCCCATAGTCACGCATGTCTCTGTGGATGTGAACACACGCCTACACACACACCATTCCTCCACACAGGATCATCAATCACTGTGAAAAGTGCCACAGTGAGGGGGTGGTAGCGGCGATCACTCACCGACCTGCCTCCCCCCTCTCCCTCCCCCCTCCCCCCTCCATCATGGCTGCCAGCTGGCCCAGCGTGTGCCAACTACACCAAGGGTTTTCCATGCTTCTTTATCCAACTGCACATTTGTCCCTCTCTCTCTGTCTCTCTCTCTCTGTCTGTCTGTCTGTCTGTCTGTCTGTCTGTCTGTCTGTCTGTCTGTCTGTCTGTCTGTCTGTCTGTCTGTCTGTCTGTCTGTCTGTCTGTCTGTCTGTCTGTCTGTCTGTCTGTCTCTCTCTCTCTCTCTCTCTCTCTCTCTCTCTCTCTCTCTCTCTCTCTCTCTCTCTCTCTCTCTCTCTCTCTCTCTCTCTCTCATGTTAATGTCTATGACGCTCATCCTTTTCCCTGCTATGAACTCACAGCAGGATAAGTTCTTGTTTGGTAAGACGTTGTGTTTAGAGTCCCAGGGGATTTTCTTTCAGC
Source organism: Melanogrammus aeglefinus (assembly GCA_900291075.1). Lineage (NCBI taxonomy): Eukaryota > Metazoa > Chordata > Actinopteri > Gadiformes > Gadidae > Melanogrammus > Melanogrammus aeglefinus. Next base: position 539,764 of record OLKM01000095.1, read on the forward strand.
CATTTGAAGCGTCCTACACATGAAGAAACTTGCAAATTGTTGTAATTTTTGATCTTTGGGAAGATCCGTTATTGAGGCTACATTTAAAATGTATTGGTTTATTTCTTACACGATATTGATGGATTAATCATAGTGTGGGCCGATAGAAATTAATGAGAAACAAGGAAAAAATATTATTAAATTTCATTCTATATTATCCAGCTGAAAAGTGGTAAAAAGTCACACAAAAGTCAATTTTAAATTCATCTGTGAACACAAAATCAGACGGATGGAAAGTGAAATGCTCTGAAAAATAATTGATGGAGTATGTAACCCAATTACCTAACAATTGCCTTTTTCTCCACACAATAATTGTGGTCCTTTGCTTATAAAGAATTTATTTATTCACCATTTTTACACACACACAGACACACAGACAGACAGACAGACAGACAGACAGACAGACAGACAGACAGACAGACAGACAGACAGACAGACAGACAGACAGACAGACAGACAGACAGACAGACAGACAGACAGACAGACAGACAGACAGACAGACAGACAGACAGACAGACAGACAGACAGACAGACAGACAGACAGACATTTCTACGGAAACACAGGCACACACAGCGGTATGGGTGCACAAACCAACCAGGGCCTCTCTAGAGCAGGGAGTGGTGGTAACGCTGACTGCTCTCCCTGCAGATCGGCTACTGGAACGACGCAGACAAGATGGTGCTCATCCAGGACTCTCTCCTCCTGCCAAACGACACCTCAGGCATGGAGAACAGGACCGTCGTGGTGACCACCATCATGGTGAGAGATCTGCCTGCTGTGCACGCACACACACTCACACACACACGCACGCGCGTGTGCGCACACTCACACACACACATTCACACATCCGCACACACGCACACACAGACACAGACACACACACATGCACACACATGCCCCTGTCTGTATATAGCATCTGCACACACGCACTCACACACACACACTGGATTTTGCATTCTGTAAAGTACTGGCTTTAAGGAGTATATCTCTTTGTATAGATAGATATATATATATCTCTAGTATATTACCATAGTCAGGTTGCCGCTGTTGTGTGCCAGAGTTCAGGATTCAGGACTCATTGCAGTGAGGAACCGCTCCTGGCCAGCCGTTGAGAGCACGACAGCACGCATGGTGTAGGGTTGACCTCAGAGGTCCCTGTGCTAATGTGCTGTCCCCGACTTGTGTGTGTGTGTGGCCATGTTTGTGTGTGTAAGTGGGTGTGGAGGGAAGGCAATGTATAAAGGGGGTTACGATTTATAAACTGTTCACTAGATGGGGTATGGATTGGCGGGAATCTGAGGGTGGTTTATGTGTGGTGTGTTTGTGTGTGCGGGGGAGGTGGTGGTGGTGGGGGGGGGGGGTATAGAGGGATGACGAGTCTCCGCTCAGTACAATTCCTCCTCTTTTCAGCCCGCCACCAGGAATCCTATTTTAAGAAACTGAAACCCCCACCCCTACCCCCACACCCAAGAGGCACTTAACGGAGCGAGGAACGGACAACACAGCCCCCCCCCCCCCCCCCAACCTCCCAAAAAAAAAAAAAACTCCCCACGCTCAAAGAAAGCGAAGAGCACTAACAGACTGCATGGACATGAAGGCACAATGGCTCTACTACTCTGAGACACACACACACACACACACACACACACACACACACACACACACACACACACACACACACACACACACACACACACACACACACACACACACACACACACACACGCACACACAGAGACACACACACACACGGTCGTCGTCGTCGTGGTCCCAACGAGAGCCTGTTACGGAGACCCTCCAGAGGAAGAAGCGTGCGGAGGAGGGACGTCTTGTTTAAGGACCTAACGCTTGGGGCCGACCAGGGGCCCCTCTGGGCCAAAGGGCCTCACGGCTAATGACCCAACCTTTAATTGTATTTACTGGCCTTAAAGGAGTCTGTAAGTGTAAGTGTGTACTACACGTTTGTGTATGTGTGCAACACTCCCGGGGTGTTAGTCAGCTCCGGTTTTTGGGAGAAAAAAAAACCCCCAAATGGTAATGACTTTCTTCATGCAGTGAAACACATTGCTTTATTTTGAAGAGCTAACCAACTTCAAAGCGAGCAAATTCCTGAATGAAAAATCAAGCGCTTTATTTCCCCCTATCCCCCGCTCCCCGCTTCACTGCACTGTGTCGTGTCTCGTAAGCCCCCCACCACCACCCGCACCAACCCACCCGCTCAACAAACATCTCAGAGAGACCCCGGCTCACCATAATCACCCCGGTTCATTTCCCTCACGCTTGTACTCATTCTTTATTCAGCATGATATTGTTGCTGCCTTTCACGCTTTTATTTTGAACTCTGTGCGTGCGTATGTGTGTGTTTAGGCGCCTTTGTTTGCCGGTCAAACAAAGGCGCGGACCCCGTAGGGGTTCTAAATTGTATCCCTTCGTTCCATCTCTGGAAAAAAAATAATCTATGTATAATATGATTAACCCACTGCGACGGCGGGATTTTAATAGGGAAAATACAAGACATGGCGGCATGAATCACCCAGGTATAAAAATAGAGTGTGTGTGTGTGTGTGTGTGTGTGTGTCAGTGGGACGGTCTAGTCTTGTTTATTGTGAGTACATCACAAAACAGATGCTGAAGGCGCCTTCTCATGCAATTTGGCACTCTAAGATGCTTGGAGTTTTCTAGTGTGTGTGTGTGTGTGTGTGTGTGTGTGTGTGTGTGTGTGTGTGTGTGTGTGTGTGTGTGTGTGTGTGTGTGTGTGTGTGTGTGTGTGTGTGCGTGCGTGCGTGCGTGCGTGCGTGCGTGCGTGCGTGAGTGTGGTTGTGCGCGCGCGCGCGCGCGAGTGTGGCTATGTGTCCGTGCCTGTGTGTTTAAAGTTTCCATCAGGCTTGGGATGAACATATGGCTGCAAGGCGTAGACGTGACCTGTTTTACCCGGGCTTTTTCACAGTGGTGTCTAAACTTGGTTGCGTGTGTGTGTGTGTGTGTGTATGCATATAAATATATATTTAAAGAACTTTGTCAATATTGCTCCTTATAAAACCGTACCTGATTGAAAGAGGGGTGTATCATCCCGCATTGACACAACTCTTGATTATTACAGCCCTCCTTTACATGGAGGGCTGTAATGATCACTACAGCTGATTACATGTACCGGTAATTGCGTGTCTTGCCGGATCGCGAGCGAGGATGAAGTCGAACTTCATCTGCAACTTGAACCTATGAGATTGCTTGTTTGTTTACCCCTTAAAAAAGATTGTGTTTCAATGCAGGGAAAAATGTTAACACGATTGTTTGTATTGACCGGCAGAAACATGCAGCAGAACATTACATATGAGACTTCCATTCTTCCATGTATAGGAATGGGGATATAACACAGTAATGACCTGTGCCTAGCTACCGGTTCAATGAATGTCCCTTGAGACAAAAAGCATCCGTGAGGTGAGGAAATGTAAGTCCCTTTAGATAAAAGCGACTGCTTAATCACTTAATGTAAGTCTCCTAATATAAAAGACAAACATAAGAGCCAGCTGACGTATCTATGGGGACTTAACTTCTAGTCAGTTAGCAGATGCTTTTATCGAAAGAGGCAAACATGTAGTCATTTAGATGTCACTCTCATATTAGGAGACTTAGTGTCTGCTAAAGGTAAGAATGACTGACTATTTGTAGGGTATGTAGGGTAGGCCGCAGTCTGTAGGCCTAGTCTGTAGGCCTCAGTCTGTAGGGTCAGGCCTCAGTCTGTAGGCCTCAGTCTGTAGGCCTCAGTCTGTAGGGCAGGCCTCAGTCTGTAGGCCTCAGTCTGTAGGCCTCAGTCTGTAGGCCTCAGTCTGTAGGCCTCAGTCTGTAGGCCTCAGTCTGTAGGCCTCAGTCTGTAGGCCTCAGTCTGTAGGGTAGGCCTCAGTCTGTAGGCCTCAGTCTGTAGGGTAGGCCTCAGTCTGTAGGTCTCAGTCTGTAGGCCTCAGTCTGTAGGCCTCAGTCTGTAGGTCTCAGTCTGTAGGCCTCAGTCTGTAGTTGAGACACATGGCCAAGGGCTTCAGGGATCATGGACCAGCAGGGTATAAACTGGGGAATATAAAATGGCCTCTCTAAGGATACATCTTCAGTGTGTTTGCAGACATTTTGTCAATTAGCAATGTTCTCTGAAAGCATGGCGGTCAATGTTGATACTGTTTGGAGGGATTTATTCAATGATTTGAAAGCATTCATTCACTGTGCAGTTGAGTTCTGCAGGCGCAGGTTACCCCAACACGGATCTAGGGACGGTGAAACGGGGCGTTTAGTTAAATTACACATTATTCTGTGGAAACACGTCGAGAATTAATCCAGAGTTAGACTCTCTGTGTTTGTTAATCTGGCTTTATTAACTGCTGCAGCCACTCCTTGTGCACCTCACAAGGGTGTGTGTGTGTGTGTGTGTGTGTGTGTGTGTGTGTGTGTGTGTGTGTGTGTGTGTGTGTGTGTGTGTGTGTGTGTGTGTGTGTGTGTGTGTGTGTGTGTGTGTGTGTGTGTGTGAGAGAGCAAGCCTCCAGCCCCTTCCTTCTCTCCTTTGCCTTTCTTCAAAGGCATGAGCCATGGCTTTAATATTGCTGAAATTGTCATAATATTGTGTTGGCTAAAGCCCCCACGGGGACAAGGCCTAGCGCCCTCACTTCACACAGCTGACGCCTGGGCTTTTCTACAGCCATGCGGAAAGGTTGACTATGAATTAATACATTATGATTCATTTTATTAATATAAAAAATGTCAACCGACGACAAGTGTTCTACAAGAAATGACTGGACAGAGCCGAGTTGCTCGAAAAATCAGAACACAAGTTTAATTTGTTTTAATTTTGTTCACTTTTTTGTCATTAACGGTTGGAACACTCTGTTCCTTTCTCGTCGTTGCTAATTCTCTTCTGCCGTCGTGTCTTGAACATGCTCCATTCGTAAATGTCATGGAACCAAGTACAAAATTAGCATTTTTGTAGTGGCAGCGACTGCCAGAGGGAAACCAGAGTAAAAAATGGGGCAAAAAAAAAGGCTTCATATGAGCTATGTCATTATTTTTGTATTAATGATAGAACACTGCTTTTCTTAGATTACATATTTGTCCAACAGAAAATGTGGGGACACTTGAATATGCGTTGGAGCTGAATTATTTGTGATATCCGTCTCTGTAGTTGTATCGAGTAGAGGGGTTTTTGATTGCAAATGTGTGCTTGTTTGGATTTGTGTTTATTTGCTGTACATCCCTAAATATCAATTTTTTTGGGGGGGGGTTTGTGTGTGTGCCTGCCCCTGTGTCTAAGCTTTGCATATTTGTGCGTGTGACTGTGTATGCATGCTTGATGGCATGTTTTATCATCCGCATTAGCCAATGAGAGAGAAGGCCTTGTTCTGATTATTGGCCAATCTGTCGGCCATCTTGCTCTTGGTGTTGTTTGTAGATTGTAGGTTTCTCGTTGATCCACATCCCATACTATAACGACAATATAATTGTCATTATGTTCCAGCCTGCTGTTGTCTGTTTGTAATATCCAGTATTTACTTCCTAGCAAGCAATCATTTGAATGAGGTCCTCAATGTAACCCCCAATCCAAGTGAATTTGTGTCAAACAGTAGCGCTTCTGTAAACAAAGCTTTAACATAAAAAAATATATAAATACATCAATAATAAATGCTGTGTAAGCTTTCACTGTGATGAAAAGTCACACGGACCCCAGTTTGTTACTTAACTTCCTCTGAGTTTAAGATATATCGTCACCAATAAAAAAATGCAATTAAAAATAAATGATACAATTGTGTTTTAGCTTTTGTTGTGGTAAAAATAAGTGTGTCCTTGTACCATACAATCACCTAACACACGCCGCACTGCACGTACACAATGACACTACGTTGGCTCGTACGTGGCTGCATCGCGTGCTGCTGCGCGATACAGCCTGGCGTTAGCCCGGCGTTAGCATCCTCCCCTGCTACTCCAGTCCTTGCTTTACCTAGCTTAGCCCCGGGCAATGTCAAGCATACCCATTTCAAGAGTACATTGCGCAGCATCCTCAGTATGCAACAGACTGCTTCCAATGACAGAAGCAATTAGTTTGACTGTATCAGAGCAGAGACCCACCGTTTTTTAATTTTGGATTTATCTTCATTTTTTCCCCTCCCCCCCCAAAGAGAGATCTGTGAAAACATCTGGTGATTGATTTCCACCATTAGCCCAGAAGCTGTCAGATTTAGCTTTTTTTTCATATTCAAATAGTTAAGTTGTGACAGGTCTTTTTTCACTATGAATTCCCGTGTTCTCCAGTTAATCCGTCGTTGACACCCGGCCGCTTAGAGTGAGCTGTGTAGATTGCTGCATTGGTGTGCAATGCATCCATACGCACATCAGACATATCTGCCTCTGTGCATTAGCAGTTTGCGGCGATCCTATCTGCGTCACTGTCTCATAAATGAATAATGCATTAATAATAATACATTATTAATGTCTTTATTAATGCAACACATTAAGTGTGAAAACAGCATGTCAGGGGATACGCTGATTTAAATATCCATCACTCGGAATTCATGAGTGCTACCACAGATACATTTCAATTCACTGCTACTGTTTGTTTTCCTTTAATTAAATTGAAAGAAAAAGCCATTTCTCCTCAACTCAAATAAGACCAAAAGCAGTTTGCCAACATCCCCCGCCCCCCCCCCCCCACACACACACACACACACACACACACACACACACACACACACACACACACACACACACACACACACACACACACACACACACACTGTCTTGGAACGCTTGAATAAAGAAAACAAACAAATGTGCATCAATTGTGACGAAGTGAAGCTCATGACACTTTAGTGTGTTGCATACAGTGCAGCGTCTCACACCCTCTTGTTGGATGGGAGGACTCGGCTCGCCTGGCTGTCGGGTTCATGTGCCCTGTCTGTCTGACGGTGTGGCATCCCCTCCGCCTCCCCCTCTCTCTCCCCCCTTCTCTCCCTCACTCAATCTCTCTCTTTCTTTCTCTCTCTCTCCCTATTCTCTTTCTCTCTCTTTCGCCCTCACTTCTCTCCCTCACTCCCTCTCCCTCTCTCTCCCTCTTCTCTTTCTCTCTCTCCCATTTTCTTTCTCTCTCCCCCCATTTTCTCTCTGTCACTCTCCCCCATTATCTCTTGCTCTCCCCTTCTCCCTCCCCATCCTTCTCTCTCTCTCTCCCCTTCTCTCTCCCCCCCCTTCACTCTCCCTCCCGGTGTATAGGAAGGGCCGTACGTGATGCTGAAGAAGAACTGGGAGCTGTACGAGGGCAACGACCAGTACGAGGGCTACTGCGTGGACCTGGCCTCGGAGATCGCCAAGCACATCGGCATCAAGTACAAGATCTCCATCGTGCCCGACGGGAAGTACGGCGCCCGGGACCCGGAGACGAAGATCTGGAACGGGATGGTCGGGGAGCTGGTGTACGGGGTGAGACACCGGCATGTTTTAATATGAGAGAGAGAGAGAGAGAGAGAGAGAGAGAGAGAGAGAGAGAGAGAGAGAGAGAGAGAGAGAGAGAGAGAGAGAGAGAGAGAGGGGGAGAGAGAGAGGGGAGAGAGAGAGAGAGAGGGAGAGGGGAGAGGGGAAGGAGGGAGAGAGGGGGAGAGAGAGAGAAGAGAGAGAGAGAGAGAGAGGGTGAGAGGGGGGGTGAGGGAGAGGGAGGGTGAGAGAGAGAGAGGAGATGAGAGAGAGAGAGAGAGAGAGAGAGAGAGAGAGAGAGAGAGAGAGAGAGAGAGAGAGAGAGAGGGGGAAGAGAGAGGGAGGAGAGAGAAGCGGGAGAGAGGGAAAGAGAGGAGAGAGGAGGAAGGGAAGAGAGAAGAGAGAGAGAGGAGGGTGAGAGGGGCGGTGGGGGGGGGTGAGGGAGAGAGAGGGAGAGGAGAGAGAGGGTGAGAGAGAGAGAGAGAGAGAGAGAGAGAGAGAGAGAGAGAGAGAGAGAGAGAGAGAGAGAGAGAGAGAGAGAGAGAGAGAGAGAGAGAGAGAGAGAGAGAGAGAGAGAGAGAGGAGAGAGAGAGAGAGAGAGAGAGAGAGAGAGAGAGAGAGAGAGAGAGAGAGAGAGAGAGTTATTTACTTGTTTAGTTGGGGAGCGTTGCTTTCAAAGTGACTCGCCAGGGAGAAGCGGCTGGCCTTGACTCCTACCTGATTGGAATTGGGATCAGGTAGGATCCAGGGAGGCACCTCGATCAGGGTGGTCTGTGTAGGCAGGCTGAGGACCATGGGGATCAAACCCACTGCTTTTCAGACGGCCGTTGAACGCTCTTGCCATGACAAACGATCCTGCCCCCCGTTTCTTACTTTCAAAGGTCATCTAACTTAAAATACAACAGCAGAGACAGCGCATCGGCTGTCAAACGTCACTTGCTATAGTTTGTAAGAAAGAATATAAATCAAACCTGCACTCTGTAAGTTTCTTTCCCATGAGCGACCTCCTGGGGCCTCCCTTGTGTGTGAGTGATGGGTTGACTGGTGGATGGGCACCTTTTTATTCTGGAGACACTTTCTGGTGTAGCTCTTTTTCTGACAGCCGTTTTGGAAAGTGGGCGTGTCCACCTCGATGTGTGTGGGATAGATGAGTCTACCAGACTAACCAGTGGACTGTAGCAAACGTTGCTCATCCGTCCGTCATACATCATAGGTGGACACGCCCACCTATGATGTCAGAAGAGGCAGATTTTCACCCTCACACCTGGCGGTATAATATGTCACCTTTAATAAATACATGCAGTAGAAAAGTGACATAGTGCAGGTAGAGTGTTACCTTAAGCACATGGTTTGGTAAACATAAGGCTGCACATGAAATAGCGGCGGCCGTGAATCCATGATGAAAAGCATTCAGGAAAGTTGTAGTTGTTGTTGGCAGGCCATAAAGGATCCTGGTGTTTCTGATCTCACACCTCAGCGGTTATCTGGCCGTGAATGAAGAGCAGGGCTTGGTCAGAGCAGTTTCTTCCATGTGGGGAATCTGTCCTCTCCCTCTGTTCAGGAGCCACCCGGCGTCTGCCACCCTCCCCTACATGCTGAGTAGCTGCCCCCCCCCCCCCCCCCCACCCCACACTGCGGCCCCTTCAGGGCGGCCCGTCCTTTAGTCATCCATTTTGCACAGAATGATAGAGCGACTGCTCTATCATCCATCACCTTCATCTTGTACCCCCCCCCCCCCCCACACAACACACACCACACACACACACACACACACACACACACACACACACACACACACACACACACACACACACACACACACACACACACACACACACTCCATCAGCCACACACCAGCCTGGTCAGCCCACCCCTCCCTTGCTGGGTGGGTCGAAGGCAAACCTTTCTAGTTTTCTTCTTCTTCTGTGGTGGTGGAGATTAAGCCTTTTTGCACCCAAAGCCACCCAGACAAGGTCACAAGAGAGTTGCTAAATCGCTAAGTATAATCTGGTTTTGGGGGATTTTGCAGCGGGGTAGTGTGTGAATGTGTGTGTGAGGCGGGCCGCAAGCCCTCGGCGCTCACTCTATCCCTCTATTTTTATATATTTCCGCCTTCTTGTGTTGTAAGCATATTTCTCTGACACATTATTTTATCACCCACTCTAATTTCCCCTCAAGGCTTTTGAACTAAGCCTCCCGGGGAGTTTCACGAGGGGTTTGAAGTTTTGTTCTCCCTCCCTAGTTTCCTCTCTCTCTCTCTCTCTCTCTCTCTCTCTCTCTCTCTCTCTCTCTCTCTCTCTCTCTCTCTCTCTCTCTCTCTCTCTCTCTCTCTCTCTCTCTCTCTCTCTCTCTCTCTCTCTCTCTCTCTCTCTCTCTCTCTCTCTCTCTCTCTCTCTCTCTCTCTCTCTCTCTCTCTCTCTCTCTGCTACTCCCGTCTGAGTCTCTCTCTCTCTCTCTCTCTCTCTCTCTCTCTCTCTCTCTCTCTCTCTCTCTCTCTCTCTCTCTCTCTCTCTCTCTCCTCTCTCTCTCGTCTCTCTCTCTCTCTCTCTCTCTCTCTCTCTCTCTCTCTCTCTCTCTCTCTCTCTCTCTCTCTCTCTCTCTCTCTCTCTCTCTCTCTCTCTCAGTCTGTCTGTACGTCTCTCTCATCCTCTCTCCCATCATCCCTGCGTCTGTTCCTATTCCTTCTTTTGACTCACCTTGATGACTCTGAGCTGTGCACGGGCGAGGGAGAAATCCCGCTGAAATGAGAAAGAGCGAGGCCAAGATTGGTTATGTGTGTCTCTCTCTCTCTCTCTCGTTGCTCCCAACGACCTGCCGGTTTATTGTCTGTCTGAACCTGGAAGCTCATATCGGGCCAATAAATGATGTTTGGAGATTGGGTTGAACCTACGCTCAGTTTGTGGGGGGAAAAGATACAGTATGTGCTTTTAAACGGCTCTCCTGGGCTGTACGGCAAAATACATCAGGATCGAAGGATATTTCCCTTGATGTCGATGACACCGATTAGATGACAAGGTGATAAAACAAAGATTATATCCTTCTGCCTGCATACTTAATAGGGATGAGTGACTGAGGTGAGACACTGGGTCTTGTGTGTCCCCCATTGCAAGGAAGCACTTTGTTGTACAGGCTTGTAATGAGAATCAGCAAGCTTTTTGTTATGGCAAAGACTGAGTTTTGCAAAGGGTAATATGTATGAAGTTGTCTTTGGTGATCTTCCAGCATAATAATATTAGCAGTGTGGGTTTCACTGCTGCTGAGCATGATTTATTTCAGCAGAGCTTGTTGGCAGTTGGGGATGCCCAGTGCATATTAACGGGCTCACCACTGCACCCCTTCGGATTGGTTTAGGAATACATATCTCAGGAATGGCTGTAGCTGTACATGTGAATTATGGATGGGCCAGAGCTTAGTCATGTCATTCATGTTAGCTTTTTTCATTCATGTAACTTCTACCACTATCCACACACGCCAAGTCCTTTCCAGTCCCACTATAGGGTCATCGGCGCCCTCCAAAATAAAAGCGTTGATCTATTTATTCATTTCAATCCTCTAATGGTCTTCCTGCACCTCCTTCTGCCTCCCCCCCCCCCCCCCCCCCCCCCCCCCCCGCCACAGAAAGCGGAGATCGCTGTGGCCCCCTTGACAATCACGCTGGTCCGGGAGGAGGTGATCGACTTCTCCAAGCCCTTCATGTCGCTGGGCATCTCCATCATGATCAAGAAGCCCCAAAAGTCCAAACCCGGGGTGTTCTCCTTCCTGGACCCGCTGGCCTACGAGATCTGGATGTGCATCGTGTTCGCCTACATCGGCGTGAGCGTGGTGCTCTTCCTGGTCAGCCGCTTCAGCCCGTACGAGTGGCACACCGAGGAGCCTGACGAAGGCACCGACGGTCCGCCCAGTGACCAGCCCCCCAATGAGTTTGGCATCTTCAACTCCCTCTGGTTCTCCCTGGGCGCCTTCATGCAGCAGGGCTGTGACATCTCCCCCAGGTAAGGACCCCCACCACAACCGGTCCTTCCATCCAGCCCCACCCCGTCCCGCCCCCATCCAGAGGGTGGGTCGAGAGTCTCTTTGTCTGCATGGGGGAGTCCCCCCTCTTCTCTCTCGTTCTGTCTCTCGCCCTCTCTGTCTGTTGGTCTGACTGTCTCTCTCTTGTCTGTCTCTTTGTATCTGACTCTCTGTCTGTCTGTGTGTGTCGCTCTCTCTCTTGTCCGTCTCTCTTACACTGTTTCTCTGTCTGCGTCATCCTATCCGTCTCTCTCTCTAACTATCTCTATCTCTCTCTTGTCTGTCTGTCTGTGTCTCTTCTCTGTTCGTCTCTCACTCTATCGCTCTCTCTTGCTCATGCTCTGTCTGTCTGTCTGTCTGTCTGTCTGTCTGTCTGTCTGTCTGTCTGTCTGTCTGTCTGTCTGTCTGTCGCTGTCTTTCTCTCTCTGTTCGTCTCTCACTCTATCGCTCTCTCTTGCTCGTGCTCTGTCTGTCTGTCTGTCTGTCTGTCTGTCTGTCTGTCTGTCTGTCTGTCTGTCTGTCTGTCTGTCTGTCTGTCGCTGTCTTTCTCTCTCTGTTTGTCTCTCACTCTATCGCTCTCTCTTGCTCGTGCTGTCTGTCTTCTGTCTGTCTGTCTGTCTGTCTGTCTGTCTGTCTGTCTGTCTGTCTGTCTGTCTGCCTGTCTGTCTGTCTGTCTGTCGCTGTCTTTCTCTCTCTGTTCGACTCTCACTCTATCGCTCTCTCTTGCCCGTGCTCTCTGTCTGTCTGTCTGCCTGTCTGTCTGTCTGTCGCTGTCTTTCTCTCTCTGGGAGTCACCATCTCCCTCCCCTCGTCCTGCTCCTCTTATAGGCTCCAGCCAGTACGTGCGTTCCACTAATTGAGCCCTGCTTCATCCAGCTGACAGTGTGATGTGTTCAGGGGGAATAGATCCCTCCTCATTTAGATGGTAATCTTAAAGACATCACACATTAACTCCGGATGTAGCCCCTATACTCTTACCAACTTTAAACAGCCAATTTTGTACTTCTTTGTAATTTACTTTTGGAGTGTGACCGTTTTTTTTTTTACTTTGAGAGAGATTGTTGTTGGCAAGTCTGCAGCTGGAAAAGCATGATATAACTTTGTTTCTGCCTCGAGAGAGAGAGAGAGGTATGGCAGAGTTTAATTTCTATCTAAGTTAAAGAGCTTCTAGGAAAATCCGAATTCATTTCGATCTCGTTTCATAACAAGCAAGGGATACTGTACAGCATTCCCCAAGCTTTAAGTGTATTAAAAAAATGTGATTAGCAGATACATTTATCTAACTGAAACAACATTTTTCTTCAACCTCTTTTTTGGAAACAGGAAGGGGTCTTTACATCTTTAATTCAACGTGTTATTAAGAAATTCATACGGCTCATGATTCTCTCAGCTCATATTTCATGTGAGACGTTGATGTGTTGGCATGCTTATAGAAATACGAATGGTTTACACTACCATCCTGTCGGTGCTTGCCCACGGCCCCTCCCAACGTCAACCAACACCAACCAACACCAACACCGGGCCGGTTGGCCTTAAGGCTTATTTATGGTTCCACGTTGACGCAACGCAAGGTCCCATTACTTCCTTGTGGACCCTCCTTGCGTCCGCCGCAAGGGCCTGACGTGTGCCTCACCAAGAACCTTGCGTCGGGGCGAGGCAGCAGCAAGGGCTGTGATTGGTCCGCTCAATAAAACCCGACGCGGAACAAAAACAGGTTCATGACTGCGTCCAATCGTCTGCGTGCTCATTGCGTTGCGTTCGACGTGGAACCATTATCAGCCCTTTACTACGGATGGAGATCAGTGAACGTTCCGCTGGTGGAGTGGAAAGCTCTGGACAGACGTCTGCCGTCGCAGGCTGGTGTTGGTTGGGGTGGTGAGCAAGGACCCATACCCGCGTTGAAAGGGTTTGTTATAGTGACATATTATACACCTCGAGACATATTGGCTCAATTAAAATGGGATTCTGAAATAGCAACCCATTTCAAATGCCTTTCCACATGTGCCATATGTGCACATTTTACAAACCCGGTGTACTTGGGCCTCCTTGAAATTAAGTTTAATGATCTTATGAATTTTACCGTAATGGTTTCATAAAGTGTGTTTTAATTCCATTTTTATTAGCTCATTTATTGCACTAAAGGCTTTGTGTCCCATACTGTGTGTGCAACTTTACCGTCAAGGTTTAAGGCACACACCCTTTGTCTCTCTCTCTCTCTCTCTCTCTCTCTCTCTCTCTCTCTCTCTCTCTCTCTCTCTCTCTCTCTCTCTCTCTCTCTCTCTCTCTCTCTCTCTCTCTCTCTCTCTCTGTCTCTTCTCTCTCTCTCTCTCTCTCTCTCTCTCTCTCTCTCTCTCTCTCTCTCTCTGTCTCTCTCTCTCTCTCTCTGTCTCTCTCTCTCACTCTCTGTCTCTCTCTCACTCTCACTCTCACTCTCACTCTCTCTGTCTTGCTTGGCCATGTTGTTTCACCATCTGACCTGCAGACGCTACTTAAATATTGATTTTTTTTTTTTACATTTTCCACACGGCGGGGCTGAACTGTGTTAGCTTCCATGTCGTACGTCCGCTTCCTCTTGCGTACCGCTCCGTACTTGGCATTGTGTTCCGTCTCCACATCGGGGAGCCCCTGGTTTACGACCGGCCGGGCCCACTCACCCCTCCACCGGTCCACACACTGGGTCATAAGAGAGCGATGTTCACCCCAGCACATTCAACCCAGCGGGGGACTCTTCTATACTCCACTCCCATGTCTTCCACGATGCACCGTACAAGACCCAGGCCCCCCTCACCGTCCCCTCACCCGCCCCCCCCCCTCCACCCTCCTCCCCCCCACACCCCGGCTTCTTTTACCTCGGACCAGTGTTTGCAGGAGCCATGTTGCTCAAGCGGCCTTTCTGCAGAAGCGAGGGGTGTCGTATTGGGACTTGTATGGTGCGTTCCATCCTAAGGGTTCAGGCTTGTTGTCCAGTGTCCGCCATCACACACACACACACACACACACCCAACGTGTCCCCATGTAGAGTGTTGCTAAGGCCTGTAGCTGTCTGTGGTGTCTCTCTGTGAAAGCGCTGGTCCCCGCACATCCACATCGGAATAGCGGTTTGAATGGCTCCGTTACGCTTAAAGTGATTCATCGCTAAGTTCCACTTGGGTGTACCTTTTCGATTTCATTTTAGCCAATTTAAGTCATTTAGAGAGTAGTGTCTGTGCCCAAGGCTTTTTGTCCCTTTTGGAGTCTGCAACGTTTATGTAACATGATCTGGAGACGATAAGCTTCTAGCGGCAAAAGAGGAGAACGGAAACCCGTGGCCCCCCGTATGTCACAGCCCTCCCAACCGCCAAGGAGAAGAAGATGGAGGACCCCCCCCCTACGAAACGTTGGCCAATATAGCGGTCTGTCTCTCACGTAAGCAACCTATAGCAACTTTCCCTCAAGGCAGCTACAGCGGGCCCTTGTGATCACGATAAAGCACCCTCATTTAAGAACTTCAGTGCACTTCATTTTCGTGAGTGTGAGTGTCTTTGTGTGTTGTGTGTGTGTGTCGTTGTCTGTGTGTGTTTGTGTGTGTGTGTTTGTGTGTCTATGTGTTTGTGTCAGTGTGTGTGTGCATGTGTGTTTAAGGATACGTGTGAGTGTGTATGCAGACCATCACTACTGCATAGACCTCCTCTCCTCCTCCTCCTCCCCCCCTTCCCTCCTCCTCCCCCCCTCCTCCCCTCCCCTCCCCTCCTCCTCCCCTCCTCCCCCTCCTCCTCCCCCCCCTCCCTCCTTCCTCCTCTCTGCTGTGCCACAGCCAGACTCCTCCACGCCTGCGTGCTGCCGATAAGCGGCGGAGTGCTGCATCACCGCCGTCAAACCGTCGAGAATTCAAAAAAAGGGAAAGAAGCGGGTTGCGGGAGGATTTTTTTCCGTCCACCTGTGTTCCTTGACGTGGATGGGGAAGGGCGGTGGTGGTGGTGTGTGGTGGTGGTGGTGTGGTGGTGTGTGGTGGTGCGGTGTGGTTGGTGTGGTGGTGGTGGAGGTGTCTCTGCAGCAGATTCTCCGCTCCCCCTCCGGTCACCATTAAGCCGTGTTTGAGGATTGAGGAGGTGTGCATAAAAACAACAGAACCTCCCAGATCCCGGGGTGGGATCCATCTGGGGTTCAACTCAACGCTCTCTTCAGGCGTATCGCTCTCTCTCTCTCCCACAGCGCACAAACCAACAGCATAATAGTATTTGGATTAAGTGCTGCTGAGTATTTGGGAGTGATGGGGTTCACATCAGAAGGCCGTGGTGACCATGAGGGGGACTAACATAAAACAACCCTAAGCCATTAGCCCTGGGCCAAGACATGCAGGCTAAAGGTAGCCCTGGTCAGAGACATGCAGGCTAAAGGTAGCCCTGGTCAGAGACATGCAGGCTAAAGGTAGCCCTGG
>OLKM01000095.1:558923-583002 GCA_900291075.1 Melanogrammus aeglefinus
CTCCTCCCCGTGCCTTGACAAGTGGGCCCGGGGGTTTTGTATCTTCTGCTGTTTGATTTGCACCTTGGGGGGAGGGCGGTTCGTATTTGTTCTCCTCAATGCAGCATTTATTGCTTAAGATTCTCCTCACGGCCTTTCCCCTGCTCCAGAGCAGCAGCAGCAGCAGCGCTGTATCGCTCTCCCCGGAGCCAGCCAAGTAGAAAGAGAGCAGCGCAGCGCACGGCCGCGCGGCCCGCGCTGCGCTGCCTCTCGCTTCATCTGGGATAAGAGAGGGAAAGACAGCAGGTGAAGAGAGAGAGAGAGAGAGAGAGAGAGAGAGAGAGAGAGAGAGAGAGAGAGAGAGAGAGGAGAGAGAGAGAGAGAGAGAGAGAGAGAGAGAGAGAGAGAGAGAGAGAGATGGAGAGAGGGGGAGAGGGGGGAGAGAGAGTGAGAGGCAAGGGACAATGAGAAAGAGAGAGAGAGAGAGAGAGAGAACGAGAACGAGGGAGAGAGAACGAGGGAGAGGGGGGGAGAGAGGAGTAAAGAGAAAGAAACAGCGAGAGAGAAAGAATGAGAGAGAGAGAGGGGGAGAGCGGGAACAAGACAAGGTTTCGCTAGAGGGGAGGCTGCTGTGGTCCTAGTCTGACCGAGTCTTCTCGACACAGAACCCGCAAGAGTGTGTTTGGTTTTAACTGCCAGGCGACCGGGCTACGGCGGCTGGCGAGGGGGGAATGCCCCCGTGCATAAGTGTTTTTAGAGTGCCATCTTGTGGCGAAACAGTGTGTGTACCCAGAACGTCTATTATTTTTGTGGTGTTGACCGGGCTCTCTCAACTGCCTCTTCATTTACAGTCAACTCCTCTATCGCAAGCCTTGGCAAATTCGAAATGCCATTATCTGACAGTGTATCTCTTCTTTATTTATCTCCTCCCCCCCCCCCCGTACCCTCTCCCCTTCTCTTATTAAAAATGATCCTCATTTATTTACTTCCCTCTATTGCACTTTTGCAAACCTGGCCTTGCTTCCTTCCCCCGCACTAACTTTCCCTCCTTTAAAACCCCTCCCCTTTTTTTTTGCCTCCCACCCCATCTCTCAATCCCCTCCCTACCTGCTCTGCATCCCCCTCCTCCCCTTCCTCCCCCCTCCCTCCCTCCCTCCCTCCCTCCCTCCCTCTCCCCCCTGGTCAGGTCTCTGTCGGGGCGCATCGTGGGGGGCGTGTGGTGGTTCTTCACCCTCATCATCATCTCCTCCTACACGGCCAACCTGGCGGCCTTCCTCACCGTGGAGCGGATGGTGTCGCCCATCGAGAGCGCCGAGGACCTGGCCAAGCAGACGGACATCGCCTACGGCACGCTGGACTCGGCACCCGTCAGGACGGTGGGCGGCGGCGCCAAGGCCCACCACAATGTAGGTCATAGTTTCTCTCCAGGCTGATGTCAAGGCGGGTGGGGGCGGGGCTGGGAAGGCGGGGCGGGGTGGAGCGTGGGGGGCGTGGAGTGGCCCAGGCGAGGGGAGGGGGGAGGATCCGGAGACCATAAAGAATGTATTTCCTTGCGGCCATAGGGTCGTTTGTCGTTTGTTGTTGTTTTCTCTGTGTTTCCTGATGTCAACGTAGGACGCTACCAGAGTTAGCATCGTACTAACGACTCGGATGTTTATGCGTGAAAAGAGATAACGTTTGTGTCTCTTGGTTTCCTGGGTCACCGTGCGTCGTTGAAGATGGAGATCATTTGTACTAAGGGCAGAAACGGCACATCATGCGTGTGCTGACTCTGCTCTTCCACGCCTAGGGTCTCCCTCCACTGTCCGGCCCCTGCATTAAAACAGGACGCGCGTGTTCATCCCCTTCTATGAGGAAGAGCCTTAGACCAGTTCTCTATCACACAGCAGGCCTTTCAGTCAGTGCACTGTCCGTCCTGGCAGAGGGAAAGCGGCCTGTAATAATCCCCGCTAACCGCACGCTTGTCTGTTCTACATCCTTTGCTGTATGTGGCCGCCGCCGGGCTCCATCTCTTTCTCAAACCTCCCCCCCCACCCCACCACCCAAACTCGACCCTATACTCCCCCCTCCCCCTTTCCAAACCCCCCCACATAATGCCTGTATAATGCACTCCCCCCCCCCACGACACCTCACCCTCACCCTCACCCTCACCCACACCACCTCCTCCTCCTCCCGAACACAGCGTTCCAAGATCGCCGTCTACGAGAAGATGTGGGGCTACATGAAGTCGGCGGAGCCCACGGTGTTCACCAAGACCACGGCGGAGGGGGTGGCGCGCGTGCGCAAGTCCAAGGGGAAGTACGCCTTCCTGCTGGAGTCCACCATGAACGAGTACACGGAGCAGCGCAAGCCCTGCGACACCATGAAAGTGGGCGGCAACCTGGACTCCAAGGGCTACGGCGTGGCCACGCCCAAGGGTTCACAGTTAAGGTGGGTGGAGTAGTGTAACAATATGGCCGACGGACGTGTTGTTATGGTATTCCACCTTCCCTGGCGTGTCGCCTATATTTGTGTCCTTTTATTTTTCTCTTTCTTTCTCTCTCTTGGTTTTTTCGCTCTTTCTTTGCCTTGTTTTTTGGTTCACTCTTGCTTGGTCGGTCTCTCTCTCTCTCCCATCGCTCTGTCGTTCTGCCCCTCTCACTTTCTGTCTGTGTCTCTGTCTCTCTCTCCCTCCCTATATATCTATACCTCTCTCTCTCTCTCTCTTTACACCTCTCTCCCTCTCTTACACTCACTCTCTTTAACTCTGTCTGTCCCTCTCTTCCCCTCTCGCTCTCTCTATCCCTATCTCTCTCTCTATCCATATCTCTCTTTATGTCTCGCTATCCTCTTCCCCCTCTCTCTCTTTTCATCTTTCTCCCACCCTTTTCCCTCCCTAACTACCCCTCTCTCTCGCTCTCTCTCTTTATTTCTCTCACTATTCCTCTCTGTATTTCTCTCACTGCCTCTCTCTCTCTCCTCCCCTCACTCTATTTCTTCTCACTATCCTCTCTCTCTCTCTCCCCTCTTTCTCTATTTCTTCTCGCTCTCCTTCTCTCTCCCTCTTCTCTCACTGCCTTCTCTCTCTCTCCTCCCCTCACTCTATTTTTTCTCACTATCCTCTCTCTCTCTCTCTCCCCTCTTTCTCTATTTCTTCTCGCTCTCTCTCTCTCTCTCCCCTCTTTCTCTATTTCTTCTCGCTCTCCTCTCTCTCTCCCTCTCTCTCTCTCTTTCTCTCACTATCCCTCTCCCTCCTTTAGATTTAGTGCGTGGTTGGTCTTTGGGTTTCGACGCAGCTATTCAGACACGCCGTTGAATTGGCTTCTTTGAGTGTCACGTGTGTGCTGCTGCATGCCTACGGATGTCCGCGCGGTGTTGGCGGCTCGCTGAAGTGCCTGTGTTTTCCTCTGTCTGTAACGGTGTTCTTGTATTGCAGCTCATCGCTCCAGGTAAACCACGGTGCTTGCGCTTTGCACGTAGTCGCTCGGCCGTAATCAGACGCCGGGACCCGCATGCCGCAGGCTAAGCTAAAACCTAATCTGCATAAATTCATACTAGTTACGGTGATACACAGCACTAATGAGAGCAGCCGGTTAATGCTGCTTGCGGTTGCGTTGTGTACACTGCTTTTCAGAGTGTGTTCTGTGATGCTTGCCGTGGGTCGGTCAATGATGTTCCGGGAGCCTATTGAATGCACAGCCCTGCCTGACTCGCACCCCCCCCCCCCCCCCCCCCCCCCCGCCTCACACACACACTTAAGAATTACAGATCATCATCACTGTTACCTCACTGCTAAACCCTTCACCAGCCGTCCCTTATGGTCGGGCACTCCACCATCAAATCTGCAATGAGTCGATGAATCGGCAACCAGGGCAGGACAGTTCTCCTGCACCGGAGGGGACAGGAGGAATTTAATAGTTCTTAACGATTTGCTTTCTTTAAAAACCAAAGTTTCCAAGAGACGCACGTTCAGCAATTAGCTCCCTGTACACACATTTTATTTCTAATAGGGTAAAAAATGATGTCGGCAATTAAACTTATCTGGTGAGCAGCCAAGTAACACTGGTGGCCTCCATGTGATGGATTAAAAGCAATTAGAGTGTGTTGAGGAAACAATCAGCAGAAATACTGTTATGGCCCGAGTCTGATTAACCGCGTATTGATTTGTTGCAAAGAGCTCCTCATAGGCTCCCCTCAGTCCTTACAAGCAGTAACATGCTCTCTCTCCCTCGCTCTCGTGCTGTATCTCTGTCTCTTTTTCTATGTATTCCTGTCTCTCACTCTTTCTCCTCTAAATCTCTTGCGCTCGCTTTCTCATTGCCTCTTCTCTCTCTCTCTCTCTCTCTCTCTCTCTCTCTCTCTCTCTCTCTCTCTCTCTCTCTTCTCTCTCTCTCTCTCTCTCTCTCTCTCTCTCTCTCTCTCTCTCTCTCTTCTTTGTTAATCTCCTCTAAATTCCTATGACTTAAAACATGAGCGCAGAAAAACACAAACATTCCCACTATAAACTGGCACACGCTTTTTTCCGCCAATACTTTACACAGGAGAGAGTCCCTGACAGATCCCAGTAGTCCTGCGCTCCTCCATCCTGGATGCATTTCCTCAGGATTACCCTCTTCTGTCAGTCACTCTTCCCCATACCCTTGGTGGTAAAAAGCACGCAGCAGGACACATGAGCAGACGGGCCGGTCAGGGCTGCTGTGACTTCACCCGGCTCCCGGAACCAAGGGATTCTTTAACAATGTGTAACATCAGCGTTTCATTATTGCTATTATTATGTGCTTGCATTGATGGCTCTGTTTTAATGTTCCATTGATTTAACTGTTTCCTTTTCTCCATGTTGATGCTGTTTTGAAAGGGATCCAAACCCACATTGAGACACCTTGCACATCAAAACGATGGTTGCGGTATCCGATGGGATACAACGAGGATTGTTTGACGTCAATTGTCGCCAATAGCCTTGGCATCATAATACAAATAGTTCAAGATTTAGTTCAAGATTCTAGCCATATGTGGGCACGGTGGCCCCAGTGAGGTGTTTGTGTACACAGAGCAGGAGGGGTTTCCCTGGTGTCTCACTGTGTGTTCGGGATACCCGGGACTCTGCGGAGACGCGGGCGGGACGCAACGGGGTTGCAAGCATTAATGCCCTTTTACCACCCTTTGTCACCCCCTCCAACCCTCTCACCCCCACCCCGACCACCTAACCCCCCGACCATCCTGAACCCTCCCCCCACCCCCCCCTGTTTTCCGGAAAAATTTGACAACATACTCACCCCTCTACCCCAATTATGTTTCTATCGTTTCTCAAGAAGTGCAGTTAACCTGGCAGTGTTAAAACTCAATGAGCAAGGCCTGTTGGACAAATTGAAAAACAAGTGGTGGTACGACAAGGGAGAGTGTGGCAGCGGAGGCGGTGGCGAGAAGGTTAGCCGCTATGTCGCTATGACCTTGTGACCTTGATGCGGGTAAAACTGCGATGTGTAACCTTGGCAACAGGAGCATCTGCCGGGATGACGTGGTTTTTTTTTTTATGTGGGAGCGAAGGAAAAGATAGAAAACAGATACACCGCTCCATTTCTGGTGGGGCGGGATAAACGAAAACGAAGCACGAGAGCGAGTACTGTCGAAGCAAAAATATTTGCAGTTCAGTATATATCCACTGGAGGTACCTGGGCCTAACTGGGTTTCTGTATAACTAATGTTTTCTCATGTAGATCACGTTTCAATGTCAAAAAAGTGTGGTTGTTTTGGTTTGCGGGGGGGTGGGGGGGGGGTCGGGGTTATCAGTGCGCTCGGCTATTTAAACAGCCACAAACCGCATTGGACAGGCCAATAGTTTTGGGTCGACAGTACTGGCCCCCTCCGTGCTCGGGCTTTTCGCGACAAAGGTCCCGGCAGTATGCTCCCGTTCAGTAAGAAAAAAGTGACGGAACCGGGGAGGTTAGAGAGAGAGGGAGCCACCACTACTCCCCATACACATGGCTCGCGAGCTTAGCAGGACCCCCTGGTATTGTAACCATGATGCCCACACCACCTCCTCAGGTCACCCATCCACCCTACCAAGCCCACACCCCCCTCTTGAAACCAAACGAGCTGCAGAGGCATGTAGGGTCCAGCAGGTGGCGCTCTCCTCCGCTCCCCGGCTCCTTCACTTCCAGAGAGGGCTCAGATGCTCTTTCTCTCTCTTTTTGGGGGCTTCTTCTGATTTTGAATAACATAAAATAACATAGTCCTATGATGTTATTTATGTTATTTCCCACCCCCTACCCCTTACCCCAACCCCCCATCCCCCTCCCCAACCAACAATCTACCGACCCACCCCGCCAAACCCTCCCCCGCGTGATTTGAAGAACGCCCGTAAACCTTGCCGTATTGAAACTGAGTGAAGCAGGCGTCTTAGACAAACTGAAAAACAAATGGTGGTACGATAAAGGGGAGTGTGGACCCAAGGACTCTGGAAGTAAGGTCAGTCTCCACCCAGCTTTGGGAGCTCCGCATCCCCCCGCCCCCCACCCCACCTCTACCCCTACACCCTGCCCCCCCCCCCCCACCCCACCCCATCCTACCCCCACCCCAAACGCTCACTGCTTTCTCAGCGCAACACTCAACAGAACTTTACACACCCGACACATTGTTTTACAACGTACGAATTGAGAGAGGGAGCTAGTGGTGTAAACAAGACGCCCGGTCCATTTAACCTTGAATACTGACGGGGGTGGACTTCAATGTTGGTCTTGAATAACATAGGACTGGGAAACTGTTCATGAACAGGAAGTGATGTCAGAGGCAGCTCCAGTAAATGGTCTCCTCCTGTTCCCCTTTAGGTTTGGCCTTGCTTATGGTTTGCCTTCCGTCCAGTTTGATTAACTTCGAGTCAGTGCAGGCAGCAAGGCCCGCATACACACATGCATCAGTGACGCTAAGATAACCTTTGTCTCACTGAAAGTTAGGGACAGAGTTTTGCATTTGACACCAGTGAATGTGCCCTGGTTACCCGGGGTCACTTTATCTTCCTCTCTTGTGAGGCATGAGTCATCAGTGCAGTAGTGACACTCGATGTCGTAGCACATTGGTGCACTTTGGATTGATCTACTGTTATCTTGGTTCCAAGCTAACATTTAGATCCAAGATGGCTGCCAGGTGAATGAGGCCCTCGCCTGCTGTACAGGACACACGCACGCCATCTGCTCACCAGACCAATAACTCAGACCAAGCCATTGTTTCTATCAAGAGAACATCTTTTCTAAACCACTCACTAGGTCACAGTTGCTGCCATATTAAGGTTAAAATGTAAAATCCATCGAGATATACGCATTAAATAGCTAATCTAATGGTCTGATGAACAAATTGTAGGCTATGGACTGTCAAGGTTGGGCCTCTAGATGGCAGCAAAGTCAGAAACATAGTCGTGTGTAGTGGCTCCTTAAAGCCCCATGTCAGTGCTGACAACCCTCAGATACAGAAAAAAACCCAGAGCTACCGGGTCTGTGTATGTAATGACCATTACTCAGACAATGATGAGTCCCCCATAACATGGCCTCATAGGGCCTGTTTGGAGTCGTCAGAGAGAAGAGGCCCTGTTGTTGAATGCCAAGTGAGAAATCGTTGAAGACCGTTAATGGTTCTTCATGCAGTGTTCATCCACAAATATTAAACCAGCTAGATACACCAGTGAGATCTAACCAAATACGCAAAACAAGTGTAGGAGTGTGGAGAAGGAAATGTTGTGCCCCTGTGATTAAGTTAATCTGTTTATGAGTGGATGGGGGTATCAGTTGTCTTGTTTGCGTCCTGTGTACCGTGTGTGTGTGTGTGTGTGTGTGTGTGTGTGTGTGTGTGTGTGTGTGTGTGTGTGTGTGTGTGTGTGTGTGTGTGTGTGTGTGTGTGTGTGTGTGTGTGTGTGTGTGTGTGTGAGGGTGAAAGGTTCCTCAGTGGTAATGATGCATCACTGCACCACCACTGCACCGTGGCCTTACTGTAGTGTGTGTTATGTTTCTCTCTCGCTCTCTCTCTCTCTCGCTCTCCCGACCGGCAGGACAAGTCGTCGCAGGCCCTGAGCCTGTCCAACGTGGCGGGGGTCTTCTACATCCTGGTGGGCGGCCTGGGCCTGGCCATGCTGGTGGCCCTCATCGAGTTCTGCTACAAGTCCCGCAACGAGGCCAAGAGAATGAAGGTGGAGAGCCCGCAGTGCCAGCCCCCGCCCCACCCAGAAACGCCCCCCCATCCGCCCCTCCACCACCCTCACCCTCACCAACCCCTAGACCACCACCACCCCCACCCCCAACCCCACCCCCAACACGACCACCGCCCGTCGCTCACCCTGGCCCCCCGGCCCCGCCCCGTACGGAGCTCCGCCCCGAGCCAGAGCTCGGGCCCCAGCTCGGGCCCCAGCCTCTACGACCTGGCCGAGCTCAGCGACGTCTTCTTCGACGAGCCCCCCGAGGGCGACGAGGGCGCGGTCGACCAGATGTAGCACGGGTGGTTTTACTGTAGATAACCCTCATCCCCCTTCGTCCTACTCTCCCCCCCCCCCCCCCCCCACCACCCAACCAACACCTCCACACCACTCATAGCCACTCTCCAACTCCTCCTCCGCCTCCTCCTCCACCTCCCCATTCCTAGCTCCTGGGTACCACGCTGTAAGTAGAACTCCACACCGCCACGCCTGGCGCCGGCTATGCTACGCTACGCTGGCGTGTGCTGCAGTGTGGCGTGCTGCTGTCGTACGACCAGTCTGTGGGGACGCCTCAGGGTACTCCTAGTCCTGTCTGTCTTGGTCCGTGTGGTCAGGTTGTGTCCCCTCATGAACCGACACACGTTGTATTTTGAACGTCGATATCTCTGTATATATACGTCTTTTTTTGTTGTCGCTTGGGCTCATGCTAATGTTACGCAAAGTGACAATTTGTTGTAACTGCCTGACCAATTGAAATGATGTAGAGTAAACAGTGTTGGGGAGTAACGAAATACGTGTACCGGCGTTCCGTATTCAGAATGCAAATTATAAGTAACTGTATTCCATTACAGTTACAATTTAAATTGTTGGTATTTAGAATAGAGCTGCATTGTTGAAATCAATGGATTACATGACGATACTTCTGTTTCACGAGTTTATTCGTGCTTTCCCACCAACAGCATTTAGTGCACACTAAACGAGTTTGGACCCATGGTTCGGTATGTTTGCGTTGGTGTAAATGCTACCATCTCACTTTGATGCAAACCAAATCAGCCGGCTGAGACCTCCCTGAAGAGCTGGCCTCAGTTCGCTTCCAAACGTACCCTGGTACGGTTCACTTGAGAGATGTGAAAGCGATCGCACCTCGGTCCGTTCCAGTCCTAAAAAGCATACGCCTCTTTGGAGGTAACGGGCACCCGCTCAGCCGCGCGCATTATGGGAATTATTGTTTGATTAGCGGAAACTCCAAGACTAGCAGCACATTGTCGGACCGTCGGGTGAGAATTAGTCGTGGCTCAACATGGAGTCAAGAGGAAACGGAATCTCTATTGGATATTTGGACAGACACCCACATAAAACGTATGCTGGAAAACGCACATAAACATGCAGATGTATCTAACACATTCAGCATCAGGATGAGGGGGGCGAGTTTGACCGGTCCACAACTGTATGAAACAAATCCAATATCACAACGAGTGTAGACCGCTTGATATCCATGATTAGTTACTTTCACTCTCTCTCTCTCTCTCTCTCTCTCTCTCTCTCTCTCTCTCTCTCTCTCTCTCTCTCTCTCTCTCTCTCTCTCTCTCTCTCTCTCTCTCTCTCTCTCTCTCTTAAGGTGATTTTATAGGCAACACCTATACACTTAGCGCAGTGATATATTTTTTAAGATGTAATAGCAAATATCTTTTGCATAAACATACCCTTATAGTCTTTGTTCCTCTACAGCAAATTATATAATATAGTTCACTTTCAGGGAGAATTGGGCCTAACACATTCAGACAGTTTGAACAGAAGAACACACCAGAATAGGCCTGTTTAGTAAGCAGGATTTGATGCCTCGTTCCTATACTTATAAAATGCAATTCAATGTGGAAGTATTCAGAATACAATACTCTGATTAAGTGATGTAACGGAATACATTACATATTACATTTTTGGGCATGAATTCTGTATTCTGTAACTGGATACACAGGATGTGATCAGGATGAACACACAACCGTCCAAACACACACACATTTGTTTTATTCCACAGAGATGTCTCTCTTCTCCCTGACTAGAACATAAAAGTATGAGATAGCTATATCTTATTAATCCAGGAAAGCTGTTAAGCCCAAAGACATTTTTTGGGGAGTCCTCGCCTAAAATAACATGCCCAAGTAAATCAAGAATAGCTCTGCCTCTATCAGGTTTGACCATCACAAATTTAGTGAGTTAGTTTTGGAATTTCGGAGTAATTCCAAAACTAACATTTTCTACATAGCTCCCCTTCTCACCTTTGCTGCGCATGTAATCTTACTTTCTACCAACATCAGACATTTGTAAGGAGACATTGCAACAAAAATGTCCCTGAAATAAAAGGAAAAGCAAAGAAAATCGAACTTTATATTAAAATATAGCACATTCTATAAATTATTATTTGTGTCCACAATAGGCCTACAAATGATTTCTTTGGAGAGAGGTAGAAGGGAGCTACCTCTAGGCACGAAGAGCTTATACAAAGTGGGATAAATTAACTCGAAATAAAGTAAAAAAGTTTGAGAAGGAGCCCCAAAATTGAATTTACTTTGAATTTCTCCACCTTGACACACACACCTTCTCCCTCTCTCCACCTCCCGCCTTCCCCGGTCCTATACCTCTCTCTCTCGCCCTCTCTCTCTCTCTCTCTCTCTCTCTCTCTCTCTCTCTCTCTCTCTCTCTCTCTCTCTCTCTCTCTCTCTCTCTCTCTCTCTCTCTCTCTCTCTCTCTCTCTCTCTCTCTCTCTCTCTCTCTCTCTCTCATTAGATGACCTTCACAGAGGCCATGAGGAACAAGGCGCGGCTGTCCATCACGGGCAGCGTGGGGGAGAACGGCCGCGTGCTGACCCCCGACTGCCCCAAGGCGGTGCACAGCGGACCGCCCATCCGCCAGAGCTCTGGCCTGGCCCTGGTGTCCTCCGAGCTGCCGTGAACACCAAATACCTCGCAAGTGCCTTAAACTCTCCACGCCCTCAACACACACACACACACACACACACACAGACACAGACACAGACACAAGACACACACACACACACACACACACACACACACAACACACACACACACACAACACACACACACACACACACACACACACACACACACACACACACACACACACACACACACACACACACACACACACACAGACGAAACACAACCACCCCCGACCCCGCTCCCAGCCAACCTTCCTCCTCTTGCCTATCCCGTCCTCCTCCTCCTCTTCCTCCTCTCAAACTGAAAAAAAAAACAAATCAACATTCGGGGCGTAAATGCCATGATGCAACGCGGAATGGATACAAAACGCAGGATTATACGCAAAAACGGTTGCCGTGGCGACGACCTCGGAGCGGACAGACTGGCTTCGTCCGACATCTTTCTTTTTCTTTTTTTCACGTTGATATGAAGAGTGGAACGGGATCGGGGAACTTGCTCCCGAAAAGACGAAGAAGAAAAAAACATTCGAACGAAACAATCTTGAACGTTCACCGTGTTGGGTGGTTTGAATCCCGGTACCATTCCACGGCGCGGTAGCTCTGGCCTCTACCGGTCGGCCTGAGCCGACCGCTTACACTCCGTTCGGACAGTTGGACCGGGAGAACCAAGATTATAATATATCGTCATACATGATAAAAGGGATAGACCAGAAAACTGTAAAGGAAAAAAAATAACGACAACATGAACACTTGGAACTTAAACTGTGCATTTTGGATTGCCGGGGAAATTTGGCAACGGAATCACAATCATGATTGTTTTCAAACGGAGCCCAATTTGCTACTGAAACACAAGTAGAGTTGAAGACAAACTGTTTGCTCAACAACAACGCTAGATATCAGTGATTGACACTGGGATTAAAAAAAGTTGTGACCTCGGAGGTCCAAATGGGGAAAAAAATCATGTATTTCTATAAATATAGCAAATATAACAGCTATTGATAATATATGACAACACATAAGAAACTGTGAAGATAGGTAAATATGTATATTCCATGAGAAAACAAAATAAAAAATATACATTCAAGCTGTACATAAAGACGACTGTATAACATGCTTGCTTTATAAAGAGATGTAAATAGCAGATATTGTAGTGGACAGATGGTTCATTTTTGTATTCATCTTTGAATATTCGATTCATTGCAATAATGAAGGAGACCAGGGGACTTGTAGTGGGGAAAAGGTATAATGATAATATAAAATGTATTTCAGAACCTAGTGTACAAAGTAGGGTAAAAATTTAATTACAGAAAAAAACGGTTATCAGCTGCCGTAGTATTCTAACATATAGGCCTACTATTTACAAATTACTATATATTCAGCGATGAATGTTAACTATCCATACCCCAATCCCTAAAAAAAACAAACGAAAACAAAACAAAAAAAACACAATCCTCACTGTGCAAATGTGGACAGAATGTTCTCTTAGGGAGAACTCAACCAGTCAACTTTCTGCAGTCCAAAATATTTTTTTCATCATTTTAAATATTTTTGGTACAGAGAAATAAAATAAAAAGAATCAATAAAAAAAAAAGAAGAAAAGTCTGTCAAAAGGTTTTGAAACGTTGACAGTGACATATTCTTATCCGGGTAGATCTTTTAGAGCCCCTTACGTGTTTGTGTGAGTGTGGAGTCATACTGTACGTCAAGCCGAAACCTGATGAAGGGAAATATCATTTCTCTCTCACCAACTGGTTATTGGTTATTTTGAAGGGTCTGTTGGTCCGGCGAGGCGTTGGAACCATGTGACTCGGAGCCCACTGGTTTAGATGTGGGAGTGAGGAACAGCAAGTCCTTCCTGTTTTGAAACACTGTGGATCGTCATACAGCCCCTGTGAACGAGGGAGCTTGACAATGTAGCATTAAACAAACAAAACGTACAAACGTGTATTTGCTCCGAATCGTATCGACTGTGGTGCGCAACATTGCCCCCTTGTGGCAATATGGGAGGGTGCGGGGGGGAGGGACGGGACAATCGGTAGGCCTCTGGGCAGTGATAAAAGACGCTGCCTCATGCTTCGTTATAAACAGTGACAAACAGCCCCAGGTGGTGCTGCTGCTTAAATGTATGTTTTCTCATGTTTCTTTTTTATTATGATTGTTCACTCCCTTTGGTTTGTGCTGGGCGGTGGGGCAGAAGTCCTTCCTTATTCCAAAGGGAAGCTGGCAAACTTACAGCCATGTTTATTTTACTTTTTTGTGGGGGGCGGGGATGGGTGGATGGGATGTGGGATGGGGTTGTGCTTCTACACTGTATGTCTGTACAACTTGCTGCCCAAAAATATGGCGTTTTATTTTTGTTTCAATTGTATAACTTGATTTTGATCTGGTTTTATTTTTTTTAGTAAAAGGATATTCCAAGTTTCTCCTTGTGTCGTTATTTACAAACAAAAATAACAAAACAAAGCTTTCTCATCCTTTTCAACATTGCATTTCTCTTATACGGTATGCTAAATTTCCCCTCTGTTTACATTTCCACCAAAACGTCCCATCTGGAATTAATAAAGTACCATCCATTTCATCTGGTTAACAGTCAAGTTCTGCATTAAATTCAAAATTCTCTTACTCAAGTCCCGTCATGCCCTGGCCCCCGTTACCTCTCTGACCTCCTCCACCCCTCCACCCCCCTGCGGTCCCTCAGGTCCTCTGACAAGGACCAGCTGGCAATTCCCCGCACGAGACTCAAGACCTTTGGGGATAGGGCCTTTTGCGTTTCCGCCCTTACTCTGTGGAATCACAACCCCCCCCCCCCCCCCCCCCCCCCCCCCCCCCCCACATCCGCTGTGCCCCTTCCGTGGAGAATTTCAAAAAGTACACAAAAGCACACCTTTTCTCTGAGGCCTTGCGCATTTTGCACTCTCACTCACTTGCCTACACATACACCCTCCCTCCCACTCTTAAGAAAGCGACCTTAAGTATCCTGAAAGGCGCTATATAAAATCAATTTATATTATTATTATTATCTCTAATCTCCATTCATAGAAACAGATAAATGTATTTACTTTCCTGTCCGGAAGGAAACACCAGACAACAACATGGCCGCTTGAGGGGAAGATCCTGTCCACCTGGAGAGGACAAGCCCGACACATGTTCACTCTCTCTGCCAGGGCGTGAGAGGGGCCATGGCCCAGCCTCTGAGCCAGGAGTGGTCCCACGGGGGCGGAGTGGGGTGGAGTGGGACCTTGACAGTGAGATGCATCTCTTGTGGAATGGTGGTGAACAACAACAACCCTGAATTTTTCATGATAAAGGACACTGGCATAATGAGGTGAAAGTCAATTAATTTATGGGTTTATATCTGAGTAAATTAGTTTAAAATGTCCTTTAATGCGGCCATTGCGGTTCATTTTACATTGTTATGTCATCTGAATGCAATTTTAAACAGAGTAGAGAAGAACACATTGGCCAAATTGAGTATAAAGTTAAGCATCAAGTCGCTGAAAATAATTATAGTTTAAGATAAATTGAACAATAAGCCCATCTCATGACTGATAGACAACACTGATATGATTCCAATAGCATCCAGCTGCATCATCCAGTCTCAGACCCCCCTCCAGCGCTGGGACTCATCTCCTTCGCCGGAGGGGGGGGGGGGGATCACGTCATGTAGGCCTAGATAAAATCACTCAAGCTACTTTTATATGCCACTGTATTATATTGTGCTGTGTATTATTTTATCGCACTTATCGTTAATAAATAATTTTGTTACAAGGACCTCTTCTTTTGTAAAGTGATTAACCATAGTTAATAAACAATTAGACTAGCTTGGTCTATAAAAATAAAGTCGCACTTATTGCTAATAAATCTGAGTCGGCTATGGAGTATACGTGCATCATGCACACATGCCGCCATAAAGATGCCGCTGATTTAACTTTAGTGATCACTCTAATTAATAATTACTCACATTGTAAGTAACGTTGTGAGTCGGGATCAGTGAGTGAGCCATGGAGTCGGTGTGTGGTTAATTGTGTGCCTCGGATGTTATTTAATGAGCCCCGAATATGATCTTTGGGAAAAAATAAAAAATAAATTAAATAAAAATATTTATCTCATCTCATCTCATCGTCATCCGCTTCTCCGGGGTCGGGTCGCGGGGGCAGCAGCTCAAGCAGGGGGCCCCAGACTTCCCTTTCCCGAGCCACATTGACCAGTTCTGACGGGGGGATCTCGAGGCGTTCCCAGGCCAGTGTTGAGATATAATCTCTCCACCTAGTCCTGGGTCTTCCCCGAGGTCTCCTCCTCACTAGCCTAGTCTAGATAATCCTTCTGGCAAGAGAATAAACAACAACCTGTTTACCACCTCAAGTGAATTAACCTATCCTATCCCCAGTCAGATCCGTGTGTGTGTGTGTGTGTGTGTGTGTGTGTGTGTGTGTGTGTGTGTGTGTGTGTGTGTGTGTGTGTGTGTGTGTGTGTGTGTGTGTGGTGTGTGTGTTGTGTGTGTGTGTGTGTGTGTGTGTGTGTGTACGGTCTGCCTCACTTGTATTCATTTTAGTCTGCAATAATTTGAAAGGAAATTTAGATGTTTGGGGATAAGCAGCATAGCAGTCAGGTAGCTATTTAAAGCTATAATAAATCGCATATTTTGTTTATTTACATAAAGCATTATGAAAAAGTTTGCATGCACAATAAAGCATACAAATGAATTTGGCGGCCAGCATTTTCATTTTCCCTCTGGGCTAAGCCCCGGATATTTATGAAACCTAGAAATCCCCACCCAAATCTATTCTCTTGAGTAGAGGCAATAAAAATGCCCTATGCGTGGAAGGGAGACGGAGAAGGGAGGAAGAGGGGAGAAGGAGAAGCAGTAATTAGTGACCAGAACTGGATGGAGTGTATCTATTGTTTGTGTGTGTGTATGTGGGAGGGGGATCTATATAGTTTGTATCTATATTAATTAAGTTAATCTTTGGTGTGTTTATCTTTATGGTGTGTATCTATATGGTGTGTATCTATGGTGTGTGTGTGTGTGTGTGTGTGTGTGTGTGTGTGTGTGTGTGTGTGTGTGTGTGTGTGTGTGTGTGTGTGTGTGTGTGTGTGTGTGTGTGTGTGTGTGTGTGTGTGTGTGTGTGTGTATCTATATGGTGTATACCTATGTGTGCGTGTATATGGTTTGTATCTATCGTGTGTGTGTGTGTGTGTGCATAAGGTTTGTATCTATATGTTGTGTGTATCAATATTGTGTGTATCTGTGATTCTGTGGTGTGTGCGTGCATATGGTGTGAATCTACATGGTGTATTGGTGTGTCTGTATGGTGTTTGTCTGTATGGTGTGTGTTAACGTGTGTGGTGGTAGGCGATGACTCCAGTCTAACCAGTGAATGAGTCTCCCTGGTCTCTTTGAGGAAAGCTTCCTTCTCACTCCTCAATGGGCCGTTCAGGATGCTGCCAAGAAAAAGTTACGGTTGCAATGGAGACGGTATCTCGCAGAGCGCTCAGAGAGCAGATGTTCTCGTGTGGTAACATCGCCCTCTGCTGTCCAAATCCGCTCACTACACACACAGGGACGCAAGATCACACGTGACTTCCTTTTCACCAACTTCATATCAAACAGTAGTAACACACACACGCACACGCACACACGCACACACTCATCACTCGCGCACACAGTAAGGTGAATTGAATGAATA
Organism: Melanogrammus aeglefinus; assembly: GCA_900291075.1. NCBI lineage: Eukaryota > Metazoa > Chordata > Actinopteri > Gadiformes > Gadidae > Melanogrammus > Melanogrammus aeglefinus. The sequence continues at coordinate 575,701 of OLKM01000095.1, forward strand.
CTTTTTTCGTTTTGAAGTATGAATCTAAATCAGTCAAATCAGACTCATCCCTTTAATTAAAATGAGGGAGGTCATTTAAGATCAAACACAGAGCTGAAATAGCCTCTCACTGTTACCAAAGCGACCATAGGGCGCCGAACCTGCCAAGTCTTAATTAGTTAATTGGTTGCATCTGGCGCGTTTGACTTAAGAGAGAAGCGGACAGCACGTGTCCTCCATTGTTTGGCAGTGCAGCGTCTCCCGAACGTGGTATGTTGTGCTCCGAGAAACCAGAACGTGTGTGTACTGTATTGTTGAGGTCTGTTGTGACTTATTTGACATCTCTTCCTGTTTCACAGTTTAAAGACTTTTGTAGAATTGTGTGGCGAAGCACAAAACTGACGTGACTTGTATGTTGAAAATCACTGATAATGTGTGGAGGAAATCGGGGATTGTGGTGGTTTAACTCTCATTTGAAATTTAAATAGGCCTAATGATTCTACCGGAAAGTAACATTTTAGATATACATTCAAACTTGTCAAAGTAAAAAGTAAATCACTCTTGACTAATGACAGTCAAATAATTAGTAGGCCTATAACTTATATTAAAAAGCTGGATTAGTTAATTATCTATTGTCATTATTTAAAAGTTGGATGATCCCAAAGGCCCTGAATTTGCATTGTCATTTCATTATATCTGAATTTAAATGGAGATGGTAGATGTGTTGAACTGTGGGACAGTGCCGAAGTTTTGGGACCATGAGTAAACTGTTCCTTCCTTGAAAGGTCTATCATGGATATTTATCTGCAGTTCCGTGAGTATCCCAACTTAACCATGAAGATGAACTGCAAACTGTAAGTCATACGTTTCTCATTACTCTTGGGCACATTGATGTATTTTGGCTTCCTGGTGAGTTAACCCGTTACCTGAAGATTGATCTGAGTAGTAAGGATGTTTTATTGGTTCATGGGTTACTTAGGTGTTAGGTTTATGTTGGTTTTAATGATTTGTTAAAATGGTTACAGGCTAAAATGGTTACAGGCATTGTTGTAAGCTGGAGTAATGGGTTGGGTTCTGATGTCTTCAGTCTTCTCTTCAGCTACTCTCCTGAGCTCTGCATCTTCATCCCATGAGTGTTGCTTTACTGATGAGGGTGTGGTCTGAGTGAGCAGAGGTGCATACTGGGATACAAAGCTGTCTGAAGTCTACAGATCTGTAGACACGCCCTTTCAGGGGAAACCAAGTGTTTGAGAAACCGTTGTGACGTCAGTTACATGGACTGGAATGTTCTTAAAGATGGAGACAGGGATTCAGAAGGAGAAACGCCAGAGGAAGATGAGGGGGCTCCTCATCTCAACGACTAAAACACAACTTCAGTCTGACACAGGAGAACCATGGGAAGACATTCAACAGTCCCCCTCCAGGCATCGTGATTCCTCAGGAACAGTTTCATTTCCAAGAAGGTCTTATTTGGGGCCATCCCCAGATGGATCCTGCTCCTCAAGAGCCACCCCCCTCCACTGGGTGGTCTTCTGAACAGATGACGTCCTTCCTGTCTAAAGCTGCACTGTTTGCATCTGTGAAGGCCCCTCATTCAGGAAACCACTGGACTACAAAGACACGCCTTCAGCGACGTTGAATAAACCTGGGAGACATTTTGGAGACGCCAAGCATAATCCATTACCAATGTGGGACGCCACTGAAGAATGTTGTACATAATTTACGTCTCTGGAGACATTGGTTGTTCTGCGTGCCCTGGCAGGAGAGCTGGGGGTGGATGATGGAATCTTATTTGGCATGAGGTTTTTACCCTGCATGATCGTTTGCCCTTTTATGGCTCAGTGGTGTGTGTGTTTGGGTTTGACATGAGATGGATGATTTTTGAGCATCGCTACTGTGTGTGTCTCCCACACACACCTGGCATGGGGTTCTATGTGTGGTTTGGTTCCACCTGGCATGGGGTTCTACGTGCGTGTCCTGGGTTCTATGTGTGTGTGTGTGTGTGTCTGGCTTGCTTTGACAGTGATAATGTTCATACAGGGGTCTGTGTGATTGGCTTGGGATATTGGAATGGTCAAATAAATCATACCTGATGGACGGCCACACGTTTACTTAAGGGCTCCAGTAGACATGAGGAGGCCTGAGCGACGCTCCGGAGCGATATCCAACACACTGGGCAGGAAGGAGAGTATCCAAATCAAGTGTAAAAGGATGCAAGCGGTGTGTTCAGATCAGTGACTTCAAACTAGGACTACACCAAATCAGGATCAATGGAGGATGGACACCTAAAGGCATTCCACAAGGAGAGTCTGAAGTTGGAAAGGGACCTAAATGGGTATTCAAGATGACCTTCTGACCTGTAATGAGACGCCTCTTCCTACCTGGCTGGATTGATGGAAAGTGGATCTTGTCTTGCTCTCAGTTGCACGTCTTCTCAGGCTGTACTGTATTTGTTTCAGACAGGACTAGCTGAACGATTGGTTCCCTTAAATCAGAACCAATCTGGGAACTCCAACTAGTGCGCTCTTCGAGCTGAAGTTTTGCTCTTCAGCTGAGGAGGTAAGGAAACCTTCACTGGGGCTTCAAGGTGTAAAGAAGAGAATGTTTCAAAGTGTTCCATGGTACTCTGATGAAGACCGTTGTTGTGTTCCACTTGCTGAGAGGAAGAACCCTCCCATCTTCCTCTTGGCCTTTCTCCTCTGAGAATCCTGGCGCCATCTAGAAGGATATTCCAGGTCATGTCACTGATGGCACGACAGATTCTCAAACACTTGGTTTCTCCTGAGGGGCTGTGTCTATAGAACTGAAGACTTCAGACAGCACAGTATCCAAAGCATGCCATCTCTGCTCACTCAGGACCACATTCCATGAGTAGGATGCAACACTCTAGTGATGGAGATGTAGAGTTTTATAAGTAACGAGGGAGCAGACAAAGGTGTTTAGAACACAATGGCATGTCAAGTCTGTAAATCTTTAAACCATGAAGATGGTTGGATAGTTAAGGAATTGGACTTCTTTTTATTATGGGCAGTCCTTTCACTCAGATGCCCACATCTCACTGGACCTGTACATGTGTGGCTGGCTGGCATGATTTGCTGTTGGTGATAAGGCGGCCAGGGTGATGTTGCAGGGCTATGGTCGGCTCTCTGTGAGCTCAACATTTAGATTTGCTCTGTATGGTTTGTACCCTGAATAATGGATAATTGTTAAATGTAGAGATGGTTTTGTATTGGATGATTTTAGGTTTAAAGTTGTTGTGGGACGTACATGGTAGTTTGGTTCTTCGTACGGTTTTGAGTGATATAACTTGTACACACTGGGTGCATATTAATATAAATGTACACTGAATAGTAGTAATGACCAACAGCAACAAACAGATCACATCAAAGGTAAGTCTGTTGGCTGTGTTTTAATGAAGACCATCGCTGGACTTCAGGATCTTCCTCCGTTCAGCTCAAGGTGAGGCGCTGGTTATGTTTTTTCTTTGGTTGGTTCCGGCCGGAATGTTCGGATTCCGGTCGGACGGTTTGTGCTTCCCGCCGTGGAAGGTTCTGAGTGCGGTCACTTGATTTAGTCCCAACAACTAAATCAAGTGACCGCACTTGAACAACTTAAGTTGTTCAAGTGCGGTCACCTTACCTTAAACAACTTAAGTTTGATTTTAAATAGATAGTGACGCGTACGTCGTACAATATGTTAATTTCCGATGGTTGCGCCGTACTTTTAACCACGTTGACGTGGCGGGACTCTCGCTGCGTACAAAACCGCGTTCTACTTGCGGGCCCATTTGACATCAGTGAAGGCTGAAAATCATTTCAAGGTGGAAGACAATTTTGACCATTTCCTTCAACGGCACCCAGCACCTGAATATGGCTGAGTATATTTCATTTAATATCGATACTGCTTAGTGTTTGTTACTTCAGCTTTTGTACGTTCTAAATATCTGCTGTCACTAATTGCCACAGAAGTTAAACCTACCCAATTGAATGACGATAAACAACGACTTTGGTGCAGAGTTACCAACTGGATAATATCAAAGCTAAAATAATGGCCGTCCTTCCCACATGTTACAGTAGAAGATCTCTAGAACTGTACAAGGTTAAAAAGGTAACATGTAGTTTGTCCCAGGTGTCTGCCTCCTCACCCAGAGTAAGACCTCCACCTCCTCACCCAGAGCCAGCAGACCGCCACCTCCTGTCAGAAGTCCCTCCAGAAACAGGTCAGTGCTCTGGTGTGGTGAGTAGAGTCTTCTCAGGTCAGTTTCAAATGCATGCCCTGAACCACTTTCTTTAACTTGTGGACTGCTGGTCTTCATTCCCAAAAAACGGGATGCTCGTGTCTGGTCTCAAGCCTTTTCTAGCCTTGAGTTATAAAATAATAGTTCAATTAATTGTGTACCCCGGTTTCGGATGAGTCAATTAAGTGTATTGTTGGGCAAATGCTAATATAAACCTGCTTCTCTAGCTGAAAGGTGAGGCTGAGAGGCTGTGGACCGGAGGTTTGTGGTGCCAGGATGGACCGGAGACTGAGGCTGGAGACCAGGGGCCTGCAGCACCGGACCAGAGGGTAACTATCACCAAGCTCATCTGAAACACTAAAATCCACGGCAGTTTAGGTCTGGTTTTGATCATCTTATGACTTTAAATCCAAGCTGTGATTTGAGTTAATTCATACAGGCTTATGCAATAGTCATATGAGCCATTATGGTTACTAGTGCTGCTACGACCATAGTGGATGAATTGCTGAAATATTTTTAAATTTGTCTTCCATTTTACAAGTGAACCTCAGATGCAGGAGGTGGGGTGTGTTGCGTCCCCAGGTGATTTACTGCTGTGACCAACTGTTTGTAAACCAGACCAGGAATCCATGGCTGAAGGAGCGTGATGGAGGAGCCGTGCTGAAGGAGCTGATTGGAGTCGTGCTGAAGGCCCTGCCTGGTGGAGGAGCTGGTGGAGGCCCTGCCTGCTGAAGGACGTCTGTCGTGGGGTAGATGGAGCTTGACTCTGAAGATGATCACACTCACTGCCACTTCTCGTAGAATACTGCTACCCACAAACTACCGCGCGTGTTTGTACCATATATACCAGACGACTACATCTGTTTTACCACATGTTTGAAGCAAGACTTCCAATGTTTGTTCCCAGACCATGACACTGTCTGAGAGAAGCTGATGGAGGAAGCTGAGACGCTGGAGAGGACAACTAGGAATCGAACCAAACAAGGATTCCTCATAAGTTTGTATTTACTTACATGTTGACTTAAAGGGGCAAAATACAAGCTGCTTTGACATACCGCTGGTGTTTCTTACTAGAACGTGTTTTTTTGGAGCGGAGGGCGAGCTGGTAAGGGGAAGCCGTGTGAATCTCGGAGGATGACCAATCCACCTCTACCAAACAAGGATTGTAAGTTTGTATTAAACCTTACGACAAAGTGGAAATAAAGGGCTTAAAAATAAGACAAACTACATGTTTGTTACCAGACGTGAGGGCCAGACTCGCTGTTTGTTCCAGACCAGGACTCTGGCTGAGGAGAGCTAGCTTGATGGAGGAGCCAAGACTCTGGAGGGACGACATCACTCTACCCAACCAGGGATCCTCGTAAGTTTGCATTAAAATAAAAACAGAGTGGACTTGTTACAACGCAGGATTAGTTTGTCCAGTACAAGTTACAGCATACTACTGGGGTTGGTTACCAGAAAAAAACTAGAGCTGCTACTTTGTTCGCGCGCCATAAAGAGCCCAACTACTCCTGTGTTTTTACGGCTTACTATTCAGAGCCCAACTAACTACTGTGTTTGTTACCTTAGCATTGAGAGACAACTACTACAGTGTTTGTTACGTTTTTAAATGTAGAGACAAATTATGTTTGTATACCAGGACCAGAACTTTAGGACTGATTGGGCAAAAGCCGTACATCTGGATGGAATCAAATCCTAGAGGACAACAGGGACTCTACCATCAAGGCATCCTCGTAAGTTTGGCATTATCTGGCATAGTGAAAATAGGGTATGGGCTGGGGGTTCAACTCTCAAAACCAATAGTTGCCGGTCAAGTCTTCGTAATACAAGTGATGTGTCCTTGAGCAAGGCACCGTGAGGCCGTTGCCTGCTCTCTTAATGACTTATTCTTTTGGTTCAGATGATGTGCATCTTTTAGAATATTGAATCTAATTCATGTACCTGTGGTCCGTGGCAGACACACCTCTTGAGTTGAACCTCACCTGATCCTGTTTGGTCGTGGGGGTAGACGACCTGAGCTGAACCCGCCTGATTCTGACATCCTGCTGGGTCCGTTGTCTCCTCATGATTCATGCTGAGCCTTCTCCTCCAGACGACACTGGCTGAGCTCAGCTGGTCTGAGTCTCGATGGATCAATGACCTCCAGTGGGAAGTGACGCTCTCTTTGACCCTCACAAGTAACGTGTGGCTTCCGATCACGCCTTTCCCTGCACATCTGTCATCTAACCTTCCTACTTCACTTACTCTTACTGCTTTCCTCTTTCTTCCTCTCTGTGTCGTTCGACCTTTAGTCTGGAAGGCGCGTCTTACTGCCCTCAGAGGGTTTCAGCGTATTTAGAGGGAGAGTCAGGGTTTAGAGTCAGGACTAGAGTTGGTCAGGGGATCTGCTTTACACAAACCTCTTCTACTTTTGCTCTTTTGTGAATGGTGGTGAATTGAAGTTTCCATTTGGGAATAATTGTTATTCCTTCTGCTTTTCCTTTGACAAAATTGTATAGTAAACTTCTGTAAGTGTGTTATCATGATAAAATCCCACATTGACTTCTACTATGTTTGGTGGTTCATTTAATTGTCCTTTATACCTGCAATACATTTAAAGGAGTAATTCCGGCATATTGTAAAAATGGATTTTGGATATGTTTTGTATGATGAGTTGAAACGTTAAGTTTTGGAGCACAACAAACCGGCATGTTAGCTTTTTAGTCAGATCTGGGTTGTTTTTTAGCCGATTCTGATCAAAACGTATATAACTTGGAACAATTGGATGGCAAGTGGTTATGGTAAAAACGAATATCGCTATTTTTATAAACCCATCCCCCCCCCCTCTAAATAGTAGCCATACCACTTCTTTCTGGTTGTATAATAAGGGCATAGGGGGTGTCAAGGAACGCACTAGATTATCTAGGTTAAAATACTGAGTTAACTATTCTTGGAGCATGCAAATTGTCAAATTTTAGGAGTAGTTTATTGCAACAACTTGACTTGTGTAGATATATATTGATATAGTAAAGATATGGTAGCTTTACGCCGTTCTATAGGCTAACGTCGACATTCGGCTACATTTATTCTTTTTTAGAAATATTATT
>OLKM01000096.1:0-18609 GCA_900291075.1 Melanogrammus aeglefinus
TTGATGTGCGTTGAGGTTTTGTACAGCCTCTCAATGCGTTTGTACACGCGACACTTTTGGTGAGAAACCAAAACTCACCCGTGACCAAGTACAAGGAAACTTTTCTTTGCTTTTTGCAAAAAAAAATGTGAACATATTTAACTGTACTAGAATAAATAGCTTAGATGTTTTTAAAACTAATTCAAGTAATTGATACTTTTTATTTATTATTATTTGTTCGCTTAGATAAATGAGTACACAGTTTGTATATGTTCTGTTGTTACAGAGTTTTTATTTAGGTTATAATTAGCTAACATTTGTTTCATATATGTTCTTGTCCATTTATGCTGTCTTCCAAAAATATTTATTTTGTCTTTCATGTATTAATTGATGCATATAAAATATATAGTATATTATATATATATATATATATAAAAGTCAGGTCCAACAAATAATAAAACGACCTGGACTTTTTTAGAAGCTCCACTGAACTTAAATGTGCACTTCTATTGCCCTGATACTACAATTAATATAAAATATATTATATATATATATATATAATTGTATATATATATATATATATATATATATCATATATATAATATAAATATATATATATATATATATATATATATATAACTGTAGTATCATGGGCAAATAGAAGCTGCAATTTGTAAAGTTCAGTGCGGAGTCTTCTAAAAAGTCACAGGTTATTTCATTTTTGAAAGATATTCAAAAATGTAATTCATGGTGCTTCTGGCGTTGATATAGGTAATCAAGATATCCTTTCTCTCCAAACTTTTCTCTTACTCCCGAATAGCGCCATTTGAGCCTTTGTGTGACATGCTTTAAGGCAAATAGAGAAATATAAAAGATTATCATTCAGTTGAAAAACCCAAAATAAAGATAAATGCTGTTTCTTGTTATTGTAAATGGTTTACTGGATAATAAGTTTGGCGCCAACAAAAGGGGCTTCCTTTCCTCTTTAATGTCACCAACTGCTGCCTCTGCGTGAACAGGAAGCATGTCCCCTCTCTCGTGCTCCTATGCAGGGGTGACGTTACTGCAGCCTGTTGTCCACTTTGTCTCCTCTCTCCCTCCCTCCAGTGGGAAAGTTGGCCCATTGCAGCCCACGCTGAGCGTCCTACCCTCCCTCCAGAGTTGGATCGGAGCCGAGCAGTGCTACACTCTCGTTGTGTGGCCAGTGAGGGAGGCTTCCCTCAGACGAAAGCTGGTCTGGATGGTGTGGGGGCAGCAGCAGGTAGGGGGTCTGTAGGGTGTCTAATAGCCTGGGGGCCCTGGGGAAAGATGGCCACTACAGGCCTTAGCCGGACCAGCACCTTGACCCTCCCTGCAGATCAGTGGAGGAAGGACTTGCGCAGTTGAAGCTGCTGAGGCCGAGTAAGAATGGCCAGACGGCTGTCACTCAAACACTGAAATCCTGGCCAGTTGTTCACGAGTAGAGCAGGCTCCAGGCTTGGAGAATACAGACACTCCTTGAACGTCTGCTTCTTATCTCTCTGTCTAAGCGTGACACAGCAGCTTTTGCATGATTTACAATCATGTATTTCTTTGATCCATTAACATTATGGCTTTCTGGTTTTTAATCCATTTTCCTGTGTTTGTCCAGTTTAAAACATTGAATAAAAAAAAATAAAAGGAATATAGTTGATTTGCTTGTCATAATTTCCAAATGTATATATTCTCTTTTTTTGAATAATCTTTCTTCCAATTAATATATAAAACAATCTGCTCTATGTCATTAAAACAACGTTTTTCACCACCATTTTGAATTGCTAGGGTTTGAGCGTTTATCGGTGTGGAACTGATTGTGGTTGTGTGGATTCCTTGTAAAAGCTATATCTGTATGCCACTGTATTCAGTGAACCAGGGTCAGTCATAGAAGCCACTGCTGCCTGAAATGACCATATGTGCTCAACAAACATTCAAGTTTCATTTCAGAAAATAGTAGTTCAGAGAGCGTGTAAAGCGTTTCTGCAGATACAAACTTAGGAAACATGTTAAAAAGTATGTATTAAAGTACATTGAGTATCTCACACCAAGACAAAGGGAAACCAGGCATAGTGCCGTGTGGGGAAACAGTATTCACTAATGTCTGGTCTATGAGTCGAAGGACCAAAACAGACATCGATACGATTTGTTGTTTAAAACGTATTCAAGGCAGTCAACTATAGCTATTCAATTAAGTCCAGTAGTTAAGCAGGAAGTACACCTGGGTCCCTTGCAGTGACGGAAAGTCAGCTGGAAATGTAGGGCTGAGGTTTTTTCAGAAGAGTCTCTGGAGATTCCAGTTGAAACCAGTATATGTGTATGTCCTCGTTACCTGCTCGTGGGTTGCGGTCCTCTTTGTCAAAACCATTTCCATAATACTAAAGACTGATTTGTTTGAGCTCAATTTCCGTTCACCTCTTTTAACAAGAACTATACAATTCGCTGCAAGTAGTTTTTCTTATGTTAGGTAAAGTATTGAGCCTTAGTTCATTAGATAAATCACATCATCAACCCTATTTTAAATCTCGATATTTGATTGTGTCCTACTCTGTCATGACAGCAAAGACACTGGGAGGTGCGCGGCGACAATTGGTGTTCTGGATTGTATTTATTATTGTGTCTACATATTGCGTATGTTAACGCTGGGGAAGAGTCCTGGGTTTATATTGGGTGTGCTTAACTCTTGCTTAGGGCCCGCCTATATTGTTCGGGTGTTGCTAACCCTGGTCAGCAAGTCTGTTATTGTGAGGGTATGCTATCCCTGTTAGCAGTTGAGGGTAGTTTAGTGTTGTGTACAATATGGTAGCCGTGAGGTTAGTAGTTGTATGCTAATATGTTGTACTGGAGGGTAGTATTTGTACGTACTATAGGGTTAGTAGTTGTATGTAGTGTAATAATGTGGTAGTGAGTAGTTGTTTATTTCAATAATGCTGATGAATCTAATGCTGGTGTTTTGGTTGGGCCCTGGTTAGAGCCAGCTCTGTGCTCAGCGCTCTGTTGTCAGGAGTCTCTTCCCCCTCAGCAGCATGCAGCAGGTTTCCTGCTGTAACAGCCTCAGTGTCTACGCAGTTGGCGACTTGAGGAGGGGTTTTGTACGCTTCTCAATCACTGTGTGAAACACATGAAACTGTTAGGATAGTGGCGCAAACTCTGACAGTGATAAAACTGCTGCATCTTCAACCCTGGGCGCCTGATGGTCAGAGAGAAGTCAGTGCTGCCTACACTGCCACTAAAACCGAGCTTGGTGTTGGTGCATACAAGTGTATTTGTATTTTCTTATAGATGAGCTTCGGGGCTTTCTCAGTTTCTGTGTACCAGTATAGAATTAATTGCTATGAATGGCTGCGTTTGTTTTACAGGTCAGAGTGACTGTGGAATCCTGGAGCTAAAAGACACCACTGGTGTCTGAGTCACCGTCACCTGGACTGCTGGTTCCTATAGCAAAACAAACAACAACGCAGTTATCCAATAAAAAAACACAGGGCAAACAAAAGAAGGCGTGCGTCCAAATTGTTTGATTGCAGTGGAATGAACCAAACCTGTTAAGGCATCCACAGAGCACTGTCCAGAAAAGGAGTGTGAGGTTGATTCATGGTGTCCAAGCGTTTCTGGGGTGTTGAGTTGACAGCTCGAGCTCCTGCACAGTTGTTTGCAACTCAGAGGCGCTTTAAACCCCTCTCAGAACCCCAGTTTCACATGAGCATGCAAAGCTTTCCTCTATATGTAAATAAGCCTGTTTCCACTCATCAGATGGGGGTGAGAGGTGGACTGCAGACATTCTCGGGGACCACTCTTCTTGCATCCACCCTTTTGCGAATACAAAAATGGTATTTTGTCGGTAAACAATTGAAATTTATAATCCTTAACATTTTATCTGCGCTGAATCTTTATTGTGGTTGCATTGAAACTTTAAAATTTCTAATTGCTGACGAAAAATATTCTCATTAAACAATTCATAAACTTAAACGAGAATAAACGTAAAAAAAACATATTAGTTCTGTTATTATGGAATGCATGGATAACATCGTCTGAAAGGTTTTTTATTAAGTCAAACTATTGGACTACTGTTCAACCAATCACATGTTTGTAAGCGTGCCTTAAAAAATGTTACGAAAATAAATGAATGATAAATGTTTCATTAATCATGCAATTTCAAAGAAATAAGATATATTTAAATAATGTTCTCCACTGAGTCACAATGACGACTAATTCATGTATTTGCGGGGTGAAAGCAAGACGTTTGTTGTGTCAGTAAGATTGCAGTCTTTAATGTGCGTGAGTTTTTTGTACAGCCTCTCAATGCGTTTGTATCACTGTGGTAGGACTTTTTGGTGGCAGCACCAACTTCATCGTTGACTGGTAAGTAGTAAGGCACACTCTTCTTTGCATATGCACATTTTTTGACAATTTTAGCTATTAAGAATAAATTAAGCTTAGATGAGTTTGAAAGTAATCAAGTTCATTGGATACTTGTATTTATTGTTATTTGTTCTCTAGATAATTGAGCTACACAGTTTAGTAATTTGTACTGTGTACAGAGTTTTTATTTAGGTAAATTAGCCCCTACATTTTTCATATATGTCCTTGTCCATTATGTGTTTCCCAAAATATGTATTTTGGCTATTGCTGTAGTATAATTGATGATTTAAAAAAAAAAAATATATGTAGTATCATTGGCAAAGAAGTGCAATTTAATAAAGATATATTCATTTGAACAAAATAAACAATAAATATGTTTTGGTGTAAATTGGTTTATGGATTAATAAGTTTGCGCGCAACAAAAGGGCTTCCTTCCTCTTAATGTCACAACTTGCTGGTGAACTAGGAAGCTGTCCCTTTCTCTCTGTGCTCCCTATGAGGGGTGAATTGTAAAAACTTGCAGCTGTTGTCCACTTGTCTCCTCTCTCTCTCTCTCCTCCAGTGGGAGTGGTGCCCAGCCAAGCTGAGTGTTCCTCCCTCCCTCAGAGTGGATTCTGGAGCAGGGGCAGGTTCCTCACTGCTTGTGTGGCCAGTGGCGGGGCTGTCCCCTCAGACCTGGAAGCTGGCTGGAAGCGTGGGCGGCAGCAGCAGTAGGCGGGCGGTGATTCTAATAGCCTGGGGGCCTGGGCGAAAGATGGCCACTACAGCTGGACAGCACCTGGACCCTCCCTGCAAGACCAGTTGGAGGAAGTCTGCTCAGTGAGCTGCCGAGGCCAGTAAGAATGGCCAGACGGCTGTTCATTCAAACACTGAATCCTGGCCAGTGTTCAGAGTAGAGAGGGCTCAAGTTGGCAGAATACAGATCTCCTCTGACACGTTCTGCCTTCTTATCTCTCTGTCTAAGGGTGGCACTGCAGCTTGGATGATTTTACCTGTCTTTGATCCATTAACATTATGCTTTCTGTTTTTTATCTATTTTCCTGTGTTTGTCAGTTTAAAATTAAATAAAAAAATAGAAAAGAATATATGATTGTGTCATAATTTCAAATGCTAATTCTCTTTTTCATTGAATAATCTTTCTCGTCCAATACTTATTTTAAAAGATCTGCTATCTTCATTAACAAGTTTCACCACCATTTTGAATGTAGGGTTGAGGTTATGGTTTGCATCTCTGAGTGAGGAAAGTGTTGTTGTGCTTGGATGTCCTTGTAAAGTGGTATCCACTGTATTCAGTGAACCAGGGTCAGTCATAGAGACACTGCTGCTGAAATGACCCATGCGTGTCAAACAGACATTCAGCCACTTCACAAAATAGTAGTTCAGAGAGGTGTAAAGATTTCTGCAGATACAAACTTAGAAACATGTGTAAAGTATGTCTTAAAGTACATTGAGAGTATCTCACACCAAGACAAAGGAACCAGAGCATAGTGAGTGGGGGAAACAGTATTCACTCATAGTGTTACTTGAAACGTATTCTGTAAGCAGTCAACTATAGCTATTCAAATAATGTCCAGTGTAAGCAGAAGTACACCTGGGTCCCTTGAGTGACGGAAAGTCAGTGGAAATGTAGGGCTGAGGTTTTCAGAAGAGTCCCTGGCGATTCCAGTGAAAGCAGTATATGTGCATGTCCTCGTACCTGCTCAGTGGTGTCCTCTTTTGTCAAACCATTTCCATAATACTAAAGACTGATTTGTTGAGCTGAATTCCGTTGACCTCTTTAACAAGAACTTTACAATTCCTGAGTAGTTTGCTTACGTTAGGTAAGTATTGAGCCTTAGTTCATAGATAAATCAACTCAACCCTATTTTAAATCTCCTTATTGATTGTGTGCTCTCTGTCATGACAGCAAAGACACTGGGGAGGTTGTGGGGACAATGGGGTCTGGATTGTATTATATTATTGGTTCTACATATTGGTATGTTAACGCCGGTAAGAGTCCTGTTTATTGTTGGGTGTGCTAACTCTGCTTAGAGCCCGCTATATTGTTGGGTGTGCTAACCCTGGTCAGAGTCTGGTTTATTGTTAGGTATGCTATCCCTGTTAGCAGTTGAGGTAGTAGTGTTGTGTACAATATGGTAGGTGAGGTAGTAGTTGTATGGAATATGTTGTACTGGAGGTAGTATTTGTATGTACTATGTGGTAGTAGTTGTATGTATGTAATATGTGGTAGTTGAGGTAGTAGTTTATTTAATAATGCTGATGAATCTAATGCTGGTGTTTGGTTGGGGCCCCTGGTTAGAGCCAGCTCTGTGCTCAGCGCTCTGTGTCAGAGTCTCTTCCCCCTCAGCAGCTGCAGCAGGTTCCTGCTGTAACAGCTCAGTGTCTACGCAGTGTGACTGAGGGAGGTTTTTGTACGGCTCTCAATCACTGTGTGAACACCCAGACACTGTTAGGATAGTGGACACTCTGACAGTGATAAACTGCTGCATCTTCACGCTGGGCGCCGTTGATGGTCAGAGAGAAGTCAGTGCTGCCTCCACTGCCACTAAACCGAGCTGGTGTTGGTGATACAAGCGTATTTGTATCTGTTATGATGAGCTTCGGGGCTTCTCCAGGTTTCTGTTGGTACCAGTGTAGATAAGTGCTATAAATGGCTGGGTTTGTTTTACAGGTCAGAGTGACTGTGGATCCTGGAGTAAAAGACACCACTGGTGTCTGAGTCACCGTCACCTGACTGCTGGTTCCTATAGAAAACAAACAAACAATGAGTTATCCAATAAAAAACACAGGCAAACAACGAAGGGTGGTCCACATTTTGATTGAGTGGAATGAACCAACCTGTTAAGGATCCACAGAGCACTGTCCAGAAAAGGAGGATGAGGTGATTCATGGTGTCCACCGTTTCTGGGGTGTTGAGTGACAGCTCCGAGTCCTGCAGTGTTGAACTCAGAGGGCTTTAACCCCTCTCAGAACCCCAGATTCACATGAGCATGCAAAGCTTCCTCTATATGTAAATAGCCTGTTTCCACTCATTGGTTGGGGGTGAGAGTGACTGTAGACATTCCGGGGGACCACTCTTCTGCATTCACCCTTTTGGAATACAAAATGTATTTTGTGTAAACAATTGGAATTTATAATCCATAACATTTTATCTGGCTGAATTTTATTGTGGTTTGTATGAAATCTTAAAAATTTCTAATTTGTACGAAAAATATTCTCATAAAATTATAACATAAAACTAGAATAATAGATAAAAAACGTATTCTTGTGTTTATTATAAATTCACGATTATAACATCTTCTTAAAGGTTTTTTATTCAGTCAAATTATTGGAATACTTGTTCAACTCTTGAACTGTTTGTAAGTGTGGCTTAAATAAATGTAGGACAAATGTGTTTCATTAAATCAATTTGCATTCAAATTATTAATATATATAAATCATAATATTTCCAGTGAATCAAATATCGACTAATTCATACATTTGGGGGAAAAGCAAGACGTTTGTGTGTCAGTAAGATGAGTGTTTAATGTGCGGAAGGTTTTTGTACAGCCTCTCAATGCGTTTGTATCACTGTGGTACACTTTTGGTGGAGGAACCAAACTCATCGTTGACCATAAGTACAAGGAACTTTTCTTTGCTTTTGCAAAAAAATGTGACAAATTTAACCGTACTAGAATAAATTCGCCTTAAATGATTTTAAACTAAATCCAGTAATTGATACTTTTTATTTTATTATTATTTGTTCGCTAGAATAAATTGAGTACACAGTTTGTAATATGTAATGTTCTACAGAGTTTTTTTATTTTAGGTAAAATTAAATACATTTATTTCATATATGTCCTTGTCCATTATTGTGTCTTTCCAAAATATTTATTTTGTCTTATTCATGTATTTTAATTGATGATATAAAAAATAATATATATATAAATATTATATATATTATATATATATATATATGTAGTATCATGGGCAAAGAAGTGCAATTTTATGTTCAGTGGAGCTTCTAAAAAGTCAGGTTATTATTTGAAAGATATTCAAATGAATTCATGTTCTTTTGAATTAGTAATCAAGATATTTCTCTAATATTTTTCATGGCCATTGAGGCCTTGTGTGACATGCTTTAAGGAAAGAGAAATAAAGATATATTCATTGAAACAAAATAAAGATAAATGTGTTTTTGTGTAAATTGGTTTACTGGATAATAAGTTTTGGCGCAACAAAAGGGCTCTTCCTTCCTCTTTAATGTCACCAACTGCTGGTGAACAGGAAGCTGTCTCCTCTCTCTCTGTGCTCCTATGAGGGGTTGATGTTAACTGAGCCTGTTGTCCACTTTTTCTCCTCTCTCCCTCTCCTCCAGTGGGAGTGGTGCAGCCCACGCTGAGCGTCCTCCCTCCCTCCAGAGTGGATCTGGAGCAGGGCAGTGCTACACTGCTGTGTGTGGGCCAGTGGGGGGCTTCCCCTCAGACTGGAAGCTTGGGCTGGAAGGTGGGGGGCAGCAGCAGCGAGGTATGGGGGTGTCTAATAGCCTGGGGGCCCTGGGGAAAGAATGGCCACAACAGCTGGACCAGCACCTTGACCCTCCCTGCAGACCAGTGGAGAGGAAGGCGGGCTCAGTGAGCTGCGAGGGCCAGTAAGAATGGGCAGGACGGCTGTCACTCAAACACTGAATCCTGGCCAGTGTTCAGAGTAGAGAGGCTCCAGCTTGGAGAATACAGATCTCCTCTGACACGTCTGCTTCTTATCTCTCTGTCTAAGGTGGCACTGCAGCTTTTGATGATTTACAATCATGTAACATGTCTTTGATCCATTAACATTATGCTTTCTGGTTTTTATCCATTTTCCTGTGTTTGTCAGTTTAAAATTTAATAAAAAATAGAAAGAATATATGATTTGTTGTCATAATTTCCAAATGTATATACTCTTTTTTCAATAATCTTTCTTCCAATACATATATAAAACAACTGCTATCTTCATTAAACAAGTTTCACCACCATTTTGAATGTAGGGTTGAGGTTATGGTGTGGATTGATTGTGGTTGTGTGGATGTCCTTGTAAAGTGTATCCACTGTATTCAGTGAACCAGGGTCAGTCATAGAGACACTGCTGCTGAAATGACCCATGTGTGTCAAACAGACGTTCAGTCACTTCACAAAATAGTAGTACAGAGAGGTGTAAAGGTTTTTGCAGATACAAACTTAGAAACATGTTAATAGTATGTCTTAAAGTACATTGAGTATATCTCACACCAAGACAATGGAACCAGAGCATAGTGAGTGGGGGAAAACAGTATTCCCTAATGTCTGTCTATGAAGCCAAAGACCAAACAGACATCGATACGATGTGTTTCTTTAAACGTATTCTGTAAGCAGTCAACTATAGCTATTCAAATAATGTCCAGTGTAAGCAGAAGTACACCTGGGTCCCTTGAGTGACGGAAAGTCAGTGGAAATGTAGGGCTGAGGTTTTCAGAAGAGTCTCTGGAGATTCCAGTGAAACCAGTATATGTGTATGTGCTCTCGTACCTGCTCAGTGGTGTCCTCTTTTGTCAAACCATTTCCATAATACTAAAGACTGATTTGTTGAGCTTAATTCCGTTCACCTCTTTAACAAGAACTTTACAATTCCTGAGTAGTTTTCTTATGTTAGGTAAGTATTGAGCCTTAGTTCATAGATAAATCACATCAACCCTATTTTAAATCTCCTTATTGATTGTGTGCTCTCTGCCATGACAGCAAAGACACTGTGGAGGTATCGGGGACAATGGGGTCTGGATTATTATTGTTCTACATATTGGTATGTTAACGCTGGTAAGAGTCCTGTTTATTGTTGGGTGTGCTAACTCTGCTTAGAGCCCGCAATATTGTTGGGTGTGCTAACGCTGGTCAGTCTGGTTTATTGTTAGTTATGCTATCCCTGTTAGCAGTTGAGGTAGTAGTGTTGTGTACAATATGGTAGTTGTATGTAATATGTTGTACTGGAGGTAGTATTTGTATGTACTATGTGGTAGTAGTTGTATGTATGTAATATGTGGTAGTTGAGGTAGTAGTTTATTTAATAATGCTGATGAATCTAATGCTGGCGTTTGGTTGGGGCCCCTGGTTAGAGCCAGCTCTGTGCTCAGCGTTCTGTGTCAGAGTCTCTTCCCCTCAGCAGCTGCAGCAGGGTCCTGCTATAACAGCTCAGTGTCAACGCAGTGTGACTGAGGGAGGTTTTTGTACGGCTCTCAATCACTGTGTGAACACCCAGACACTGTTAGGATAGTGCTGACTCTGACAGTGATAAACTGCTGCATCTTACCGCTGGGCCGCCGTTTGATGGTCAGAGAGAAGTCAGTGCTGCCTCCACTGCCACTAAACCGAGCTGGTGTTGGTGATACAAGTGTATTTATATATTTTATGATGAGCTTCGGGGCTTCTCCAGGTTTCTGTTGGTACCAGTATAGACGATTGCTATAAATGGCTGGGTTTGTTTTACAGGTCAGAGTGACTGTGGATCCTGGAGTAAAAGACACCACTGGTGTTTGAGTCACCGTCACCTGACTGCTGGTTCCTATAGAAAACAAACAAACAATGAGTTATCCAATAGAAAACACAGGCAAACAAAGGAGGGTGGTCCACATTTTGATTGAGTGGAATGAACCAACCTGTTAAGGATCCACAGAGCACTGTCCAGAAAAGGAGGATGAGGTGATTCATGGTGTCCACCGTTTCTGGGGTGTTGAGTGACAGCTCCGAGTCCTGCAGTGTTGAACTCAGAGGGCTTTAACCCCTCTCAGAACCCCAGTTTCACATGAGCATGCAAAGCTTCCTCTATATGTAAATAACCTCTTTTCCACTCATCAGATGGGGGTTGAGAGTGACTGCAGGACATTCTCGGGGGACCACTCTTCTGCATTCACCCTTTTGGAATACAAAATGTATTTTGTGTAAACAATTGGAATTTGTAATCCATAACATTTTTTCTGGCTGAATTTTATTGTGGTTTGTATGAAATCTTTAAAATTTGTAATTTGTACGAAAAATATTCTCATAAAATTATAACATAAAACTAGAATAATAGATAAAGAACGTATTGTTGTGTTTATTATAAATTCACGATTATATTATTCAGTCACATTATTGGAATACTTGTAAGTGTAAGTAAGTGTGGCTTAAATAAATGTAGGACAAATGTGTTTCATTAAATCAATTTGCATTCAAATTATTAATATATATAAATCATAATATTTCCAGTGAATCAAATATCGACTAATTCATATATTTGGGGGAAAAGCAAGACGTTTGTGTGTCAGTAAGATGAGTGTTTGATGTGCAGGAGGTTTTTGTACAGCCTCTCAATGCGTTTGTATCACTGTGGTACACTTTTGGTGGAGGCACCAAACTCATCGTTGACCGTAAGTACAAGGAAACTTTTCTTTGCTTTTGCAAAAAAATGTGACATATTTAACTGTACTAGAATAAATTTGCTTAAATGATTTTAAACTAATTCAAGTAATTGATACTTTTTATTTATTATTATTTATTCGCTAGATAAATTGAGTACACAATTTGTAATATGTACTGTTGTACAGAGTCTTTTATTTTAGGTATAATTAGCTACATTTGTTTCATATATGTCCTTGTCCATTATGTGTCTTTCCAAAATATTTATTTTGTCTATTCATGTATTTTAATTGATGATATAAAATATACATACATATATATATATATATATATATATATATATATTATATATATCAATATATATATATATATATATATTATATATATTATATATATAATATATATATATATATAATATATATATATATATATATATATATATATATATATATATTATATATATTATTATTAATGTATATATGTAGTATCATGGGCAAAGAAGTGCAATTTAAGTTCAGTGGAGCTTCTAAAAAGTCAGGTTATTATTTGAAAGATATTCAAATGAATTCATGGTCTTTGAATTAGTAATCAAGATATTTCTCGAATACTTCTCATGGCCATTGAACCTTGTGTGACATGCTTTAAGGAAAGAGAAATAAAGATATATTCATTGAAACAAAAAAAAGATAAATGTGTTTTTGTGTAAATTGGTTTACTGGATAATAAGTTTGGCGCAACAAAAGGGCTTCCTTCCTCTTTAATGACACCAACTGCTGGTGAACAGGAAGCTGTCCCTTCTCTCTGTGCTCCTATGAGGGGTGATGTTAACTGAGCCTGTTGTCCACTTGTCTCCTCTCTCTCTCTCCTCCAGTGGGAGTGGTGCAGCCCACGCTGAGCGTCCTCCCTCCCTCCAGAGTAGATCTGGAGCAGGGCAGTGCTACACTGCTGTGTGTGGCCAGTGGGGCCTTCCCCTCAGACTGGAAGCTTGGCTGGAAGGTGGGGGACAGCAGCAGGTATGGGGGGGTGTCTAATAGCCTGGGGGCCCTGGGGAAAGATGGCCACTACAGCTGGACCAGCATCTTGACCCTCCCTGCAGACCAGTGGAGGAAGGCGAGCTCAGTGAGCTGCGAGGCCAGTAAGAATGGCCAGACGGCTGTCACTCAAACACTGAATCCTGGCCAGTGTTCAGAGTAGAGAGGCTTCAGCTTGGAGAATACAGATGTCCTCTGTCACAACTGCTTCTTATCTCTCTGTCTAAGGTGGCACTGCAGCTTTTGATGATTTACAATCATGTGACATGTCTTTGATCCATTAACATTATGCTTTCTGGTTTTTACCCATTTTCCTGTGTTTGTCAGTTTAAAATTTAATAAAAAATAGAAAGAATATATGATTTGTTGTCATAATTTTCAAATGTATATTTTATTTTTGAATAATCTTTCTTCGAATAAATACATAAAACATCTGCTATCTTCATTAAACAAGTTTCACCACCATTTTGAATGTAGGGTTGAGGTTATGGTGTGGATTGATTGTGGTTGTGTGGATGTCCTTCTAAAGTGTTTCCACTGTATTCAGTGAACCAGGGTCAGTCATAGAGACACTGCTGCTGAAATGACCCATGTGTGTCAAACAGACATTCAGTCACTTCACAAAATAGTAGTCCAGAGAGGTGTAAAGGTTTCTGCAGATACAAACTTAGAAACATGTAAAAGTATGTCTTAAAGTACATTGAGTATCACACACCAAGACAAAGGAACCAGAGCATAGTGAGTGCGGGAAACAGTATTCCCTAATGTCTGTCTATGAGTCAAAGACTAATGTGTGTTTCTTTAAACGTATTCTGTAAGCAGTCAACTATAGTATTCAAATAATGTCCACTAGTGTAAGCAGAAGTACACCTGGGTCCCTTGAGTGACGGAAAGTCAGTGGAAATGTAGGGCTGAGGTTTTCAGAAGAGTCTCTGGAGATTCCAGTGAAAGCAGTATATGTGCACGTCCTCGTACCTGCTCGGTGGTGTCCTCTTTTGTCAAACCATTTCCATAATACTAAAGACTGATTTGTTGAGCTCAATTCCGTTCACCTCTTTAACAAGAACTATACAATTCCGGAGTAGTTTGCTTATGTTAGGTAAGTATTGATCCTTAGTTCATAGATAAATCACATCAACCCTATTTTAAATCTCCTTATTGATTGTGTGCTCTCTGCCATGACAGCAAAGACACTGGGCAGGTGTGGGGACAATGGGGTTTGGATTGTATTTATTATTGTTCTACATATTGGTATGTGTAATAGATTTGTATGATCATATGTAAATGACGTACTCGGTTACATCATTACGTGATGGACGCATGAGCGGAGGTCGACCTGAAGTGAACAGAGTAAAGACGTTGAGTTAACTTGGACCCATGTGTGGACATCTTTTATTATAAGTAACCAAATACTTTACATGGTGTCAGAAGTAGTTCGAGCCGACGATGCCGAAGTTTAATCCGCCGGACAGTTTCTGCTTCGAGAGACCTGCAGAATGGAGCGATTGGAGGAAACGCTTCATGCGGTACCGAACGGCTACGAAGCTGGATCAAGAGGACGGAGGGGTACAGGTCAGCACCCTTATCTACGCCTTAGGCGGGGAAGCAGAGAACATATTCGGGTCTTTCCATTTCGATGTAGAAGACGACGGAGAGGATTTTGAGGTAGTAATGGACAAATTCGATGCTTACTTTATACCGAAACGGAACGTCATCCACGAGAGGGCTTGCTTTTACCAACGTGTGCAGCGTGCAGGGGAGAAGGTGGAGATATTCATCTGCGCACTTTATGAACTTTCTGAGCACTGCGAATTCGGAGTTAATCGTGAAGAGCACATTAGGGACCGAATTGTGGTGGGCATCAGGGACAAAGAACTCTCCCGAAAACTGCAGCTTATCTCAAATCTCACGTTAGAGATGACAGTTCAGGAGGCTCGTCAACAGGAGGAGGTAAAAGCTCAGGTTAGCCAGCAAGGTGAGGCCGCTGCATGTGCTGTAGAGGAGATCGCGCGGGGCTTCAGCAGATTCAAAATGGACGAACAGAGATATAACGAAACGGACCAACAGCACAGACGTAGCGAACGGGGTAAGACATGTAACAGATGTGGGAAAATGATGCACAAGATTCAAGAACATTGTCCTGCAATTAAGTCCACATGCAACAAGTGCAAGAAGATTGGGCACTGGGAAAGAATGTGCAAAAGTTAAATAGTAGTGAATGAAGTCAGCGAGCATGAAGAAAATGCAGCTTACTTTCTAGGCTCAGTAAAATGCACACCCTCAAGCAGTGGCGGGCAATGGACAGTAAAGTTGAATATCTGCCACACGCCAGTTAGTTTTAAAATAGACACTGGAGCGGATGTGTGCATTATGAGTGAAGAGACTTTCAAAAATCTCAGCCAAGTGACTGAACTACACCCATCAAAGGCCGTGCTGTGTAGTCCAGGCGGGCGATTGAACTGTATTGGCCAATTCACAGCAAACGTGTGGCACAAGAACAAAAAGTACTCGTTCAGAGTCTACGTAGTTGGAGGAGAGAGTATGAGCAACCTGCTTAGCAGAGCGGCGGCACAGACAATGGGGCTCGTGAAGAGGATTTGTGAGGTCCGTGGTTCCGGAGGAGAGTTCGGCCTGCTAAAGACACAGCCGGTACAAATAGCGCTCCAGGAGGATGCCCAACCCTATGCCGTCCACACTGCCCGCAGAGTCCCCATTCCCCTCATGAAGTCTGTTAAGCTGGAGCTGGACAGAATGGAGACCAAAGGCGTCATAGAAAAGGTCACTGAGCCCACAGAGTGGTGCGCTCCCATGGTGCCCGCCCCCAAGAAATCAGGACAGGTGCGTATCTGCGTTGACCTACGGAAATTAAACAAGGCCGTTAAGAGAGAGAGGTTTGTTTTGCCGACAACAGATGAGATCACAGCTGAGCTGAGTGGGTCCACGGTGTTCTCCTCATTAGACGCGGCAGCAGGGTTCTGGCAAATACCGCTAGACAAGGATAGTCAGAGGCTGACAACCTTTATCACACCATTTGCCAGGTACTGTTTCAAACGACTCCCATTTGGGATATCTAGCGCACCTGAAATTTTTCAGAGGAAGATGGTGGAAACACTGGAAGGCCTACCAGGGACGGCTGTTTACATGGACGACATCATAGTGCATGGAAAGGACATGACCCAGCACGACGAACGTCTACAACAGGTCATGGAGCGCCTGGAGACAGCTGGGCTGAAGCTAAACACAGAAAAGTGTGCCTTGAGACAGCAAAGACTACATTTCCTGGGTCACGAGATAGACGCAGACGGCACACGGCCTGACCCAGCCAAGGTCTCCGCTATAAACAACCTGACTCCACCCACTAATGTCCACGAGCTGAAAAGAGTCCTCGGGATGGTGAATTATTTGGGCAAATACATCCCGAACCTAGCTGCTGTGGGGCAGCCCATGTACGAACTGCTGAAGTCCAAGTCCGCGTGGACATGGGGCCCAGTACAGCAGTCAGCGTTCCAAGACATCAAAGAACTTCTTACAACCCCACCCACTCTGGCGTTTTATGATGTCAACAAACCCACTGCTGTCTCTGCAGATGCCAGCAGCTATGGCATCGGGGGCGTGCTGATGCAACTGCACAGTGAGGGCTGGAAACCTGTAGCCTATTGCTCACGGCGTCTGAGTGAGGCGGAAACCAGGTACGCTCAGATTGAAAAAGAGTGCCTGGCGAGCGTCTGGACCTGTGAACGATTTGGGAAATACTTACACGGCCTAGAGGGGTTCAGGCTGATCACGGATCACAAACCATTAGTCCCGCTAATGAACTCCAAAGACCTGGATACTGTCCCCATCCGCTGCCAGAGACTCCTGATGCGGCTGATGAGGTTCAATCCTACAGCGGAGTATGCACCAGGGAAAAGCCTCGTCACGGCAGACGCGTTGTCCAGGAGCCCAGTAGGAGATGCGCAGGATGGAGACGACACAAACGTTGATGTGGAGTGCTACGTAGCATCCATCATCAACAACATGCCGGCTACAGAGAGGAGAATGGACAGTATCAGAGCTGCCACAGTTGTTGATGACACGCTACAAGCTGTGACCAGATACATACAGTCCGGGTGGCCTGATCACGTAGGTAAGACACACCCAACGGTTAGAGAGTTCTTCCCCATGAGAAACGAGCTGTCAATTCACCAGGGCCTGGTGATTAGAGGCAATAGGATAGTAATCCCAGAGACATTGAGAGCAGATGTGTTAGAACGTATCCATGATGGTCATCAGGGACTGACTAAATGCCGAGACAGAGCTAACTCTGCCGTCTGGTGGCCGGGTATATCAACTCACATCAAGCAGAAAGTCTTAGCCTGCCAGCCTTGTCAGGAACAAAGGAGAGCTCAGTCCAAAGAGCCTTTGATCTCCACACCGCTCCCGGACAGGCCGTGGAAAAGAATTGGCATGGACTTATGTGAGTACAACAAACGGAACTATTTAGTTATCTCTGACTACTATTCACGGTTTATTGAGATTCTCCATATGCCCACTACCACTACTGCCCAAGTAGTCACAAGACTGAAAGCTACTTTTGCCCGCTATGGGGTAGCAGACGAAGTGGTCAGTGACAATGGCCCACAGTTTTCTAGTGAAGAGTTCAAGGAACTGGCCCGTGAATTAGACTTCACACACGTAACATCGAGCCCACACCATCCTCAAGGCAACGGGCATGCTGAAAGAGCGGTGCAAATAGCAAAAGGGATCCTGAAACAAAAGGATCCTCTCCTGGCACTCATGTGCTACAGATCTACTCCGTGCAGCAGCACTGGGGTAGGCCCAGCAGAACTCTTAATGGGGCCGCAAAGATTCGAAACCACTCTTGCCTACCCTTAACCGCACCTACAACCCTAGTCAGCCTGACAAAGCAGAGGTATCGCAGCCAAGCGACGCGTCAGAGAAGGAGGAAACAAACCCACTACTAACAACCAACGCCACGGAGTGAGGAAACCTTCCAACACTAGAGGGACAGGGACCACGTCCTCACCAGACTGAGACCATCAAAAGTCCTGGGTCACTCCGCCTGTGCGTGATGCCTGGCGAGAGCATCACGCCGGAGAGATCTCTTCGCGTGGTGAAGCAGTAGCAGGGAGCCACAGACTTCCGCCGCAAACCGTCGCCATCTTTCAGGTGGTGCTCCAGTGTGAGATCTACAGCATCAGTACACTGGGACCTCACCAGAGCAGCCGTTCCATGACCCTGGGAGAAGCCCTACAACGGTTGACACCAGCATGGGCGCAGTTGCGGATGGCCTGACTCAGACCAGGTCAGGCAGGGTCAGTAGACCCAGTTCAGAGACCTGGACTTGTGAAGCGGTTTGTTGTAACCTGGACACACTAAAAAGATAAATAAAAAATAAAAAATGATGACGAGAAGTGTCATAAGAGTTCCAGCAATGTCAATCAAACTGTACACTGTGATATAGGGGTTTGGTAATATCGCATTGAGTTCCAACAATGAAAAGAGTTTCATCTTTGATGTGAAAAGAGTTCCAGCAATGTCTATCATACTGTGACGGGAATGATATGTGGTTGGTTTTATTGATTCCAGAAGGCCATACATATTTCCTTTCGTTGGGTCAATAGTATATTAAACAGAATAATTTGCTTTAATATGACTTAAATGATGTTCTTAGCCAATGTTGATAATTTCAGTGTTAAGATCGTAAGAATCTCAAGGGGAAGATGTAATATGATGAGTATGATCATATCTAAATGACCGTACTCCGGTTTACTCAATTACGGTGATGGACGCATGAGCGGGTTCTACTTGAAGTGAACAGAGTAAAGACGTTGAGCTTTAACTTG
>OLKM01000096.1:23584-70716 GCA_900291075.1 Melanogrammus aeglefinus
GGCCAGAAAAAACATGGTACATTTACTAGCTCTATGAAGATGGATTCAACATGAGGTAATTGTATTGGCAATATCAATTGATAGCTCTTGTCGCAGGATGTATTTGATATAATTTTTCACATAGAGCGACACACCACCCTGGTCTATCTTTTCTATGGTTGATAAAGATGATCATAGCCGTATATGGAGTAGGAGCCACTGTAGAATCATTTAACCAAGTTTCATTAAAACCCAGTTTTGATAATGATGAGATGATGTAAGATAGTCAGTTAGAGACTGAAAGTGCTTTGGCACTTTTTACATCTTACATTCGAAATACGTAAAATCTCTCGCTCGCTCTCAGTAAAATAATTCCATTAAAAGAGTCAATGTTGTCACTGTCCAGCATTTATGGAAAATGAGAAATATCCAGGTAGTTGGAAAATTCTACACTATTCCTTGCTGGGTTGTTGGTCACCATAATAAGAGAATCACTGTTAAAAACTGCAAAATGAGTTTGGAAGGAATAACAACAATTTAAGTGGGGCGAGGTGATGTGACTCGAGGTGGGTGAACAATCAGCCGGTCATAGCGCAGTTAGCTGGAGCCTGGGCCTGGTGGTAGCTGACTGCTGCTCGGCCTGGTGGTAGCTGTAGCCTTGGCCTGGTGGTAGCTGGAGCGAGGGACTGGTTGGTGCTGAGCTGGCTTGCTAGCTGGCTTAAGCCAGAGCCTGGGCCTGGTGGTAGCTGGAACCAGAGCCTGATGGTAGCTGGCTGCTGCTGGGCCCTGGTGGTAACTGGTCACTGCTGTACCCTGGGCCTGGTAGAAGCCGGCTGCTAGCAGCACTATCCTCAATCAGCAAGGCTGATTGAGGATAGTGAGAAACTTAATCCACAACATTTCAAAAGATGTGAGAACCATCCAAGATCTTTGAATAGATAGAATTTAAGTCCAAGTTGTTGTGGTCGCACATTGAAACAATTCATAGGAAATACCGTGTTAACTCATGCTGAAATTACCGGTACTAGAAAAATGGGGTATTGTACCGTTTTGAATGGTATTGTGGTGTAGTTCAAGTATCGACATACGACCTGGAAGGGAAACTGCCAGAAGCATGTTCAACCGTCAAAAGAGTTTTGCCACGAGCTGGGAGTTAAATATCTAAAAGTAAAAGGGTTTGACGGTGTCAAATGGAGAAAAGGTGCTCAAATAGGATTTATAATACGGACGCTAATGAACTTTCTAGTTCAACATAATTTATTCATACACCCCGACAAAGAAATATGTTTTGCGTTTCGGCACACCTATCTGAAGGAATAATTGCGGCAGGAAGGTGTTCCTCTTGTCTGTGTCTTTGTTTGATCCTCCTAGAAAGTAGTAGACACAATTAATGTCTGGGAAAGGAAAGGTGCTTGCGGTCGTAGAAGAGAGGACTCGTTCTGATTGAGAGATGGATTATTAATATGAAGGAAATAAGGGAGCATAACTGTATGAACGATTTCACTGACAATCCAACCGTACCTGCTCCACTATCCAGGCCAAATCGATTATGAATATTTAATTATTGCCCCACTTCTTTTGGTTGGCTTACAACAGGAAGCGTTTAATTGTTTTCTTTATTATAATCATCTGTTCTTGCCTTGTTATGGCAGCAGTTCTCTTTTCTCTATGGAAATTGTTGAATAAATTATAATGTATTTCCAAGTGTGCACATACATTGTCGAAACTTCTGGATTTAGCTAAGTAATTGTGGAAACCTCAACACATGTTGATGAGGTTGTTTCTCTCAGTACACTATCAACATTGGATTCCAGTGAAGCACAACCAAGGAAGCTATCTAGCAGTGGATACTCGACACGGCGACATATAGTACCAGCGTCAATTCCTCATCCTCCTCGTCGTGTGTGTTTGTGTGTGTGTGTTTCCAGATTATTCGTTTTGAGTCATTGCAAGTGACACATTTGTGCCACTTGTGTCGCCTTTTATAGTTCAATTGTGTCACCTATGTAGCTCCATGTGTGCACTACCTATGTAGCTCCATGTGTGCACTACCTATGTAGCTCCATGTGTGCACTACCTATGTAGCTCCATGTTCGCACTACCTAGAGTATGTAGCTCAATGTGTGCACTACCTATGAAGCTCAATGTGAGAACTACCTTTGTTGTGTTCACTCATGGTATTGTAATAGTTTTTTTATGTGCATTGTCAGGCTAGTGCTTCATCTGGACAATGGTTTTGATGAAAGTGTAGGTGTTTTCAAGTTAACCACTCATTGCTATTGAAATGCAATGAGTGGTTTGAAATGGCACATGCAACATGTTCAGATTTAATATTCATCTATTTCAAGGGCCTTGGCATAATTAAGGGATTCTTTCATCCTTGTTCCAGAAAGCATATCCATGAATAATCCTGAATCTAGGAAGTAAGTCACAAATGTACTGACATTCCAGGACCCACTTTAGACTAAAGGCTTATCCTTACCAGACACATCACTCCAAAAGACACACCAAGCATCTCTGCAGGGGGTCAGAGTGAGGGAGCTGTTGCCGAAATCAATCCAAACGTAATGGGGTTGGCTCGGGCCAGAGAGAGGAAATGGGTTAATTGCCAAATCCTCAAGCCACCCTAGAGAAAAGCATAATTGACCGGATTAGAGCGCTACGACAGAGGTGTGTGTCTGTGTGATCGTGGCTCTTCTGCTGAGTCACTGATGCCATGTGACCAGTGGAACAAGCCCCCAACCCCCCAGTGCCCCTGAATGCAAAGCTCTGCGAAAAAACCCAGGTCCAGGAAGTCAGACATAAATAAATAAAACCCAAAGAAAATAAGCCTTAATATTGCATTAATCACATTTTCCGTTGTTGTTGTTTTTTTATTATTATTATGTGGATGCAAATTTCTAACTATCACTGAGTCATTTGTGGTGAGTCACTGCTGCAGAGCTTAATGGAGGCTGGCGCAGCAGAGTTGGTGGTAGGTCTACTTAAAGGCCGAAACACTGTGGATTGGAGGTCATGTTAAAGGTATGATATTTCCTTTCTGCCGCTAGAGGTCTCTCAATAAAGAAAATAACAAAATATGTAGTTTGATGACGCTGTGAAGTTACAAGGGATCTTGGAAGTTCATGGTGTATTATCAGATGGTGTATTATTAGTTCGAAACATTAAAAAAGGACCTACAATTATCAACATAATGTGCAGAAAGAAAAATAAAATTGAAATGCGAAAGACTTTGTATTGTGTTGCGAAGACATCTTCTTACGTTAGCAGCAAAATGTAGTGAATTCAAAATTATCATTCTTGGTAAAGAAAATAAATAATTATCTTTGACGTTGCTTTCCAATACTGGAGACAGCTCCTGGTGAGTGAAGGAATGAAGTTTGATTCTGAACTCCTGACTTTTCTTCTAGTCTGGTAAGTGAAGCGCTAATAATGCTAATGTTGGCTATGTGGCTATAGCTTATTAAGGTAGCTAGTTGTATAACGTTACTGACAGTCTTGATATGTTTTCTAAGTGAGCTGTTTATATTAGGTTGACCTATGAGCGGTTCACAGAAGTGAAACAGGAGGGCATTTTGGTAATATGCTGCCCCCTGTTTGTATCGGGTATGAAGGACTCCTTACAGGTGGAAATGTTGCATATTATACATTTTTAAAAGAAAATCTGTTGAATAAATCGTCATATTGACTGTCAACATCCTTGTGTTTTGGTGCTGCATCTTTCTGACCATCTCTCTGTGATTTGTAGTTCATGGGATAACAATATTCTTCAAAGTAACCAATGTAATCTGTCTGCCATTATTATCCTTCAGCTCAGCAGTTCTTCTTGAGTAACAAGAAGCACTTTTCTGCCTAAATGTCTAAAACAGTGCCAGTCCATCGCTATTAGGCTAGGTACGATTATGTGGGCCAGAAATAATAATAGCTTGTTATTCCAAAAACAACCACTTAAAAATACAATTGCCTTTGACAAAAAAAAAAAAAAAATTGCATCAGTGCTCTGTGGGTGGTGGCACACAGGTGTGAATCTGCATACGTCTTTGAATCCGAGTCTGGCAATCAAAAACTAATTACGTACCCTTAAATTTCTCTCCCAAACGTTTTGTTGACTGGATGAAAGAAAGAAACAATTGAGTGGGCATGCATTCATAATGAGTATGCAAACGATAGGATATAACCTGAGCCACAGACTAAAACAAAACCACACACCATGCACTGATTTCAGATGCAAGGATAACCGAATAAGCAAAATCACTGAGTGTGTTGGAATGCATTGGTAATATTCAGTGCATGCGTGGTTAATTTCAGATCACCTATTGTTAGGAAGATGTTTTTTTGCGAAGGAATACCATTTAAAATATAGATCTTTGCAACTAAATGTTCTATGAATGGCTGATTGGGATCCTTGAGCAAGTTCCCTAGCCCCTACGCGCTCCTTATTCATCACATGTATCATAATTAAAGTCATTTTGGATATAATTGTCCAAGTGGGAAAAGAAACACAATGTTCACAGAATTGTATTTTTTTCTCAATGTAACCATATTCAACGGTAAACTCTGCTAATACACTGCAGTCTGAGATGCCGAAATGACACTTTTTGTTTCGGAGCTCTTGTTGAGATTCCTCCAGCTCGACTCATTCACTGTGTGACTCCTCTGCACATCTTTGGCCACGCTGGCAGGCAGAGTGAATGTTTCCTTTGTCTGTTTTTTCCTCCCAGGGAACTCATCCCAAAATGCTCTATATGTGGCAAGCTAATATCACTGGCTGGAAGTGAGAATGGAAAATGTCTTGAGTGGTTGTTGCACAGGTTTACAGATAGGTTTGAGGTGCTATATACTAACTTGTGTGCGTGACAACTGGTAGGACTACCTTGTGACAGCCACATATATTACTACACTGTGTGTCAACTTCATCCTTACCTCAGAGTACAGCAAAGTAGCACAGCAGATACTCAGATGCTGTTTGTCCAATGTCAATATGCTCTTCCTTTCTGTCCATCCCATGGATGTGTTGTAAGCACTTAATATGGCACATCAAGATAAGTACAATATGACATAATTGCTTTCAAGGTTTCCAAAGAGTCTCTGTTCCACTGCTCTTAAACTGGTTCCAAGAGCTCACATGCTATTTTATTCAACTATGTTATCCCTAATCATGTTAATGCTTCTGCTACCCTTTTAAGTAATCTACATCAGAGGATGAAAACCCAGTGACTTACTTTCCGTTTACACCCAAAGCCTTGCCACCGGTCTGTCATGAGACCTCTAGGGCCTTTACAATCATTGTAAACATGCTCTGCATGTGGCAACAGCTTATTTGGTGTAAATATAATAAAATAATAATAATAAATAATAAATTATTTATATCACTTAATGTGCGTGGTTATCATTGTTACATTACTAATCATTGCCTCCTCAATGTGTTTCTAGTGTACTCAAATCAAACTAATGACTGTGATGAATATGTGTGTGTAATGTTGCACGTTGTAATTATTATACCTGCCACTATAATCTCTCCCCCTCATTGAGTGACTCACAAGAACGATCACGCAATGACTGATATCCCTAGCAATTGGAGTTGTGCGTTCAATAGTTTTTACAGACATGTCTGCGTCACCGTGTCTGAAGATCACCCTTTCTCCAAGTTTTAATTGCCACCTTATCGGTTCAGACGTATTGATTTAAATGTGCTCCTTCAACTGTGAGTTTTGTGTCTATAATCATGTCCGGCCTGATTTTTCTTGTTTGTTTGATCCAACAGTTGTGTGTACTGAAGGAGCAGAAAACCATTAAAAACTATTAGGTGTTGACCGATTATTCGGTCAGTACTAGATTGAAGAGCTTACTGTGTTTGTATACTGCTATTGCCACCCTGCACTTTACTGCAACCCTTCTCTGATCAATGGCATTGATAATAACATGCACACACTCACAAAAACACTCACAAACACAAGTTTTTAAACATACTTTACTTTATATTTTTAATGGTCCTGAATAATCTGGTTTTATTTTGATTGATGGCTTTTACAATTAAGATAAAGACATGACAAATCACCTATTAATTAATCGAAAGTCCTGTGCATCTTCATTGGCCCCTGATCTCCCATAGTACTGTTGATATTTTACACAAGTTACTTTTATATGATCAACTTCCTCTCAAGAGAAGTACTTAAATTTCACTGGAGTGTTTTTGAAATACTACTGGCAGAGCCGCTTGCCATTCAGCAGGATTTCCACATTATCAGGGGAAATGTAGTTGTATAATACATGAGTTGCCTCACAGCGAGCCATTTAACCTAACTGGAGTTAAGGGGAAAATGCATTGAATACAATTCCTATTCTTTATCACAAACTATTGAAATACAGTTTTGAATACTTTTCCCCTCATAAGGATTGTCTCCCTATCCCTCTTATAATAAACATAACAAAGGTGTGTAAAATTATAATACCAAATGACTATGCACTACATTGTCATGCAAATGCAATACATCTAAAGGCAGATAGCCCAGCAGGAACAGAGACCAGATAGGGTCATGGAATGAATGCACAATGTAGGCAAACAGCAATAACTCTTCTTGATGTCATTAAATGCTCAAGTGTTTATGGACTGCTCCCATCTTTAAATATTATATGGATAAACGGCAACAGCTGTTAACTGTACTGTCAAACGGAAGGGACGAGGACTTATTGGCTATCTTTCACTGCAGTGCGTTATTCATATTTCACTCAAGCGAGGTCTAAAATATGATATACACAGTCAACATTACTTATAAGAGTTGTCAAGCTAATGAGTTGATGTCGGGTGCTATGGATCGCCTGGGCGTTCGAAGGCCCCGAGGATTGGTGTCCGGGGTTTGTAAAAGTAACCCCTGGTAGTTAAAGCTCTGACTTTGCCTCTTTATTGTTAAATGTGGCTAGGTTGTTTAAGCTGGAGCACCTGGACTTATCATTTCTTTGGCGAGGACTACGAGATGAGAAGATGGAAGGGGTGGGTGGGGGGGGCGAAGGATCGTAAGACAGTGATTTGCTACTGTTCAAATTTCAATTTTCCATCCCAAAGGAGAGTTGTTCCACATGAAGGAAAATGAAAATGCTGTCCTAGGGGAAAAAAATGAAAAAAGCTGTTTTTAAGTTTCCAAGTCTTCTCTTTGCATAATGGACACCTCCGATCTTTCAGAGAATTGATTGTCTGCATGAAGTTAGGAGTAGTTTAGCAGTATTTACGTATACCGAGGCAACGTGTTGGACACACTGAATCTAATTTAATCTCAAAGAATATACTATTTATAGAAGATTTCTTTCCCAGAACACGCCTTCCATAGACTAGGCAGTCTAGTCTATTGGTTTTGTGTGGCATACTTAAATCCAACAAATATTTTTCTTCTCTGGGTACTATAAAGCAAACTGTTCAAAGAACTTGTTTATACACCCGCTTGGTCATTTCGTCGACCCCAGTTCACCCGACCTAAACCGGTCTCTAGCCGCACACCTCACCATCAGAATTTCCATTTGTTTGCTCCATGGTACCACATGGTGTTTTTCTCCTTCCTCTCTATCCTACAAAGAATATATTTAATGTATGAAATGGATATTGAAATAACTAACATGGTGGTTGCATCTTTTTCTCTGGTATGAATGTATGCGCTCCACTATTGGTTGTTGTGTCATCTCTATAAATATAACGCATTCACAAGATTAATCAATAGAATGATTAAAGT
Organism: Melanogrammus aeglefinus; assembly: GCA_900291075.1. Lineage (NCBI taxonomy): Eukaryota > Metazoa > Chordata > Actinopteri > Gadiformes > Gadidae > Melanogrammus > Melanogrammus aeglefinus. The sequence goes on from OLKM01000096.1 coordinate 31,285, forward strand.
GCCAGCATATTTTCAAAAAAATTAAACCAACACATAGCTAAAGTGACTTCAGTCTTCAGTGACACCTTATTTTGGAACACTTCCCAGGGATACAACAGTAACATTAGCAGAAATCTTAATCATCACCAACTCTGCACCACTTGGGATATTTCTCGGGAATGTCACCACCGACACCCAATTCGTAACATTTATGAAACTGCAAATGCAAGGGCTTTCATCAGTGGGCCATGGGCTCAGTCACCAATAGGTTACCTCATTCAATGATAGATAGTGACTAAGCAGACTATTTTACATGAAATTCTTCAATTATTACTTTAACTTTTTATGGCCCAACCTTTTGGAGTAGGTGGCGAATAGATAGCTGAAGCTTGTCAGGTGATTTTACAATAGCCCTCAGGGTGACAATTCAACCACATTAGCAACATGATAAGATTGCACTTCATTCCGATCCCCTCTTAGGGGGAGTCTGAGTTTAACAGCAGCCAAAGTTACTGTTAAAAGAGCACTTGTTAAACCTGAACATTGTAGACCTATTGGTTATTTTATATTACAACATACTGTAATGCTGTGCAGTTCTTGCCCGAGAAACAATATCATGTGTGATAACTTCTAATGTTGTTGGACAATGCAAATAGAAAATAGATCCATCCTTTGAAATGTTTCCATCTATTTTTATAAAGTAATTGGTCTTTGGATTGCCGATGGGTACACTTCGAAGTCTCCCTCTTTGTATCCTTGATATACAAATGGGCAAACAGAATATTTGCCTTTTAATAAGGCATGTCTAAAAGCCACTTTGTAACAAATTATTTAATAAATCAAACACAGTATTCTACATCAGGATCCTAGTGCTGAAAGAGTAGATTATTGCTTCTGTCATAATGTGACATTACTTCTCGTGTGTTTCTTTTCCCTTATTAGGATATCATGCGCTCATATGTCTCTATGACTATAAAGGTATCGGTTGCACCACTCACACATGAAAGCCATGTCCAATCGTAAAATACATCTATGGCGCCATACATGGAACACGTGCGTGCTAAGAAGGGCCGTTGCATATTCATGAGCCGGAGCGTGCTCGTGTTTCATATTCCCATTCCACGTGTCAGAGAAAAGTTTTACAAGTGCTCCTGATGCCTTGACAAATTACAGAGCTGCCACGCCCATGGGGTATTATAACACAGTGCCATAGCTGGAGATGTGCACAAAGGCAGAGTGCACAAGATGTAGTTGTCCCCTTTTACGTTCGCAAAGTTTGGCACTTGAAATTGATGATGAAATTGCTCTCTGTGTTCAAAGATCAGTGGAGTGGATTGGCGTGTATGTGCATATGTGGCAGTGTGTTTGTCTCATCGTATGAAAATAAGCCATCAATATAAGGCACTAACCTCATCGCAAAGGTCTTCTTTTCATGCTTTTGTTCCCCCAAGTATTGCTGTGTAAATGTGGCTGTCTTGTCAGTATCCCCCCCCCACCCCATAGTCTCCAAGCTCAGATGGCTTGGCAAAGGATGTGAGTTTGCCATGACACCTGGTACATTAGAGAAAAGCTGTCAATGCGCATGTCGTTGTTTGCATGCAACGGTTTGATCCACATGGTTCCTGAGTTTTTTTATATGAATGTGCCCCCCCCCCATCCCCACGAATGCCATTGTTAGCTCTTTATTCTCGGAAATATGTCGACCAGTGTTGAAGCTAGCTGCTGGCATTCACTTCAGTCAGATGGAACGCCTCCCGGTCGCTCCCAGGTGCTCATCTGGCCGCAGGTGTTCCATATTGAGGCTTCTACTGCCAGCAGAGGAAAGGAGGGCGGCCGTGATCGCCTGGTATCCCTCACAAAGTTCCCTCAAAGATCCAGCTGTAGCCCCTAAGCAGGGGCTTGGCCATAGCTACTGCTGCTGTGCTGTTCTGATGTTTATTTGGAGAAAAGGAGTCCTCTAGTGGTCAACTTGTAACGCAATGTTTTTGTTATAGCAGGTTTGCCGTAGTTCGACATGCATGGTGAAGTTACAGTCACGTTTTTTTCCTTGACATTGGTTGGCCAGAAAACACGTTTGCCTTTTTACAGTGCTTCCTGTGTAAAGTTTGTAAAGGAAACAAGCTGCTTCATTCTTTATGAGGGAAAACTGTTAGCTATCTGCCAAGCTGATGTACCAGGCTAGACCGCGCCACACACACAATGAAGCGGGGGCAGAACAGTAAAAAGCCAGCTCTTCCAACAGCCAGCGTTCGTCCGATCTGCAGGTAAAATACCATTTAAAACAATCACCATGTCACTAAGAAGAAAAGAAGAGGATTGTGATGAACTAGAAACAAGATCACTCGTATCCAACTGCTCCAGAACCAGCAGACAATCTGTAGCTTATTCTATGGCAGTGCAAGTACGGGCTAAAGCAGAAGCCACACGTGCTGAGCTCGCATATGCTCGACAAGAGGCAGAGCTACTAAAACAGCAAGCCATTCTAAACGCCAGTCTGCATGAACTGAAATTAGCAAAGGCAGCAGTGGCTGCAAACGCTGAAGCTGTAATCCTAGAAGCAGCCGCTGAAAAATATGATTATGAACTGTCAAGCCCAATTAAAAGGAGAGCAAATGAAAACACAGAACCTCTAACCCAAGTCGAAATGCACAATACAAATGCTGAAATGCAGACTCCTGTAACAAATCCAGGTCACCAGTTCTATCAGGGTGAAAAAGCAGCCTGCATGGTAAATACAGTCACACTCTCACCATCAGTTGCAAAGCCACAGAAAACTTCACATTCACCAGAGCGCCAGCCTACCATGGACAGCGGTGAAGCAAACATGTGAAAACCAGGGCCATGCACATCTGAGTGAAAGCAGTGACCATGAATTTATTGAGCTGCCTCAACCCTACACAGTCACAGGAGAAGTCACTTGGATCCCATATCAGGCACCCAGCACTGCACAGAAAAAATCTTACAGCTATAGAGAGCTATCCTTCAACCTGAAACCAACCAGTGATGAACTCGTTTCAAACCTTCCCAGCCTTAGCACACACAGTCAATCCCTATGTCCAACACAAGCTCATCCAGCGCTGTGGCTGCAACAGACCTAGGGAGGTACCTGATGCGACGTGAGCTGGTGAGTTCGGGCCTGCTGAAGTTTGAGGACAAGCCGGAAAACTACTGGGCCTGGAAGGCATCTTTCATCAGCTCTACCGACGACCTAAAACTCTCTCCCAGAGAGGAGCTTGATCTGCTGTGCAAATGGCTGGGGCCTTCGTAGTCTGAGCAAGCTAAAAGGATCAGAGCATTGCACATTCACAATCCACCTTCAGGCCTCAGGATGTTATGGCAAAGACTGGAAGATGTTTATGGATCACCAGAGGTGATTGAAAACGCTCTTGGAAAAGTTGACGATTTTCCTAATATCTCAGTCAAATAAAACCGCAAGCTAAGAGAACTGGGAGATATTCTCATGGAACTTGAAGCAACCAGGGCAGATGGATACTTACCTGGTCTCACATACCTCAACATCTCCAGTGGAGTAAACCCAATAGTCCAGAAACTCCCGTCCAACCTGCAAGAGAGGTGGATTACTCTAGGATCAGGTTACAAGGATCAGCACAGTGCCAAATCCTCCTTTTTTAGTCTTCGTCAAATTTGTCTGTGAACAAGCAAAAACACACAACGATCCTAACTGAAACAGAAGCATGGCGTGCAACAAAGACAGAAAAGAGTGTTTTCCAGCCGTCCAATCATCACACAAGAACATCAGTTGCTGTGAAAAGGACTGAAATCTCAACAAGTGGCGACGATAACAACACAGCAGTCAGGAAACATGATGACCCAGACAAACAGTGTCCACTACATAACAAGCCTCATCTATTGAGAAAATGTCGTAGCTTCAGAAACAAAACTCTGGAAGAAAAAAAATGTATCTGAAGGAAAAACACATCGGTTTAAAATGTTGTGCGTCGTCCAATCATGTTAAGGACTGTGGGAAGCCTGTGCTGTGCCAGGAGTGCAACAGCGACAGACACCCAGCAGCGCTACATCCAGGTCCTGCCCCATGGAAAACCAAGGCCCATGTGAGTACCATGTATCACAGCGGGGAGCGGCAGACACTGGAAGCCATTCCGTCTGTGACGTCAAAATGCATGGAACTCTGTGGAAATGTGAACACATCAAAATCATGCTCCAAAATCTGTCGTGCATTAGTGTATCCTGCAGGTCAAAGACACCTAGCCATGAAGACCTACATTGTTCTTGATGAGCAGAGCAACAAGTCGCTAGGCAGAACAGAATTATTTGAACACTTTGGAATTCAAGGCACAGGAACAAAATATACTTTGAAGACGTGCTCAGGAGTGGTGGATACGGCCGGACGGCGAGCCAGCAACTTCATGGTGGAGTCATTAGACGGTAACATCCACATTCCCTTGCCTATGCTGATTGAATGTGACATGCTGCCAGATGACAGGTCTGAAATACCGTCACCAGATGCAGCCAGACATCATCCAACCTCAAAAATCCCAGTCCTTGACCCAGAAGAGTCAATCCTCCTTCTCCTCGGAAGAGACATAATTCAGGCGCACAAAGTGCGAGAACAACGTAACGGGCCACACAAAGCACCATTTGCCAAACGACTCGAACTGTGATGGGTGATAATCTGAGATGTGTGTCTGGGAAGAGCACACAAACTCACCACTGTCAGCATCTTCAGAACCAGTGTTTCTTGACCTCATGGATAAGGAAGTCTACATGAACAATGCAAACTGCTGGGTAGCACCGCTGCCATTCAGGCCAAATAGACCGCGTCTGCCCAACAACAGACAGAATGCTGTCAACCATCTCACTTCCCTCCATCGCATGCTGGAGAAGAAAAGTGCCTGAAAGAACACTTCTTCAACTTCATGCAAGCCATGTTTGACGCAGACCAAGCAGAGCCTGCTCCAGAGCTGAGGCCTCAACAAGAGTGCTGGTACCTACATTATACCTGTACCTACCTATATTCGGTGTTTATCACCCGCATAAAAAGGACCAAATACAGGTAGTGTTTGATTCCAGTGCGAAGCACGAAGGGAGCTCCCTCAATGATGTCCTTCTCAGTTGTCCTGACATGAACAACACCTTACTGGGGGTCCTGATGCGCTTCCGCAGAGAGCCTGTAGCAGTAACAGCCGATGTGCAGCAGATGTTCTACTGCTTCATCGTCCAGAAAGAGCATCGAGATTTTCCGAGATTTTTGTGGTTTGAAGATAACAACCCAAACAAACACATCACCGAGTACCACATGAAGGTACATGTTATCGGCAACTCTCCTTCCCCTGCGGTAGCCATCTACAGCCTGAGAAAAGCATCCCTGCATGGAGAAAAGTAACACGGCAGCGAAGCCAGACAGTTTGTCATGAGAAACTTCTATGTTGATGATGGGCTTTCCTCATTCCCCACTGACAAAAAGGCCATTGCCGTCCTTCGCAAAGTAGATGTGAGGGTGATCAGACGGGTGTATTCCAGACAAGTCTCTGAAGTTGTTCTACTTGTAAAAGGGGAATAGTGTCATAGCGCATTATAACAAGAGGGGAGGGTGCTAATCTTATTTGGAGAAAGGGAAACCTCTAGTGGTCAACTTCTAACGCAATGTTTTTGTAATGGTAGTTTTGCCGTAGTTTGACGATGCATGGTGAAGTAACAGCCACATATTTTCCTTTTATATTGGTTGGCCAGAAAACTTGTTTGCCTTTTTACAGTGCTTCCTGAGTAAAGTTTGGAAAGGAAACAAGCTGCTTCATTCTTTATGAGGGAAAACTGTTAGCTATCTGCCGAGCTGATGTACCAGGCTAGACCGCGCCACACACACATTTACATTTAGGACGCTTTTATCCAAAGCGACTTACAATAAGTGCATTTGTCATAAGAGGTGCAACAATATATCGCTGTCGGTACAGAAAGGACAACAACAGGACAACAGGACAACAACAATCGCTAGGCTAAACAATTCCCTGTGTTACAGCAATGATAGCAGCTACTGCAGTTGCTACACAGTTAAGTACTATAATACAATACAGAGCAGCTGCCATAAAAAGCCACATAATGAAGACAGGGTTGGGGAGAGGTGTCCAGGTAATATGTCTGAAGGCCGCTTTGCTTTGCCACTGTCCAACACCATCTTGAATTTGTCAAGGGACGTAATTGACTAAAAAGGGGGTGAAGGGAGGCATCCCCCAGCTACTTTTACTTTTGTTTACCGCCATCCTAGACAAAGGCATTTGATTACAATGGAGATTGGCGGTGGCATGCAGAGTTTGAAGCGTCTGCGTTGGTTGAGTGGAGGTTAGCCCCAAGGGAACACTGTATATGGCCCTTAGACAAGAAGAATTTGCTTCTACTTATCTCCTGTTCACAGCCACAGTGGCTAATCTTATCTCTGTGGCTCAGTGTTAAGAGCAGGCGTGTGAATTATTTGTACGGTATTATTGAAGGGATGCCAGGTACATGGGATTCCGCAGTGGCCTGCAGTTGTATGGGGATAAACATTTAAGACTTCTGCTGTATTGTTTAGTCCAGTTTAATATTTGGTATGAATATTTATATAATTTTTAATCTGCAAAGGCAGGATTTCTGAGCTCATTTTAAAAAAGAGATTTATTTTTAAGATGTGGCTCCCAACATTTCAAATTTACAGGTAGAATAGAGAATCTGCAGGCAGGAGTTCCACTCTGGCAGTGTAGATGAACCATGCTATTGACTTTCTCTTTCATCTGCAATGCCGTATCCGACTGCTCAATAAAGCCGATTACCAGCACTTAATCCACCTGCACTGATAGCCTGCTTACTCCTCTCAGTCTCTGCATGAAATCTATTGTGCTTTAAGTACTTGGACCTACTGTAATTATTGAGGGCCGGGTCTTCATGTTTGCAGCATATTAACTATCTGTCTAATTCCATCATCTTGTACTTTCCCTGCTATCTGTGAAATGAACCGTGTGAGCACTTTGTTAACTTGTTTTGGTTATTGATTGAAATTTAATTCATGGCGTTGACTCACCGCAAATCCAACGCGCCTCTGTGCTATTGTATCAGGTGAATACAATAAAAATACATCCCACTGAGGCACATTCTGGGCCTTATTATTGTCAAAAGTGTCAATACCAAGATCGATATTTACAGAGACAGACTAAAAGCAACTTCCTACAGCCCCACCTCCACCACAATTTTTCATGATCTTGAGCGGTTTGGGAATTGGCAAGAATCTCACACAAAATGATAAGCGTTGATGCTTCAGCATTAATTAAATGAAAGGATGGATTACTAGGCTGAGCTACAGCACAGGAACATTGTGTTGACTCTTAACAGACAAAAAAAGGAAACAACCCAAGATTGGTTGCTGGTGGCTCAGACACGTTTATGGTTTTGGGTGAAGCTCAAAAGAACTTGGCAGCGATTAATAAGCGTAACTTTGAATCATCAAAAATGGTTACAGAGTTAAAGACGCAAATCAAACGTCGCCCTGACTGGATGTTGCACTCTCTATTTGCCGCTGAATAGCAGAAAAAAAAGTAACCATATCTTTATTGAATCACTGGTGTATGTTGTGGATCACCTAGAGTGAGTGAGATGGCATCCTATGGCTTGTTTGTGTGTTTCCGCTTGTGATTTGGCATTGATATCAACCAATCTGATGCGCCGTAGATAAATCTGCTCGGAGAGGCAGCAAACCGTAACGAATGAAGCTGCTGGCTATAAACTATGAAAGATCCAATGGCAGCATGTCGACACAGGGTGATCCTTTCAAGAACTGGGTTATTTTTTACAGTCAAACCCATTGTATCCTCTTTGCTATTAATCTCATAACATTTGAAATTAGCAGCTGTATGTGTTTGCACCTTTTGATTCCTGTCGCAATTCAGTTTTTTATTAATAAAATGTAATGCTGCAAAAGGAGCGTACAATGCGGTAGTTTAAATGTAGTGGGACAGAGCTTAAAGATGACGCAATTAACTCTACATTTTCTTGTCTGAATGTAAGGCCTTGCTCTGTGAACAATTGCAAACATATTGGCTAGCACATTTTAAATATAGGCCAACACATGCACAAAGCGCTCCTCGTTCAGAGTGCTATTTGGTATGTGGCAAAGAGCTTGTCAATAGAATGAAATGAATGATGACCCCTAGGCCCGACGCAGGTCAGGTCTGCTGGAAATCTGTCAGAACCAAAATTTGGCCAGACTCGTCTCGTACACCAGAGCCAATAAAACATTGCAGATTCATCTGGTTCCAAGGCTATGCCAAAGGCGGTGTAGCTTGATTGCGTGCACTCATGTAGCATTTAAAAAAATGTAAATACATTTCTTCAAATCTGTGTTTTTTAAGATATTATACCTGGGCCACCATCGAAAGGGGTGCAGCCCTCTGTGGTATGCTCATGTGTGGGGAAACTGTGTTTTTGTCGCTGTAGAAATATAAATTAAAGTAAAGCCACTGGTCCGAGGGCCATCCACCATGAGGCCAGACCAACTACTCCTCAGTAATATTCATTCTTATCATTTAGTTATGAGTCAGTGAATCAGTGGAGGCCAAAATGGCCTGCTTTATTCTCTTGGCCACTCTTTACCCCCCCCCCCCCCCCCCATGGCAGATTTCTTCTGGGAGATTGTGAGGCGGAGCTGCTGAATCACTGGCATAGCTAGATGCATGAGGAGAAAACATGTCAATGAGGTCCAATATCTCTTTGAGTTCATTTGAACAGTCGCCATAGGCGAAAAACTTCTTGCTTTGAGATGTTCAGGGCCATATCCAGTGAACCAACGGTGCACTAGAAGACTGATCCCGGCCTCTTGAGATCCCTTTAAAAGGGTATTTTCAATCAGACGAGCAAACCAGGTTAATGTCATTTTAACATTGGTGCACGCCGATTTCATTTCTTCCGAGAATTGTTTACACACGGGCACTCACCCGCCCGCACACTCATTGTTACACATCCAGTGATCTAGCATTGAGTCAATCATCAGCCCCAGTTCAGTGCACCCACAGTGCACTTTTGAACTCTAAACGGGTGTTCACTGTGCAGCCAAAGCACGTATTGCAATTTTGTTTGTATTGCATTGCTCCCCTCTCTGAATGCCAGGAATGCTTTGCCACAAGAGCCCAGTGCTTTGGAAAACCCACTTCCAGAGGAAAAGGCCAGCTCTGTGTCTCTCATCCTCTAAATTCTCTTTTTTCAAGGGGTCCTTGTTTTTTGCTTAACTGTTAACTTTCCCTTTTGTGTCTGTGTTTTCTTCCTCTGAATTTATCCTCCTCTTGGTATTTATGTTTTAGGTCTGGGTTGTTATGTTTGCTCTTTTTTGCCTGTTTTGTTTGAAGGGAAAAGTGCCCTGTATATTTAGCTGGTATGATTGGGTGCCTTGTATTGAACTGAGGTTGTCGTGATTGTTGTTTTTGTTTTTAATATTTCCATCCCAGATGAAATGACCAAAAGAAAAAACACTTGCCCCCTGTTCACAAGTAGTCTGTCTCGGGAGAAGCACATAAACGACAGCTGTCCTTGTGCGTTGCATTGCATCGTGGTCCTAAAAAGCACAGTCACAGATCCCACATCGTGACCGAGGCATATTTGAATGTTTAACATGGTTAACAATTTGCCATCTGTGAGCTTCTGTTTGTTTGCTTCCTGTGCTCTAACTGTGCTTTACAAAGGGAATTTGAGGAAGAAAGATAAAAGATACATTAAGAAAGGGAAACTTTTCCTACAATGCATGAGGAGGCGAAGTGGGCGGCATATTTCTTCAATTGTATTATGGATCGGGGGTTGGCGGGTGTGGGTACAGCCACGTTCCTTGAGCTATAATCATTTCCCCTCATTCCCTTCTCCACGCTAACGTGATTGTGTATCCAGAGTGGCGGACAGTGCTGCTGCTGCTGCAGCAGCAGCATTACCATAACAAAAACAGTTTGACTACGCTGCAACACTCATTCAATCTTCAATCAGACCACTCATTTTCCCTCCCCCTCCAGTAATTAGTACCCCCCTGAAAACTATTCTAATTCTAGGTAGGATTCGCGCTAGATACTGACCAAATGTGGACACAGATTGTGCATAGAGGGATATTATAATGCAAAAAATACTAATTCCTTAGAATAAAATGCCACCAAACAACCAGTGTGTTGGTGGAAGATGCAGGGGAAGAGTACAATTATTTTTGTGGCCGATTGAAGTATGTTTATAGAAGTTTAAAAAGAAGTAAATAGTTTATAGGGAAGGGCGGGGAAGAAGTGGGATATCATGAAGTATGTGTTCGTTAATAGTCACAGCACTTTTCATTCCATCCTTTGACAATTCACGAAAAAGTCCCAATAAAACACACTCCTGGGGTGAACTCTTCCATTCCCCTACAACACACCAATACTGTGTCACGTTGCACTTGGCACACAGTGCATTGCAGCTACATTTTTTTTGTTGCAAAAAGTACAGTAACCAGTCTTTCATCAGAGGTGCTGCTGTCCCTGGCAGCATTTGATTTTAGTGTGTACTTATACTTTAATGGTTTCGGAATAAAATGGGGTTCTGATGTGGCGTTGTAACCTCCCCCTTGGCGAAACGCAAACGCACACAATCCACGCACACACCTTCACAGACACACCTCAACACGCGCACACACACACACACACACACACACACACACACACACACACACACACACACACACACACACACCACACACACACACCCCTACCTCAACCCGTACACATCTCCTCACACCTCAATATACACACACCTATAGAGACACCTCAACACGCAAACACCTACAGACACACCTCAACATGTACACACCTGTACAGACACACCTCAACACGCACACACCTCAACAGACACACCTCAAAACTCACACACCTAAACAGACGGACCTCAAAACGCATACACATAAACGTACACACACCTACACAGACACACCTCAACACGCACACAGACACACCACAGATATGCATAGCAAGCCTCAACCTATTGAGTGTTAGTCAGCAGGGTTGGGGGGAAGAGAGATTGAGGTGTGTGGGGGTGATTGCTGCCTGCCTGACACAGGTTGAGTGTGTTTGATTTAGTTTCAGGCCAGGCAATACCGGATCTACTTCTGGGACCAAGGCGGTCCTGATCCCGGGTTTTAGTTACAGCTTATTGTGCTCTTCCCGGGTAGAAACTATCTCTCATTGATCCATGCGGGTTCCTGAAGCCAGCATTTACCTTCTTTTGTTTCCCCTCTTTGTCCCCCCCCCAGATCCCGTAACTTTACCCTGAGGTTGGGGACCGAAATGCCCCAGTATACCCACAAAAGTTACTGCCTCAGTCTTTTTTTTCCTCTCTTGGAGTGCACGCTATATTTTTCTCATTCCCCTGGCAGACTTTGAAAAGTGCATAGCTGTCATTATAAGGGCCCTGTTTTGCATTTTGTTGTGACTAGTCTTTTTGATTGCCATGCAGGGCGAGTTAGTAAAATCGTATTTATAGTCACCATGTGTGAAGTGCATGAGCCAGAGTTAATGACGGGGCATAATCATGACCCCGTGCGGGCATGGTTCATGCACCGATTTGTCGCGTGTTGCACACCTCTGACATTTTGATGCTTTGTGAGCAGAGTCGGCCAATTGCCCTTCCGCAGTGATGGGGCGGCCAAGCACTGACTAAAGGCCATGGCCAACGCATCGCCTTTACATTTTGTTTAAGCAATAAGTCCGACTATAAATGTAGTCTGTAGTATGAGAAGATGGAAATGACAGCACCGGGTACGGCACGTCTTCAATTATATCACTGTAGGCTAGCATGTTGCCTGTTTTGATCGCTTTTTTGAATTTACACAGCTTTGTCATTTCATACTTGGGAATACCTTTAAGCATTTTACTGTTCCTATGTTTGAACACTGATGTGGCTCTGTTATGACATTATTTATATCAACACTCCCCTGTAAGCTCACTGATTCTAAATGTTTGGGTTCATTTAGACAGACCTCCAAGCTTGAGTGAAGGCCTGTCATTGCTGTTTCATTTAATTTAGTCATAAAACACAGACGGCACTGTTGTTCCTGTACCACCTACAATTTTTACCTCCAGTATGAAATACTCATTTGCAATACGAATGCACATACATACACACACTCAAATCTATATTTATTATATTTATTCTAATTGTGTACCTCTAGCCCTCCCCTTGCCTTTTAGCTTTTCAGAGCATTCATAAATTGTAGCTTGTCTTCCCACTGGCAACGGGAAAAATTGAGTTTGTTTTTTGCGTTTCGAATGTCATATTTTTAATTATACCTCCAATATGTTCAGCTGAGGCAGCACTATGGGGATAGTGCTGTAGAAGAGCAATCGGTGCACACTGCCTTGGCGTCATTGCTTATGCCATAAGGCACTGAAAAGTCTTCTGGAGTATGAGTGTAGTCTGGTTGCGCATGCTTTTTTAGTTTTTTAGTAATTAGTTTATTTAATTTTTTGAAGGATTGAAGCCATGACGGCAAATCAACAGATACACCCTTTTGACCGATTTGTAGTCCCTTCCGTTGATTGTCAGCCGTATCTCATTTGTTGTGGCCCAGCCATCAGCTTCATCCAGCCGAGAACCAGTCCGTGTAACTCACGCCTACAGATCCCCTCCCCCAGGGACATGATTGGTCTAAATAAACATTAAGCTTTAATGTTTTGACTCTCTCACTTGACTATTCAATTGACAGTCTGTGTGCCACACTTAAATCTGTGAGTTTTGCACACAGACCTAAGATGTTAATCTAAAGTCTGATTCTTTAGAGTGTTCATCTTGTACTAAACTATTGATAGAAAGAAAACAATTTCTAGATGATTTTTTTTACTTTGTAATCTGTTCAATGAAAATCACAACTAATGGAAACTGTTGACAGCACCTTTGCCGCACCTACTTTGCGGCCAACTTATAGGAAATTACATTTTCATAACCCACTTTGTTGCCGTCCCTGATGGTTATAATTGATGCCCAATGTAAAATTGCCAAAGTCCCATTCTAAATGTGATAATATCACTGTTCAATCTTTGGGGAACTAAAGGTTACTTTATTTTTACATGGTATCTATCAAGGCCACTTTGATCTCTGTGCATTGACATTCCTTACTTTATCTGTCACAGTTCTTTGTAACATGGTTGCACGTTAGAGCAGTGTCATGGATATCTACATGTTTTATGATTTCCTCAAATGGCACATATTAATGATCAAAGTTAGTAGTATGCATACGGAAAAACTAAGTTTGATCTTAATTAGATCCCCAAAATTCCCATGCAGAAAATCTGAATCGTTTAATAGAGCGAATTTTTGTCAATGTTTTCTATTTAACCTCTGACAAATGGTGTTTTAAAATGGGTTCCGCAGTCCAAATTCATATTATTGGAGAGTTGTCTTTGCTGTACGTTCATGTGGTTAGCCAGGTTGAGCACACTGAAGGAACAAGATTTATGCATTGCTCTGGTCATGGCGATTATTTTAGAATTGAGGCTTTTTTTTTCTGATAGGATCAAGCACCATCTCAGTTTATCCAGTTAATTTGCTTGCTCCCATGGCCGCAACAAGGCTGTGTTTTTGTAACTGCTAGCTTCATAACAAGTAGCAATTTCATGCAATCATTGTTTCATGTTTCGTGTTCGGCAACACACGGTACTCTGTGTTGCCAGATAGGAGAATCGTTAATCACTATCAAATGATTTTGATAACTACGTCAACTAGATACAAATGAAAGGCACTTTTTCTTTTCCCTTATTTTGAAGCAACGTTTATCAGAACTGTTACAAATTAGAAAAAGAAAACAAAATTATATTATTAAAGAAAAATCTGAATAAATATTAAGCAAGCAAAGTAAGCAACACTTTCTAGTATCAGAAATCTCTAATACTGCAGTCAGTCAACAAAGTAAGCATAATATCAACATAACATATCAAAAACAAATATTAATACACTGAAGTTTGAAGTTAGTCTCCAATAGACACAGACATCAAAAAAACAGATGAATCTCCAGATACAGCATAGCATTGTAGGCCTACTGGGAACCCTGACCCTCCCTCAGAACAGAAATTGGAAAGGAGAACAAACTGTTTGTAGATTTGTTGTCAGGGAGGCCAGTATTTCAGTCTTTGATGACATATCATGGTCAATTTACGATTTAGAGTGCATTTCTTAATTTTTTTTAGCTTTAGTCAAATTGTGCACGTGTAACAGTGTGGGACATGACATTGGGAGGATGGGGTTGCTAAATGAGTGATACTACATCTTTGCTTGTCTTCGAGAAAGACAAGCCTGTAAGTTATACAATATTTTTTTGTGTTGGTGGGGGTTTGCCTTTTGTCTTCTGTGTTAATTTTGCTGTCTTATGTTTCGCTTTCAATCAAATAAGTACATGTTTGATAGACCCTTTGTGTAATGGCAGTGGCATTATCCAATCGTTCAAGTGGTCTAATAGATTACACAATGTCTGGGAGAATCTTCTAAAGTATGGTAGCATTTTGAAACCATTAAAGATTAACCAAAATTGGACCACAAAAGCTCACCACAGAAACACACTGGCACGTTGAGTCATGGGCACCTGATGCCCTTGAAAGGCTGTACACCAAACTGACAATTAACACCCAGACTCACGCCAGCATGCCTGCCACTCCAATATGCTCAGACCACTCAACCATATGCCTATATTTATGAACGCTACAATGACGCCAAATAACATAAACACCCTCAATCATTTTACAAGCTTTTTCATAAACAACATTTGAACGGCGAGCATCATGACCCATGATCCCTATCTATCATTTTCAGTTCTCTAACTATAACTCGGGATTACAGAGTGATCATTATGGCAATTCGGGAGATACATTGTTCTTTTTTTATGTTATCAGTGAAATATCCTTTGCGTCCAATGGCGTCTCCATACAGAAACCTCTAATTGCTTTTCACGCAACTAGGATGAATTATGACGTTCAAAACACAAAACTCTGGTGTCACACTGGCATTTCAGAGAGGTGTCGTATATGCAACGAAGCCTGCCAATTATGGATGGAATGTGTAAGAGCGTTGGGGTGAACAGAACACACACCAGGTGTCGTGCCCTCCTCCCACATATTCGTACTGTATCGCAAATCCATGTAGCTCAATTCGATAATACCTGCCTAGTGTACACCCGCCTGTTTTGTGGTGCAACAGGCGTTTTTTTATTGTGCATCAAGTGTTCACAGAGGCTCAAGTTACTGTTAATGATTGGAGGATACAAAACAATTTTGGGAAAGCTCTATATTGTGCCTGGCAAAGTGATTGGGAGGGCGCCTGGAGGCTTCTTGCTGATTCACCACAGATTACGACAATACACGCTGAGGAGAAACTATCCCATTACGTAGGAAATGGCAGACTATAATGCTAATTATAGATCATTCAATGACATGCAAATGTGGGAATTTGAATGGTTTGGTAAACTAAACACATCTGCAGACTAGATTGTGGTAGGTGCAGGTGTATTTATAGATATTGTAACATTTTATTTATTTTTATGTTGAATGCCTGTACTCGAGTCTGTAGAGCTTCTTCAGGAGACTTTTCAGTGACCACACACATTCCAGATCTGGCCTCTCACACCATCTGCCACTGATCTAATCCCATCAGGAATTTGTATCGTAATGACCTAGCTGTCACAGGTGGTTTACACAAAGTGAACACCTGCACCTTCAGACTCACTTTGGAACACATTGAAGTGGAGACTTGGACCTGTTTCTAAGATAACTTCTGGCGACAAATTCTCCAGGGCCGAAAATAAACTCATTATCAAATTTGATCATTTCGATATTGCCTCTGTATTATGCTGCTGATAACGAATTGGATGAACATCAACTACCCTTGTTTCTTCTCCCATTATACCAATAATGGAGTTCTGTGAGTTGAATCTGAAGATGGAAAACATTGAGATGGTGTAACACCACTCTGAAACGTCTGAAACAGTACCTTCAAACGCAATTACACTAGGCTACAAAGTCATAATTCCTATGAGCTTAGGGTCCCACTGTTCCATGAAACATCTTTTTGGCTCCCTTTTTTTTTCATAATGGAACAGCCAGTTCCCGGCCAAATATGTGTTATGCTACTGCGCCATGGCAACCATTGCCCCCGTTTGTCTTTAGTCTGGTGAATTGCTTTGGCCGTGCCTGCGTTTCCTGATTGGGCCTTCGAAGAGAAGAAATGGGGTCAATGCTGCAGAGAGATGAGTTTATTGGGCATTCATCGATCAAGCAGTCCTACCAAGATAAGGAGGAGGACCGAGGGGGATGGGGGGGTGACCAGGAAGCAGCCTCTCCCTGGCAACAAAAAACACTGGCACTATGATAAACACACAGCAGCTCTCCCGTGACCCTCGGGGGAATTGCGGATGGACCTGTTAAAGGACATTTAACAATGCAATGAATAACAATACAGTTGATTCACACTGGGGCTTTTTTTTGAATAGGAATTACTGAGCGGTCATCATAAAACTGTTCATAATTATGTGCTGAATCAATAAACATGCCCGGAGCATCACTGTTGGAATGGGATACTCTGAGAAGAAGTCGATGAATACTTTATGTGAAATTCAAAATGTACATGTAATTAAGGATTATACAATTTTTACAGGGTTTTCTGACGAGAGTATCATTTCACAGAGCTCTCCTCACGACACTCATCATGATTGATAAGATCATGGCAGGTTACGCAATCACAGCCCCGTGTATATTTTATGCACGAGAGTGAACATTTAGCCGAAAGATCGCAATTAAATGAATCTCAACCGTCAAGCCTCGAACAGTTGGTTGTTCCTGGAAAGCTGCATGGAGCTTGACCGTGGGAATGTCCTCGACGAATATCCTTGCCTAACTAGTCAATCTGTTGTGTATCATAAGGCCTGAGTGACAAAAGATTGTGTCATATGCCACATTGTGTTAGGGACCCAGCAACAGCTCCACTGACTGACTGTCCTCACAGTAATAACTGACTGGGAAGCGGTGCAGCTACGTTGGTTTATGGCGTCTTGTCAGTTACGTTGTGCTCGCCGGTCGTTTATTTGGGTGCTGGGGATGGTGAGGACGCCCGTGCGGCCGCTTGGCTTTGTTTACAGCCTCTCCCGGTGGGATGCTTGACACCACTCTGCTTTTCCTCGCCTGCTGATCCGGGGTCTTTTTTGGGCTAAGGGGAAAACAATGTCAAAGATGGCTAACTGATGTTTCCGTTGCGGCTCTTCTCTCCTTTACTTTGTTCCTTCAACTTTTCGTTCTATCTCCTACAGTCTTTTTTTTATTTTCATTCTTCCTCTTCATCCTTCCTTACCTTATTTCAGTTTCTAACTTTATGAATATTGAATTGTACCCATTTGAATTGGCCTTTAAAGAGAATCTTGTACCATGATTGTCTCATTCATGCAACTGTTCATACAACATACGTTTATTGATTATTCTAATTTAGTACAATTTTTAAAAGGTTACTATTCCCCACATTCTGCATGAGGGAAATTATGATGATTTGAAGTTCTACTTCTGAAAAAGAACCGTGTTCAACAAAATGTTGTGCAGTCAACCCAGTTAGGCAAAGGTAACAACTTGAAATGTCTTTAAATGTACGGAAACAGAACATATATCCTCAGGTACCCAAGTGCTGTGTCCGGACAGCAGCTACTATGTTTAGTTTCTGTATGGCTGCTGGATGTTCAACAATGCCAGGAGAATGGGTATTCATGCAGGGTTGTTAGATACCGGACATGGATCATACTGTGCCTTACTTACTGTAGCACTGCTTTTTTTTACTGGGTAATAGTTGGTACTTTTCTCTATCGAAAAATTCCTCTTAGCATAGATATTGTTCACATTACTGCACATAAATTACGATTAATGTGCCTTTTATATTTATTTCGCTGATGGTACATTAATCAGTGAATTAAATGAGACATATACAAATTGAATACAAACTCTGTTGGTGATAGCAGGTTACCTGGCGGATACCTGCTTATTCATTTCCATTCTCATTTGTATTGGAATTCCTGAGGGAATGTACCATGGGTGCATTATTAGTGAATACTTTTAAGTATGCAGTATTCAATTATGAGCTCTCAACCTATTATGTTATTGGAATATATTTTCCATAAGTTTAAGTATAATGTTCTTTAGTTAGCATTTAATGTTTTCTGTAATATATTATTTAATACTTGGACCAGCAAATGTTTGGATTTCTTGTTATACTTTAGTATATTTCTTTAATTTATCAATCAATCTTTTGTTCAAAATCCCTCTTACTATTGTAGTTACTGAATATCACTTGCATTATTCAATGCAATCTTTTCAGTACAGGATATCCTACAAAGGTAGGACTAAGGCCCAATCCCATTTCTACCCCTTCCCCTTCCCCTACCCCTTCAAAACAAGGGGGAGGGGGAGGGGGAGGGGGAAGGGGAAGGGGTAAGGGGTAGAAATGGGATAGGGCCTAAATCCTCAAGTTGTTGTTTTTTTATTCTGCATCCCTAAATCCAACAAATGGAAGGGCACCGGATCAGATCCCACCTCAACGGGAACAAAACGCCTCGCACGACAGAGGACGTGAGCGCCCGTCCGTAAGAGATGGAAAGATGTGTGATGAAAGGTCCACGAAGGCGTCTGCCATCCAAGTCCAGATTCGGCAGATAGAAGCGCTTTGCTAGAAGCGAAGGAGATCAGTCTTGATATCACCAAAGTGAAATATAACTGGGTCCTGTCTGTATAGATAGAATTTATTAAAAAGGTCTAAACCAAGTTGGTTAAATGCCCCTTGAACGAATGTATCTCAAGTTGTGCAGTAGGCCTTATACTAAATACAATAACTGTGCATTCTTGTTTTTAAGACATATCAGCATGCACGCAGAGTAGAGTTCTAGACAGCTTTATTTGTTATTATGCATCGTACCTGGAAATATTGCACTAAATTAAAAGGTTATTGAAGGTCTAAATATAAGCGCACAGCTGTGACATTAATTTGACAATATTGGCCTTCAAAAACAAATTTCTTGTTTGGAAAAAATACCAATTACTTTCAGATTAGTCTTCTAATTCCTGGACATTGCAACATTTCAATAGAACGCTGGTATGGATATTCATAAATTTTTCCTTATATCAAGGGCATCCTGTGGCCCCTGGGAAGTATGTGTTAAACATTTCCATTTTGTAACATGACTAATCTCAAATGAATCAGCTCTTTGATACGGAGAGTGAATAGGGAGAAAAAAAACATTGGTAAGGGGGTTGTACAACTGTTAAAGGTGTGAGTGTGATTGGCTCTTCTGACATCACAAGTGAGGTTGTCCACCTAGAATGGTGCTGGATAGATCAGTCTACCAGCCTTCCAAGTGGACTGTAGCAAACGTTGCTCATCTATCCGTCATACATCTAGGTGGACACACCCACTTGTGAGGTCAGAAGAGGCTATTTACACAAAAATTGGGTCACGTTTGACAGCAGGAGACTCCATAACTTGAGGTCAAACCTAAATGGCCACACCCCGGCCCTGTTTGAAGAAAGTCTCTGGGACTTGGTATCTGGCCATTATTTGGGATGCTTTTTGCCGGGAGGACCCATAAGGTCCATCTGGATGACTTTTCTGTAACTTGAAAGTCTGGAAAACCTTACCAAAGAAAGCTAAATAATGTCCCATAAACTGTAATGACGGTACGCATGCACCGTCGCTTATGGGATGAGCATACACAAGAACCACTGGAGTGTGATTTAAGTGTGAGGCTGACTAACTACCCTCAGGCTATTCTTTCCATTACCAACCTGCTAAAGGGAGCTAGTGTCGGCACATGATTTAGTTCTAAACTTCCTCTGTATCTTTCTCTTAATATAACATTGGACTAATTAGGAAGGAAAAAGTTATTTTGTTGTACATCAGTGCTCAAGCTGTGATTCATTCAAATCACACCATACTATGTTGCAATATTGCATTGCATTGATTTTGTGTCCAAAAATATTTGATCATTTTCGATTGTCCCCCGGTGCACTAATCTGCTCCTATCCCCCACCACTTTGTCAGACTCCCCTAATGCATTTTCAACTCTATGTTACAGGGATTTCTTTGTTCCCTCATCCCTGGGTATGGATTCTGCCCTGTTTTCCAAACCTATTACTATATAATGAACTGTGGCAGTCTCTGGATCTGTTAGTTTTGGCCCCCATTTCTCTCCAGCTTGTTTGCTTTTTGAGGTGTGTGTGTGTGTGTGTGTGTGTGTGTGTGTGTGTGTGTGTGTGTGTGTGTGTGTGTGTGTGTGTGTGTGTGTGTGTGTGTGTGTGTGTGTGTGTGTGTGTGTGTGTGTGTGTGTGTGTGTGTTCCCCAATCAAACACATGTACCATTCCCGCTGGTACATGCGTGTGATGGTGTCTGATTACCTCGACTGCGTTTGGTGGAAAAAGGTCAGAGTCCATTGACTTGAGAGTGCATGGATTTAGTTTCAACTCATCCCATGGGTAATGGATTGGCCTTGCTGACGCTTTTGATAAATGGTGGCAAGCACTGGACCAACGAAAACAAGCTTCCTCTTTTTCTGCTCAATTGTAACCTTGTGCTCGCTGCGTACATTCCCTCTATTCCACAGGATTTGGGTTTGTTTTTGACTTGGAATGCTTATTCACAGGTTGAGGACACATGCCTTCTTCACATTCTTCGCGATTGATGAAACAACATAGCACCACGGAATGTAGTGTTTGTTGGAGTGGTTGGCAACACGGCAACAAGCTGTAACACAGAAAGCCACCATATTGTCCTCCCTGCTCAAGGGAATCAGGCAACATGTGGCTTTTGGTTTAGTGATTGCGTTCCTTTACACAAAAGACCACGTGATTCATGCAATTATTACCAGTGGAGGAATGATAAGGAGGGATAAGGATGAAATTATCCGTCTTGTCGTTTGTAATATAAATTTTTAGGCACAAAAGTACCTGAAGCAATGCTGTTGCAATTTGGTTAGTCGATGACCAGGGACAACATATTTATTTACACCTTTACCGTAAATGATAGATGTAGCAGATGAATATCTGAATTTAGTAGATGAATGTTAATTTTTGCCATTCAATTATCAATGACTGCTTTAATGGCCTTTGTCGCTATAATACATGGCACACTTGTAATGTTGTTGGCAGCAGCTGTTAAGGTCTTTTGTGCCATGAAAATGCAATAAGGCCTACACAGCAGATGTTCCATTAGAAAACGTATGGATATTTTGCTCAATTTAAATTTTCTGTTTTGTCACTTTGGTAATTTGCCTCTAAACCTGCAGACAAGGTTTTAAATGATGGTGATGATGGTTTAAATACTGCTGGGCTGAATTTCAGTAACAGTCACCAAACCCATCTGTACTGTCTTATAATATTATTCTACCAAAACTATGAAGCAGTGAAGCTCACAGCTTCACCTAGGTAACAGTATCATCCCAGTGAACTATACGCTACTATTGGGTTTTTACAGACCTTTAGGCTTACCTTAAAGCTTGTAGCAAATTACAAAACACTTACTATGGAATCAACCCATGCTGTGCCAATTTACAGAAGAAGAAAAAACTTTTGTTCCAATGCTGTAATAACACGATAATGCAATTTTCAATAATTCTCCTCCATTTAGTAGTGGGATTTCATACTTATATTAATTAACGCTTTCTTTACTTTATGCCTAGCAGACATTGTACTTTTTAAAAAGCATCAAATGGAACGGTGTGCTTCTGGCTGCAGTTATTTCCTTACCGGGAATATTTGTGTGTTAAAAGATGAATAAATAATAATTTTCTGCTGATCTCATCCCCACACAGTTTGTACACACAGTCGGCTCTGATTCCCATCTTTCATGTAAATTTTTCTGCTGTTAGATTAGTCTGCACGGGCCGTAATCCATTCCGCATTACCCCCCTCAAGACACACCAGGGACCGGCAGCCATATATCTAAACCACATTACCATTATTGCTGCATTTCATTTGACTTATCAGGAAAAAAGCTGGCGATATACATTTTGAATCATCCTGTCTGAAAAACACACACATACACACAATGACGTGCAGATGCAAGCAGTAGCCGCACGCACACGCACGCACACACACACACACACACACACACACACACACACACACACACACACACACACACATTCTTTAACACACACACACACACACACACAGACAGACACACACACACACACACACACACACACATTCTTTCACTCACACATATAGACAAACAAACACATTCTTCAACTCACACATAAGGACAAAAACACACATTCTTCAACTCACACATAAAGACACACATTTTACACTCACACACCCTCTTGAAAACAGTCACTCGTGGGCAGGGGTTCCTCGATGGACTGCAGAAATTAATAATATACACATGTGGCATTAATGTGTGTTCCCTTTTTTTATGACTTCTCCAAAGAGCCCAGCGACTGTGCGTTGCCACGACGATCTGTGGATCTCTCATTACAGCCCAGGCAATAACAAGGCAACCCCCTTAATGAAGTCAAAGATGGATCGGCGCTATGGCGCGTTATTGCTATTCAGGCGGGGGCCTCCCCATCACTCCCCACAGCAAATGAGGTTGAAAGGGACGCAGGCGATGAATGACGAAGCGGGGGTGTCGGAGACGGGCTGAGGATAAGCAGCAGCTTAATGTATTAATTAATAAACGAGAGTTCAGCAGAGACTTTAGGGGGCAGCGGAGGTGTGTGTCGTTGTTGTCCCCCCCCCGCCCCTCACGTTCAAATCCTCAAATCATTTCCCCGTCTCTATGCACAGGCAATGCCCGCGTGCTCATGCACACATACGCCACTCAACGGGCTGCAGTGAATATTTTCCGTCATACAAGCCGGTGCGAGTTAGGCTTTCTTTCAGAAGCATTGCCTAGTGAATTCCTTTTTTTCTTGTACCATCAACCCAGTTGCACCCAGAGTTGCACATGTGTTTGAATGTGAAATGAACTGGATGAATGGATGGTTGGTTCGGGATAGAAGATATTTTTTGAAAACAATATCATTGTCCTTTAAATATTGCGGTGCTAGTGACTGAGGCAGGGCTAGCTCAACTGTTTTATTCCTGCTGCAGTATCATCAGATGTGCATAGTAATGAACTATTATGGGCTGGTTTCATGAGATTTGCATTTTTGTACTTTGAGGGACAACATACACACACCCACCTTGAAAGCTACACCATTTGCAATTTTTAGAGCATGAATTCAAAGCTCTGTCAAAAAGCTCAGCAGTTCTTTTCTAAAGTCAAATACGACTTCAGGCAATGCATGTTAATTAATTCTGCACCAAATACATTACATCTGACATCGTTAATAATTAATCACAGGGATCATGTTGCTGACAATTACTCATTCACTCATGCGCACACACACACACACACAAGCATTGTTGAGAACTTTGTAAATAAGTATTGTTATAATTGACTGCATTCGCACAAACCCTCTTGCATTCTGCAGCTGCAGTCTATTCTGCGGACAGGCGCTTATCGAAGCAGCCACTTATTATGTATGATGGCAGGTTATCTAAACAGCATGTAAGATGTGTTCATCAGACAAGTTTGGTCTTTTCTATGCGTCGACTGTCGGCTACCTTGACCTTTTGGGAAATACGGCACATAAAGAAATTCCAGCACTGTGTGAATGCAATCCTTTGAACCCCGCCCATCCTCTGCATCAACCGGCTGACGCCCATCTCCGCGCATCACAAGCTGGTGACCTTTCCAGTCAGAACATGCCAGCTGGCTGTCTACATACTAATTAATATTAAGTTATGCCAAAGGACGACTGACAGGCTTTTCGCCGCAATGCACTCTCCTGCTTGAGTATGCTGGTTTTAGCATTACATCTGGATAGGAACCAGGGCTGGGCTCTCAGTTGGTCCTGTCAGGGCTAAGGAAGGATCTTAGTGACGTGCTTTAATGATACTGCGTCATGTTAATTTTGGAGGAGTTTGTTTACAAAAATGGTTGTTGGTTCTCTAATGTACAGCAATTATTCATATATACTAACGGTTATTCATAGAAAACAATCCTTTCTTTTTTATTTATGTCAACTGCCTTACTCGCTGCTACCAAAGATAAAAAATTGGCAATTCACGGTTCTCTGGTCTCTCATGTCATCCACATTCCTCTGTGAACCATGTGTGTGGCACGCAGCCAGGCATGGTGTTAGCTGGGCCCGTTTAGACTATTTGGTCATTGTAATGAGAGCGTCATTATGTTCCCAATCATTTATGATCAAAACAGAAATAATTATCAGGCCAACATCAAGCCTGTCCACCCGAAAGTTAATCATCAATTTATCCCGTCACTTGCATCGTTCTGATTTGATATGAGTTGGACTGTTCCACACGACCACCTTCCCACTTTTGCTAAGAATACCTTGCAAATCGAGCTTTTGAATGTGAGGCAAGTAGTTGGTGCTAGAGCCAGGGCATTTTCTGCGGTTGCCCTTACAACCATAGCAAAATTATTCTTTCCCTGCAATCTCTTTAATTGCCTAACAACATGAATTGGCTTTATGACAAAATTTGCCTTGTATTGTTAAATTTACAGTATGCTGTAGCCATAGTCAAAATGGTGAGTTAGGCTCTTCCCAGATATATTCAACGTTTATAGAAGCAACAGAGTTAAGTTAAAAGAGGGATTTAAACTGAAACGTTTTTAAGACAAATTCATTAGATGTAGGCCTACTGAATGAAGAGTGAACATTAACTAATAATTGGTGAATATAATCATTGTAAATATCTCTGTTTTTCCTTCTTTTTTTCTCTTTTACCCATGATCCTTTGCACTACCTGCGGATTAGGTGAGTAATTCTCATTCAATTTAGGATTATATTTGCCAGTCCAATTGGCGTGTCCATTAACTGTAACAACCTAGAATTTGGGTTATCCATGTTTTCATGGATAAGGCCCTGATGGAAGCAATTTAATATGTTGAAATTACAACATATGACAGGTTTATGAAACTAATACAACAATGACACACACATTTACTTTAATGTTTTTCTGTAACATTTCTGTAAAGTGGGGAATTCCGAAAATGCATGTCTTGGCATTGACTCACTTGGTTATATGCTTTTATTCAAACCTAAACGACACAATACGGACACAATACCAATGCTGTCATTGCTGTTCGACTTCTTTTTTCTTATACCTACAATGTGGTGCCTTTGTGTGGCTTGCCTATTGTGAAGCTTGTCCATCTCCAAATACACTTTCCATTGAAGTATCTTGTTTTCTTTTTGCTGAGCTAAACACTTGGAAGATACTTTGTATAAATCACTCAATTAAAGAATTGTTTCCTCTTTATTGAGCCTGCTCCAGCTCTATAAATGTCTCAGGAATATAGTATTTCAAAAAATTCAGAGTATACTTTTTGGTTAGGTCCCTAAAAAGGGTTTCTGAAAGCATTTCAAATAAGTGATAGGGAAACCTGGCCAGCACCTTGTTAAGTCAATTGGCAATTGTCAGTGCCTGTAATGGTTGCTGCAGCAAGCTTTCCAATAAAATACAAAAGAGTTAAGGGTATTTTTCACCATAAATCCGCACATTATATAGAGGTGAGAGCCACACAACCTCATAACTTGTGGCGTTTGGCCTTCAATTTAAGACACTGCCAGAATGTGTTGAAATTGACATTAACAATTAAGAGCCTTATCCGACAGCCGTTCCACGTTAATTTGACCTTGGGTCAGACTTGTGTTTAAAGGATACTACTAGCGTAATGTGCGGCTTTGAAACGCTGCTAGCGCCATCGTAGGACAATTATATTTTCAAGGACTTCTCAAGGATCAACTTCCCCGTTGACTCTTCATCATCAGGGTTGTCTGAGTACATGTCCTACATGCTACATGTCATTCTGCTGTCACCATTCCATTCCATTTAATGGAATTTAATATTAAAAGTTTACAGTGGTCGATGATTCGCTGTGTGCATGCGGATAATGGATTAAGACATTGTCATTGATGCTACAGCATAATCCTGATGTATGATGTGTGGGTCACTCAGCCCTTGCTAGAATATAATTTATTATCTGTTTGAAAAACTACAAAGCTGCCATCACCATGCACTCTGCTTGCTTGCTACCGTTGAGGACTATTGAGCGGACGTCCCTTTTGGCCTGGGTGCTGGGAACCCGGTAGCAAAAGTGATCAATATCCGCACAACATATGTGCTTTCCTATGGTCCTATATACACCTTGGACCAGGGTACGGCTCACATACAGCGTATGTATCACGCAAACCACAAATGGAATTTGACCCTGTTTGTTTTCAATTCGGTTATACATTATTGTATCAGAGCCACATCATAACACAGTGTTTTAGTGGAGGGCCACCCACGTTATCAGTTCTCTGGTACTGAGCAATACAGGCTTGATTGGGAATTGACTTATGTGTTAAGTAGCCGCAAAATGAGAGAGAATGTGCAGGGAGGGCAATATAAATGGACTCAACAATCGTTGCTGAGTCTTGCTAGCAATCATCCTGCAGACAGAACCGGAGTTGAAGGTTCTTGTAAATGATTGTCTTTTGTTGAAATTCAATACAGTTATGTCAGATGGCTCACAACCTAATGAAAGAGGCATCCACCTTTTTAATGAAATATCAAAACAATTATCTCAAGCCACCAAGGTGTCACTTATGCTGTGATTTATCTTGCTGTCGAAGGTTCTGTTTCAAGTTTGGTGTGTGACATGGATTGCATTGGCTAGTAAAACATTAATGTGGTCTACATTTCAGCTCGGGTTGCTGTGACAGGATTCCCAAACAGCCGGTCTAGTACATAGTTGTACTTGAAATGTTTCTTGAATAAATAACCCAAAAACCTGGAAAAAAATGTGGTCAATGAATTTGCTTTGATGCAGATGTCGAGACGATGTCTAGCAGCCGGATAAACCGTGGCCGGGCACTCAATCAAAGAAGTTTGTGCTAACACGCACTGACACAATAACCCAAATAAAAGTCATCTCCACGGGGCATGCTTGACACCGACAGTGCGTCTTGCTTTCTGAAGTCAGACAGTGGCATTCAGGGTTGTCTGACAATCCTGTTTAGTCTATCCCTGAGGATTGTTGTGTACCAGCTGTCTCTGGGTGTCTAACATCCTCCATCTCTCTCCAGAGGCAACAGTGCCATGATAATGCCATACATAGGCCTACTGTTCAGTCCAAGGGTGGCCTTGACCACTTCCCTATTTGAAACGTCTGCACTTTGCATTGACAGATAAAATAGGTATTTTTTTTGTATTTTGTATTTTTGTACTTTTGGAAGTACAGTGGGCCACAGAGTCGGCACTTTTGTTAATGAATAATGTATAACTTGTTCAAATTTAAAAATAAGTATTAATTAGATATGTGTTAAAAGGTCATAAGCGCAGTAGCTTGAAAAGAAGTACATGCTTGCTTGCAAATCAATTATTATAATAATTAAGTTTGCTTTGATGTCCATTTGGCTCGAGGAGAAATGAGGAAAGCAATGAGTGATTATATTTGTAATAATTAAATGAATAGCTATTGAAATTAACCTTGTTGGCTTATAATCAACTCAAGTTGATCTCAAATATGAAGTAAATCATCTCTTGTACAGCACTAATTGCCAGAATGACGTTGATGGGTTCCTATCTATAAAACAGAGCAGATTAATGAGACTGGTGGAATGTACTTGATTCTTCACTGGGTTTTCCTGAACAAATTATTTAAAGTAGCCCTTTGTGGACATCGCTCCACTTTAAAACATCCTTGACGTCAAAGAAATCAAATGAATAGATAACTCTTAACATAATGTTCGGCACTTGCATCCCATTTAACTTTACTGCATCCAATCTTCATTTTTATATTTGAGTCCATGCCTTGTTTGTCAGGGCGAAACAAGAAAGAACATACCGGTGCACCAGACAGCACTAGGCATGCATGTGGATCCGCACAATGAAGACTTAACAGGAAAGAGCCATCTTACATTATCACATCATCATTCTCTCAGTTCTCCCCAATGCAGCTAAACACAATAACACCACTGCAGTAGTTGTTAAAGAAGAGTTTGATTGGATTTGGACCATTGGATGACTCTCATTTCCCCTAGCCATTTTGGGTGTTGAATCGATGACCTGCAGCTCCTGTTTTCTGTTGGCTACCAAACCAACCCTCTTAAGTGGATATTAAACCGTTTAGTAACCTCTTAGGGTTTCCATATGGATGACCATCCCATCAGTGTAGAGTTTCTCTTACTGTAGTTCAAGAACGCTCTAACGTGCACTGATGTTTGGTAGTCTATCATATAAAGGAAAAGATAAACCGTTGGCTGATTTAATCGCAGTGCCGCTTGGTCAGATTTACCCGGTTACGTTTCCGTTTTAAAATCTCCAAGAAGATTAAAAGTGTTATGTTGGTACCAAGGATTGGGGTTGAAGTTTTTCACGTCATCTTTTTAATCGTTATTTGCTATTCCCTTTTTTTTTCTTTTTAAATCCCTCACTCTTAGCAAAATTCTGGTAAGACCCATCTGCCTTCCCCCTCTCAAATCCCCTTGGTTTGCGTAGACACAATAGAGGCACAGCCTTGATTTACCTACTAGTGCATATTAAGATCTCTCGAACCATTGTTTTCCCATCTTATTGCCTGGACTTTGGACAATAAATAGAAGGCTGTAACAGGAAATTATATTTATTTTGCCAAGGCGTTTATATTCTTTTTTTCAGATCTTGTCTTATGTCTAACCAGATCAGATGAGTAATTTTATTACAACGCTAAAAGCTACTATCATTTGCCTAGATGATTTTTATTAAAAGTCCTTCAGATCACTACACTATTAACAATAGAGTGAAATAGCCTACCTCGAATAAATGCCTTAAGTTTGGTTTGTAGTGTGTTTTAAATGGGAAAGGGGAATCAATTTGCTTAAAGCATTAAACATTCAATATTAAAGGCCCCAGAGTATTTTTGTAAGCTGTATTATACCCTGGTTTGAATTTAACTGAAGAGGCAACTCATGCAAGCTTTCAAGTTGCAATCTTAGGACAGTGTTATTTCAACCCAAGCATGGCCAATGTATTTCCGTGTCACTCATTAGTTTAAATATGAATCAATGAAAAACCCAACAGTTATGTTAAACATGGCCTGCTTGCGGTACCGAAGACTGCTTTGCCATGGTTTTTACATGAGAAGGGAAAAGTTATGAGACTGATATCCACAGCTTGATCAAATTTCACATAACCTACTTAGGTAGTGAGTTAATGTTAGTTGACCAATGTAGACACAGAACCCAATAACCTCTTTGTATGGGAGTCTGTTGCTCCTTGAAATTGGCATTCTCTGTATGTGCAGTTGTGTAAGAGATGAGACTTCTACTTAGAGTTGATGTATACATGAAACTAAAATTGGATCACGATTGAAACGTTAACTCAATTGTTTGAGAATAAATCTAATGATGGCAGTTTTTAATATGTTAATGTGAGAAGGTAATGTGAAGTTTGTTTCCGTCTTCTACGGTCTTCAAATTCAGCCAGATGTATTTAGCAATCAATATATAATGACTTACAAATTATTTCTAGGACTGGATTCTTCGGATCGTAACAGCACTGTTCTGTGACTTCTCTTATTAAGGCCAAATCTGAATCTTTTGCAAGTCATATATTTTTAAGATTTGGTTGTTATGTTAGTTTGTGATCATTTCGGGATTATCAAATCAGTATTCTATCAATTTAAAGAACATTTCTGTTCGAATTGTCTTCCAAATAACTTTGTTTTTCATACATATGATGAAACGTATCACATCTATGCTACAAATTGTTAATTATCACTAGTTAAAACGATATTCTTGTACAAACGTATATATTACAAATTATTTCTAGGACTGATATCACCCTACATATACTGTATGCCCTGGCATGGTGGCTTTCTACAGAGCTGCTTGTTTCCTTTGAGTTAATTCATCCTGCGCTGTAAAGCCAGTCTTTAATCTGCTAATATTCCAGCCTCTAAGAGAGACACGGAACCAGTCCGTCAAACCAGAGATATCAACGTATTTCAGACTTTATAGAAAATATAAAAAAGCCTCAGGCTTCATTTAGCACACAAATTATTCTTTATTGCTTAAAGACTGTAGTATATTCAGACTGGTAGCCACATAATTTTAAAATGCGTCTGGATAATAAATATGTAATTAGGACTAATTTACATCTGATTGGCCAGTGTCCCTATGCGTGTCGACAACGTGTGTGTGTGTGTGTGTGTGTGTGTGTGTGTGTGTGTGTGTGTGGTGTGTGTGTGTGTGTGTGTGTGTGTGTGTGTGTGTGTGTGTGTGTGTGTGTGTGTGTGTGTGTGTGTGTGTGTGTGTGTGTGTGAGTGAAAATGTGGTTGAGTTCTTGCATATAAAACCATATTTTCAACAGTGGATTTTTCATTAAGCTCATTAAACCAAATAATTGAAAATAAATCCAAACTCCTGAAAATATATTCCCTTCTGAGATTGGCACGTAATTTAAAACACATTCAAACTAACACTCAAACCTTCCCTTAACATGTGTGTAAATAATGTTGGCTAGCATCTGCCCATCTGCATGCATGCGTGCCTCTGAGAGCATGAAATCAATTTTAAAACGTGTTTGTGTGGCTGTTGCTCCCCCAGCAGAGTGGTGGCGTGATTCAGAGGGAACGGCCATTGTATCGCATCCTTCCGGGAACTCCTCTTAAAGAGCATGGCACTCCCAAGCTGCATGTTAATGCAATCATTATTGTAGCCTTTCTTTTGCTGATACCACTCTGACCTTCAGCGCATTCTGTAGCTCATTTTTCTCTCTGGGGAAGAAAGGACGTGTCAGGAAGAAAAAAAAAAAGAAAACCGCACCACGTTCGGTAACACTGACTCGGAGTAGGCTTTTCTTGGGCTGAGGCCACACATTGGAATTTAATTTCAACGGATGTATTGTGGTATTGTGATTAGAAAGCAAACCCTTTGACTCCATTGGGTTGAACAGGCTGCCCAGATGACATACATGGGACCATATGGGTCTGCTCCGTCCAGCAGTGGGTTGCAACCTTAGAATAGTCAACCCTGGTCAGTGACGGCAAGCTTGGGAGTTATTGGAGTTGTCTTAAAAAGGTTAGGGTCAGGTCTTTATTTTACCGGGACAATGTTACAAGGAAAGCAAATGGATGCTAGATCTGTTAATTGTAAAATGTATATTCTTCATCTGGAAAAATCTGAAGAATATCTGAATCACTGACCTTGTTTATTTCATATTTTTGGTTTCTTCCCCCTTGGGCTTTGGAGTAAATTCTTTTGTGGCTTGAACACAAGTTTAATCTTCATAAATTGTTCTCCAAAATGAAGGACTTTAGTTGAACTGTTCTTCTGCTCTGAGCAATACATTCTGATTAGAAGTAGAGCTTCAACCTCTAAACTCTAACTACACCTCGACACTTTCTAACTACCCTGTTTAAGGCCCTTGTAGATGGGACTCCTCTCGGAAAGTGTATTAAAATAAGCACACAAATTGTGAGATTGTGTTGTGTAATTCTCGTCACTCTCATGAGTCTAGTTTGGCATCTCTGTACTAGACGCTGATTTACTCTAGTTTCATTTCTTTTTTTTCCCTGAGATTTCCTTGAGGCAAATCTTCCGATAGACTACAAATGTCTTGATACCTTACTTGTCTTTCAAAAGAGAATCTGTCAAAACCGGAACAAGAGCCGTGTTTGAATGTATCTAAGCCACCTAACGGGGGCTATCCAGAAAACAATTTACCCTTTTATTCAACTATTTTAACTCCATAGCCCTCCAGAACAAACTAGTACTTTTTTAAGGATGTCTTTATTATTTATATTTCTACAACATGCACTGGGTTTCTTTAGTCTAATTTGTGAGTTTGTTTTATCTTTTCCTCTCTTGTTGTGCTGCAACAAATTAACTTCCCCAAAGGGATGATTAAAGTACGTATCTATCTATTCATCTCTCTGTAAAAAAGTTCCTGGTTGCCTACAGAGTTTAAAGTCTTGCTCTTGGGTGACCCGTTTTGGGTGCTTAAACTCAATTATGTCCACAGAGCCATGAAGGTACATATCTCACATGTTCAATGAATATTAATACCATGTTCATATGCTATAGTCATGTTTAGTATTTTGATCTGTTATAATTGACATAATTACCTGTAAAACAACAACAATGGCAAATATCCAAGTGCACTGATAGGTTGTCATGGCCAGGCAGATTGCAGAGATCTGAATGTCTAAAATATTATGTATGAAAACTAATAGTATTTGAGTGTGAAGGGTCATAAACATTTATTTAACAAACAAACATGTTTATTATTCATTAACGTTATTTCCTTCTATTTAGTAATACATTCATGAAGAAAGTCAAGGCAGAACTTCAACATATTCATCTGACGATGCAATAGAAGTTGCAGATAAACGTTGTAGGGATGCAATGACCCATGTTTTTAGGGAATAAATCACTAATTGTTTTTGCAATTAGCATCAACATCATTTGCATCCTGATCAACATCATAACAAGCAATTAAAAAGAACACATCAGTTTCTTTCAGCCATTCTCAAACGAAATGGACTATTGGGAAGCCAATTACTAAAACTGAAAATAAAATAAAAACAGCCCACACTTAGATTTGACATTCTACACTTTGAGCTGCCTGGCCTACCTTCACACTGAGCGGCCGGCCGTATTGCAAACCTAAACCTCCCACCTCACCAAATGTTACAAACATTTAATTACAAAGAATATATAGGTCACCCACCGCAGCCTGAACTCCTCTTCCGGAGCAGGGTGAGAGTGTAGGTTAATCTGCCGGACAGAACCCGACACCTCCCTGTACAACCTCTTTTCATACACACCTTTACAATTCATTTAATGGCTGGATTCAACCTGCTATGTTACTTGTTTTGTTGGACTGTCTGGATATTCATTGCGGATCAACCACTCCTGTCCACGACTATTTCCCCACAGAAAAATCGAGGTATATGCTTGACTGTTGCATATAACTTATTGTAGATTCTGGGCAAATCTGAGCTAAAGCTGTGGCTATGATGTATAACGCTAAGTCATTGCAGTTGGATGTGGTAAATGGGCAGGGTCAGCGTGGGTTGCCTGGACTTTGATGGAGTCATGATTCTGTCTGAAGCCCGGGACAATAAAAAAGGGCAACATTACATTGATTAAAAGTTCTAAATTCATCTCCTGCTAGATTCCTCTGGTTGGGTCTAATTAGGTGCCCTCCAGTGTTTATGCGGTGCCTCGTCTCAGTTCTCCGACAGGGCGACCTGCTTCAGTAGAGTTCTGTGATTGTAATGTATGATCACTGGAATTCAAATCACTAAGGCTATGTAGAAAGGACAATGAGAACCCACTAATTATGAATTGGTCTCCTTTTTCCCCCTGAATCAGACAGTCTAGCCATTTCATCTCAAGGTTATGAGAAGCTTTCACTCACAGTTCTAGACTCTGGTACTTTTTTTTTAAAGATGCAAGAGCATATTCTATATTATTATATTAAACCATTCAGTGAGCAAACCAGGTTTTCTTCGTTTATGTAATTGAAAGCAAACATTGTGCATTCACGACGTGCCATCTGAACTGTGTCAATCTAAACCAGACAGGAGACATATTCAACCCGCCCTCGTGGGAATGCTCTCTCATGTCTGTCCAAACACTTGCATTGCATTCTAATGTCTTGGAGTATGGATCTCACAAATTTGACATTTATAAATGGTATCACATTTTTAGGGATTCAGGCAAACTGAAAAAACAAGATGGTTGATTTAATTTATCCCAAAGGTGCAGTGATATTCGGGTAAGATATGCTAAAGTTGTCTTCAAAATGAGCACGCATCAAATAAAGGCTAGTGGTGCTTAAGGGGAAATATGGTATGCACCACGCAAACAGCTGTCTGTTTTGTAGTGTTCGATTCCCAGACACGGCTGACAGGAACACTTTTATTTTTTAGGGCATATAACTCTCAGCACACACCCCCTCCCCACTCAATACCGCTTTGGAATTCAGCTCATTGACTTTGTTTACCGAAGAGCTTTAGCTCTGACTTCCACTACGTTTGCCATTCTCATTGTGTTTCTACTCAATTGCACGTTAACTACAACTGAGGAAAATCATTGATTCAACCGCTCTATTCAATAGAGGACATTATATAGCTATTATATTACAAAGTCAATTATATATATGTGTTTCATGTGTCGCATTGTATTTTTTCCAGACATGGGGGCTCGAGTCAAATTTGAGGACTTGAGACTTGTTGACTAACCCTGATAAAAGACTCGACTTGACTTTGACTTGTCTTCATGACTTGAGACTTGATTTAGACTTGAGACAGATGACTCAAAATGACATTTTTAAAGTTATGGTAGATTAAGTTAGGAATTATGATCAATGATCATAAAAAACATTTTCAAACTATTCACAGAATGGTTTTGGAATGTTTTGCAATAGTTTGAGTTATTGTTAATGTTAAGACATTGTTATTGTTAATGTTGAAATAAAACTCAACTTATGAACCACTCTCTTTACCGATTTTTAAATGTGGAAACTGGGTTAGATCATCAGATTTTTGTATGACTTGACTTGTGACTTGCTTGATTCTCACCACAGTGACTTAGGACTTGCTTGAGACTTGAAGGTTATGACTTGAGACTTGCTTGTGACTTGCACACGAGTGACTTACCATATATCATATATTTTTGTTATTTTCTAATATTCGGAAGGTATATATATTTGACTTATGTATTCGTACTATCTCACATGCAAAGGAAGTGTGTGTGTGTGTGTGTGTGTGTGTGTGTGTGTGTGTGTGTGTGTGTGTGTGTGTGTGTGTGTGTGTGTGTGTGTGTGTGTGTGTGTGTGTGTGTGTGTGTGTGTGTCGGAGGGCGGCCTCTAGAAGGCAATCCATGCTTGTTTCTTAATATTTATCAGTGTGTGCCTGTGTGCAGTGCTATCCCGCTTGATATAAAACCCAGCAGGCCACTGGGGAGGTGTGGGAACAAAGCTGGACCTTATCCCACACCCTTTGTAGTGATAGATTTGAATCGGAGGCTAAGGAATCACCGTATGCCTCCATGGTGGTTACATGATCACTTAACTGCACTTCTCTTGCTGCACCTGCTACACTTCATCATCACTGTGTGTGCGCGTGTGTGGGTGCGTGCGCGCACACGATGCCTAACATGAACAGAGAAATTCTGTCCTATATAGTATATATTATAAGATGGATTTCCAATTACCAAAGGGGAGGGATGTGAGGGAAACTTTATATTATTTATATATATATATACATACATGTATATATATTTTTTTTTTACAAAATGTATGCACCAGCCTAATAGCTGTTGTATCTATGGGTATCCGTATCTGGTACCAAATAAACAGCTTTATTGGATGTAAAGGTGGAATCTGGGGAGTTCAGTCGAGCAGGCGCATCGCCAGTGGGTACTATCATTGCGTCCTGAAACCCTGCGCTCTCTTTTGAGTCTTTCATTCATATCGACTTGATGCGGCTTGACATAGCCTACAAAGGAATCAAGAGCTGAAGCTTATTAGCTATCTGGGTTATTGCAAAATGGAAACATTGTAAAAATGAATTGAGTCCATCAGTGTTCTAAAGTGGACCAAAATTATGAATGCAGGAATGAGAGTCAAAAAGATAAGCATGTGGAAAAGAGCAAGCTCAATGTGATATGCTAATGAAGTGGTTTCAGTCTTTGCATTGCACAACTCCTCATTTGGCCTTATTCTAGTCGCGACAAAGCCTACACGATATGGCGGAAAAAGGGTATTTATCGAAAAATCGAAACACTTGTATTGAATGGAAAAATTCCCCATCTTGGCTCTGAGTGATACTTTATGCCCTGTGCTCTGGGGTTTGAAAGCCTGTGGCCTTGACAACCATCGTCTGTCAGCCCGTGTTTATCTGTCGTGTTGATCGGACGTCTTGTCAACACCTTGCTGTAAAACACGGTGAAACTGCTGTCTCATCCAGGTGCCATCAGGCCGTAGAGAAATGGGAGCCCGGGCATTAATATGAAGGGGAAAAAGAGAAGCGGGGCGGGACAAAACGGTGTCAGAGTGCAGCTCCTCGCTGGAATGTGATCCGATCATCTCTTTATTGGATTCCCCACAAGTGGAAGCCTTGTAAACAGAGGAATGCAGGGGCAGGTGGCTTTCTTCTCCCCTCTCTGCTGACTGATAGCAGCCCCTTCAACTATCATGAGTGTTGCTGCTGATGGTGGAAGGAATCACCTTTACCGGTAGCAACGTCTTCTCTTTAGAATGGGCTCTATGCACAACTCCACTACTTCCTGGATTTAGTGCAGCTCCTTCATTTCCTGTCTTACATTACTGGACAAACTGATTAATCCAGGTGTGTCTGAGTAGTCACAATGGTCAGACACACCTGGATTAATCAGTTTATCCAATAATGTAAGACAGGAAATGAAGGAGCTGCACTAAGTCCAGGAAGTAGTGGAGTTGTGCATAGAGCCCATTGTCTTTCAGTGGCACAGTTTTTTACTTATTATGCCCAAGTATGTGTAATGTAGAAATCTGTTATGCCACTTAAGTCTCTTATCCGAAAGCTTTGAGATTTTAACGGTGAAGTTGAGTGTTTTTGAAATGATGATGTGCTTGATATGTGACCATGTGTGGGGAAAAAAAAGAAAAGGGAACTGTGCTCTTTTTTGCCGTACTTTTCTTAAGATTACATCATTTACATGCAATTACACACCATTTAAACCCCTCCTTGGTGATGCAGGTTTGGTAATTATGCTAACGCACTGTATGTAATTAAGTGCACTAACAAATGTCCAATATCAAAAGCTGCATTCAAACTTGTAGATCCCAAACAGAGATGGCAGAGGTTGTCTCGAGGCCATCATTACTTTTCTGTATTTAGTCAAGCGGAATATGCAGAGAGAAGAAAACGTTGGGCCCATGTAGTTAAAAAGGTTGGCCTTTGTGTTGACATAGTGTACTTAGATAAAGTATCCCAGTAAAGAAACATAATCTTGTGAAAAGCCTGTAGGACGTCTGGTAAACTTGGACACTATTGTTAATGGAATTACCACTCTCCACTGCTTAAACATAAGATAACAACATTCTGAGCTGAAGAGCCATCTATAAATAGTTCACCCAAGTCATTTCTTATGAATGGGGCCTTTAGAAACGTCTGGCTGCACAAGGACACGACTGTGTGTCTGAAAGGCATTGTCGAAAGTTCTGTACAAAAATGCTGACTTTATTGTTGTTTGATGGGTTAGAATTTGCACACGCAGGACTATTTCCCAAAGTTAATCCATTTTGGTATGGGGTGGTACTATCTAGTAAGCAGGAGGGAGATGGTGGGCTTGGGGGCGGCGAGTGGTATGGAGCATTGGTCTCTTTGTAAAGCCAGCCACAGCTAATTATAATGGAAGAGCATAGCTAGCACGTGGTCCCTTATTAAATTAGCCTCCCCTTTGCAGTTACTTTAGATTTAGGAATGACAAAATATGGGATCAGGTGGGAAAAAGTCCAATCAGCTAAATTGAAGGTCATGCTAGTATCATTTTTTATTCTGCCCTTGAACTGTTTGAGATGGATTGTGCACCTTTCAAGTTCTGCCTTTCCTAAGCTCACTAGGCTGTGTCATGTATTGTCATTTTTTTACATTTTTTTGGGCTCAATGTGGCCATACATTTTATGGATTGTAGGCCAAATTGCAAGGAAATGGGTCTCCCTCAATGTGCATCACTCTCACCGTACATTATAAAGGCATCAGAAGCGATATTTCCGGTGTGCTGTGGAGATAATGTGCAGTATATTATCCGTTAAGGAGAATGGAGGGGGACACAACGTTGTTTACATTATACATATGGGCGTATTGGGGTGGGCACGGCATTATAAATGGAAAACCTAATGGTCCCTGGTGCTTATTTTGATTGATAATGTTGCTATTGTTTTGACAGACGGTGTCCGTTCAGTGTACTCAGTATTCAACGTCTTAGGTCTCAACGTGTGGGAATAGAAGGGGTCTGTGAGCTATCGCTAGCTCT
Source organism: Melanogrammus aeglefinus (assembly GCA_900291075.1). Taxonomy (NCBI): domain Eukaryota; kingdom Metazoa; phylum Chordata; class Actinopteri; order Gadiformes; family Gadidae; genus Melanogrammus; species Melanogrammus aeglefinus. The sequence goes on from OLKM01000096.1 coordinate 69,339, forward strand.
TTACCCAGGGAGAAATCCCGGGCTCTAGACCCCAATATTATCAGAGGATGAGCAGTTGAAGTCCGATGGCTGTTAAAATATGACTAAAACCCTTTTTTGTTTCAGTTTCATCAGCGCAGAGATCAATACCTGAGAAGGAGAAGAATATCAGAAAATAAGATAAATATATTGTTTGTATTTAGTATGTAATTTGTGGTGTTGGCAAAAAAGATTTGGTCAAAGTTTTTAATCGATTCCAAAATAGTCTTGTTCTACTCTTACTTTTCAGAAGAACAAAAGAAAGCCAGACTTTAAAGGACCATTTTGAGACAGAAAAACACAAAGTTAATGAGGATGTTTGCCTGCATAACTGCCTTGTAAATTACTGTTCTAGATGACATAAAATGGCGGACAGGAGTCGTAGTGCATCATAAACACAAAAAATCTGCGGGTTAAAACCCCCTACGGAGCTGTCTACCCGCCAATGACAAAATCACATAGTTTGCATTACAGACCTAGACGTTTCAACTAAATATATTAAGCCCAACCTTTACTTTGCATCATTATTTTTTATTTTCTTGTTAATTATCTTCTGTTGGCAGTTTTCCAAGCCACTATTTTCCAAGCCAGCCAGCCTATTTTGAAACTACCGGATATTATTTTTGTCCTTATTTACCAGTGACTCTTACTTTCGTTTTAAAACTGTAAAAGCCCTGCTAGCCTCCATTTTTAAGCAAAGTAGCAAAACTGCGACTAAAACTAGCATTGGAACATGTCGTTAAAAGAAGCAATTAGGGAGGGTAGCCCAGAACCTACAGAGTAGCCAAGTCACAAGTTTTCCTCTCTATATGTTTGCCAAAAAGCAGAATATATCACCAAGTGGGTAAAGGCTTAGCAAAAAAATGGATCTTGCATGACCTGCACATTTCTTTACAGAACGCAGCACGTGTCTGGATGTGTTGCGTCATGTAGAGACTTCCATGTAAATACCTCCTAAAGAATTTTTATGTTATATCTCTAATGTATCAGTCCTCTGTGATGTTATTGTGAATAAATTGGTCATTCTGGGGTGCCCATCAAGACTGTTATTCATTACAAGAGACGCTGGCCTATATCTCTACTTTCTGCAGGGATCCAACCAATCGAATGTTCCTGAGGCAGAGGAACCTGCACAACTGTACCTCATTACCACCTCCTCTTGTATCACACCACTGTTCCTTGAAGGGTGAAGGCGCGAGGCCGATAAATAAGATGATGGGAAATGACTTTAAACCCGTGTCAGGGAAGTGCTTGCAGACTGAGTCTAAGTTGTCCTTCTTTCAAAAAGGCGCAAAATATGCCATGTTCTGCTATAAAATCCTTTAAGCGTCTCATAAACTTTCCTTTTTTACAACCTCTG